>VZTQ01005549.1:19281-35906 GCA_013400755.1 Pelecanoides urinatrix
TAAAGTGGGCAGAGAGGCATGAGCTAACCTTCATCTGTTTTACATAACTCATTATAACTGTGATGAGTACTTAAGCCTACTTTTTTGGGTGTCAAAATTGCTAGCTGTAGCACCAATCACTTCCTGGAACATTTCTGTAGGTCCTAATGGTAGCCAGCATCTCCAACAGAACCTGAGATCAGATTGACAAAGCGCCTCTTTCAGTGTGTCAGTATTGGTGATCCACAGGCCACACATCACAATTCTAGCTCTAATATTAATAAATTTCTAGCATGCCATAGAAGCATAGAGCCATAAATAATTTCAATCAGAAAAGACCTCTAGAATGTCATCTAATCCAACACCCTGCTCAAAGCAGATCTTATCCAACTCATCACTCATGTCCAGTCAAGTCTTGAACACTTCCATGGAAGGAGATTCTAAAACCTGTCTGGGCAACATACTCCAGTGTTTGGTCACACTCATGGTAGACAAAAATGTCCTTAGACCTAATATGAATTTCCCATGTTCCAATTTGTGTCTTTGCCTCTTGTCCTAAGGCTCTGTGCACCTCTGACAACTGTGTCTCCATCTTTTCTACATCCTCCAATCAGGTAGTTGTAGGTGGCATTAAGCTGCCTCTGAGCTTTCTCTTCTCCAGGCTGAAGAGACCCATTTCTCTCAGACTGCCCTTGTACATCATATTCTCTGACCCCCTGACTATCTTGGCTTCCACTGGACTTACTCCAGTATGTCAATATCTTCCTTTCTGGGAAGCCCAAAACTGGACGCAGACCTCCATTAGCTATTTAGAAATCGGAGTGATTCCATTGAAAGGTTCCTTCTGAAGAACATAACTAAGGCTTTATTTCAGACACCTGATAAGTGGAATCCAGCTTATAAATGCCATGCCTATAAAATGCCACAGATGTTGTCTTCACTCACCCTTTCCTTGAAAAGGTTAATTGGTCACGGCTATAGATGTTGGATCCCAATGCTGGGATCAGCATTTGCTCAGAAGCATCAATATTGATCAAATCATACAAAGCAGAAAAGATTGTATTTTTTTATTTCCTACTGGTCTCAGATTTAATTTTCTAATTTTCTGTGGTGGGAACCACTGAAGTTCCACAAGTAAGCCTTTGTCCATGAACCATGAAATAAATTTACACCATTACAGAAAAAAATGGACACCCATATTGTAGTCCTTCCGTTTCCCTTTTCCAATTTACTCAGTCTCTTTTCATGTGCAACCTGAACTGTTTTAAAGGTGAGCATTTTGTTCATTGTGAGTAGATCTGGGGAAGTAAATGCGCCTCGCTGTTCTTGATGCTCTTCAGAGGTTGTAATTGCCTGCCCGGGTGCTTAGACACTTGGAACAGAGAGTTCTACCCAGCACTTTTCCAGTACTGAACAAGCTAAGTTGATCTGACCCAAATTGCCACTCAGCAATCTATCTTTTTAGCACCTTCATAAGGGATTTCTAATATCTGACAGGAGATTGAATTAATTTACTGAAGTATGTGACCATACTTAACTACCTTTCTAATTCATGCGCTTTCTGGTTTGGAGCCAAGATTTACATAATTATTTCTATTTTTGAGCTGTCAGGACTGACGCATTTCACAGATGCCTAAGTTTAGCCATTTTTAGCTTATACTTGCCCTAACTGAAGTATAGTCCTTCATCTTTAGCTTTTCAAGTACTTGACAGACTTTTGTTCTTCTGGGATTGCAAAATATAATTCTATCTAGCAGTCCACTGAGACCTTTAAATAACTCTGCTCTGATTATACCAAACACATCTAGGGATCTTTAATGCTCTTTCTGATGTAAGGCAATTTCAAGAATTACAACAAATAATAGGGAACATAATTTAGAACTATTTTTTCTCTAACCAAATTTGTCAGAAATATTAAAAATCTTCACTGTTTGAAAACTACTAAGTGGATACTGGGAAGATTTATTTTGCCTTCTTTCCTCCCTATTTTTCATCCTTTCAGTTTTTTGGGGGTTTTTAAGTGGTACCTGAGGAGTGTAAGGAGGTTACTGTTTGTTGTTGCCTTTCAAAAAGCATGCATACACAGACACACTTTCTGTAAATGTTTCAAAATGCTGTTATTCATAGATAACTATAATTTATATGCAGAGGGTTTAATATCAAGGGGGAACTTCTAAAATGTAATAGACTACATATAAAAAACCTCAGCATACACAAAGTAGTCCTTCTCAGCAGCCCATATCAAAGGACACAGAGAAAACTGGTGGCTGTCATTGTTTGGCATCTGTCACAGACCATGAAGTCACATTGAGCAATATCTATAGTATTTTACATTCTGGCAGATTATGGCAGATCCTGTGGATCCAGTACAGTTCAAGAGCATGTAGGATTACATATTTCCCTAGTATATGTTTATAGTGTTTAGTATTTTCAGCAGTTGTCTGTTATTGCTGCACAAAAGAAAAAATACAGAAAAACTTGAAATTTTTGTTGCTTTTTCTTTGAATGCAATTTCTACCTAAAGCAGCTTCAACAGTTTCACTTCACATTTAAGAACTTCCTTTCACTGGTGAAATTTATTTCAGGAAGTGAAAAAGACAGTAATATCCAGTCTATAAGGTGTCCTTCATCCTTTAATCCAAAAAGCATCACATTTTTCAAGAGATTCTGTTCTTGTTTTTCCAGCTTCCTGCAAGACTAAATCATAGAATCATAGAATGGCATCAATATACATCCATCATAACAGTTATACACAAGCAGGCTGAATTGAGGTCCTACAGATAACTACAGATCAAATTTCTTATATTCTGAGTTAAATTTTGGAATCAATTCTTTTTTAATATACTTGACTCTATGAAATAATCTTATATCTGTCTATTGATATATTTATATACAGCAATACATTGGGTCAGATACTATGTATAACATGTTTTTTCCTTTCATATTTCAGGAACAAAAATTGTAATGAGACAAATTACTCTGTAAAGCTCCTTTGCATGGGGGAATGGAGCCAGATGCCAGAAAGCACTGGGGGGGAAATTAACATTATGATGTTATGAAAGCCCTTTAAATTGCTATACTCTCCCAGGGTAGAAAAAGGAATTTAATACTTTTTCTTCTCACTTTATTCTTTCTCAGTCTGCAACTCTAACTGCATAACTCTGCCGTAAACAACACTGTAAGTTAAAAAAAAAAAAAAACAAACAACAAAATCAACAACAACCTCTGAACTGGGAGATAAATATGGTCTTAAATCTTAGCATTGGCTCTGCCTCTGCCATTGGCAGACAACATGTTGTTAATGGGAAAGACAAGTGATAGGAAAGTCCATAATACAAAACAAAACCATGTCATTATACAGGACATTGGCAGTACATGGTTACACAAAAAATTGGCAGTGTTCTTTCAGTTTGAATAAAGAATGAACACTCGTGGACTGTATTATTAAACTGATAAATGCCTTCTGGCAAATTACTTCTTTATGCACCCATTTTGCCATCTGCAATGTTATGCAACTTCTAAGTGTTGGGGGTTTTTTACTAAGGTTAATGTAGCTAACATTCGCAGAGTATTTGAGGTCCTTGTCTGCTTCGAAACTTGAGATTTTACTGAATGACAAGCTAAAAAAAAGGGAGAGAGCATCCAACACTTACCCAATAAATAGGTTCTAAATAACATGGGATATTTGTCACTGTTTCACATTTCTGAACTTACCAGGTAAACACACAGTCATGATCTAAAGTTTTAAATTAATGGAAAGTTTGTTAATCTATTCTGTCCATCTCACTGCTGGTTCAAAGCCTATTTGTATACAATATGCAAATATGTCAGATTTATAGAAGATTTGGCTCATTTGAGAAATATATGTATCATGGCACTAGGATAAATTTTTATTTAAAGTGCATTTACTTTCTCCAAATTTTTTGTCTCCGAAAGCTCCATAAGTGTCACAATAAAGGTTTTATTTGGTCTAAATTATCTTTCCAGGAAGAGAACTGTTCCCACCCTTGTGTCTTGATGCTAACCTTCTCCAGCTTCTCTCCATGTCTGCAGAAAAGCGTCCATGCTGACTGCTGGCCCTGCTGGGACCTTATCACTGGCCAGAAGATATCCCTGCCTGAAACTAGAGTGCAGGGTATGTCATGGGTATGTCACGGGTATGTCACTTTTGCACTGGACTGCAAACAATTACCAGGCAAGATGGGAAAAGACATTTATGTGAGGCTCTGAGACAGATATTATAATTGTAAATGTGAATATGGATGTCCCGAAGCATAGTTTTTTAAATGAGCTTATACTTTAATTGCAACAGTGGCCCTATTACAAAATCCCCATGGTGACTTTCAGCAGTGAATCATTGCTCTTCCACATGCTGTAACCAAGCCAGACCCTGCAGACATCCAATCATCCATTATCATGTAACGAATGACTTCAATGCAGCTTGACATCAGGAGCCGATGACTCCACAGTATTGTAGAACATGCTCCGAGCTGTGTGGGATCCT
The DNA here is from genome assembly GCA_013400755.1 of Pelecanoides urinatrix. NCBI lineage: Eukaryota > Metazoa > Chordata > Aves > Procellariiformes > Procellariidae > Pelecanoides > Pelecanoides urinatrix. The sequence goes on from VZTQ01005549.1 coordinate 23,765, forward strand.
GGTCTTGAAGATCAACCCTCTAGCCCACCAAATCGTCGAGGTCCCAGGGAAAAGTTAAGATCTTCAGTCTCAGTAAATCACACCTGGAATTTGATTCCCAGTGTGACAGAGGTTCAGGCCTACCTGGAATTCTCATCTCTTTCATTGTAACATCCACCCCCCAAAAAAATCCCATCTTAAAATAAGTTTTAATAAGAGTTATTGAAAAATACGCCCAGTATATTCTTGCTATCTGATCAGAAACACCAGCTCAGCTTCTACTGTAGCATCCCTATTTTTCTTTGTATCCTCTAGGATCCAGAAAATCATAGAATCATAGAATCATAGAATGGTTTGGGTTGGAAGGGACCTTAAAGATCACCTAGTTCCAAGCCCCCTGCCATGGGCAGGGATACCTTCCACTAGATGAGGTTGCTCAAAGCCCCATTCTACCTGGCCTTGAGCACTTCCAGGGAGGGGGCATCTACAACTTCTCTGGACAACCTGTTCCAGTGCCTCACCACCCTCATAGTGAAGAATTTCTTCCTTATATTTAATCTAAATCTACTCTCTTTCAGTTTAAAGCCATTACCCCTTGTCCTATCGTTACATGTCATTGTAAAAAGTACCTCTCCAGCTTTCTTGTAGGCCCCCTTCAGGTACTAGAAGGCTGCTATAAGGTCTCCCTGGAGCCTTCTCTTCTCCAGGCTGAACAGCCCCAACTCTCTCAGCCTGTCTTCATAGGAGAGATGCTCCAGGCCTCTGATCGTCTTCATGGCCCTCCTCTGGACCCGCTCCAGTAGGTCCATATCCTTCTTATGTTGGGGGCCCCAGAGCTGAACACAGTACTCCAGGTAGGGTCTCACCAGAGCAGAGTACAGGAACAGAATCACCTCCCTCAACCTGTTGGCCATGCTTCTTTTGATGCAGTCCAGGTTGTGTTTGGCTTTCTGGGCTGCAAGTGCACATTGCCAGGTCATGTTGAGCTTCTCATCAACGAACACCCTCACGTCCTTCTCCTCAGGGCTGCTCTCAATCCTTTCTCTGCCCAGCCTGTATTTGTGCTTGGGATTGCCCCGACCGATGTGCAGAACCTTGCACGTGACCTTGTTGAACTTCATGAGATTCACACAGGCCGACCTGTCCAGGTCCCTCTGGATGGCATCCCTTCCTTCCACTGTGTCGACTGCACCACACAGCTTGGTGTCATCAGCAAACTTGCTGAGGGTGCACTCAATCAAACTGTCCATGTCACCAACAAAGATGTTAAACAGCACTGGTCCCAGTACCAACCCCTGAGGAAAGCCACTCGTCACTGGTCTCTACTTGGACATTGAGCCTTTGACCGCAACTCCTTGAGTGCAACCATCCAGCCAATTCCTTATCCACCAAGTGGTCCATCTGTCAAATTCATGTCAAATGCTTTCCACAAGTCCAGGTAGATGACATCAGTTGCTCTTCCCTTATCCACCAATGTTGTAACTCTGTCGTAGAAGGCCACCAAATTTGTCAGGCACGATTTGCTCTTAGTGACACGATGTTGGCTGTCACAAATCACCTCCTTATTTTCCACGTGCCTTAGCATAATTCCCAGGCTGATCTGCTCCATGATCTTCCCAGGCACAGAGGTAAGACTGGCCTGTGGTTCCCCAGGTCTTCCTTTTTTCCCTTTTTAAAAGTGGGGGTTATGTTTCCCTTTTTCCAATCAGTGGGAAATTCACCGGACCATGACTTCTCAAATATGATGGATAGTGGTTTGGAAACTTCATCCACCAGTTCACTCAGGACCCACAGATGCATCTCATCAGGTCCCATGGACTTGTGCACCTTCAGGTTCCTTAGATGGTCTTGCACCGGATCTTCTCCTACAGTGGGTGGTTCTTCATTCTCCCAGTCCCTGCCTTTGCCTTCTGCAAGTTGGGTGGTGAGGCTTGAGCACTTGCCAGTGAAGACTGAGGCAAAAAAGTCATTGAGTACCTCCATCTTCTCCATATCCTGGGTAACCAGGTCTCCCATTTCGTTCTGGAGAGGGCCCACATTTTCCTTCGTCTTCCTTTTATCACCGATGCATCCTCAGTAAGTTTGCAGATGACACTGAGTTGGGTCGGAATGTTGATCTGCTTGAGAGTAGGAAGGCTCTGCAGAGGGACCTGAACAGGCTGGATTGATGGGCCGAGGCCAATTGCATGAGGTTCAACAAGGCCAAGTGCCAGGTCCTGCACTTGGGTCACAACAACCCCAGGCAACGCTACAGGCTGGGGGAAGAGTGGCTGGAAAGCTGCCCAGAGGAAAAGGACCTGGGGGTGCTGGTTGACAGCCGACTGAACATGAGCCGGCAGTGTGCCCAGGTGGCCAAGAAGGCCAATGGCATCCTGGCCTGTATCAGAAATAGTGTGGCCAGCAGGACTAGGGAAGTGATCATCCACCCTCTCTCTGGTGAGGCCACACCTCGAATCCTGTGGTCAGTTTTGGGCCCCTCACTCCAAGAAGGACATTGAGGTGCTGGAGTGTGTCCAAAGATGGGCAACGAAGCTGGTGAAGGGTCTGGAGAACAAGTCTGATGAGGAGCAGCTGAGGGAAGTGGGGTGGTCTCGCCTGGAGAAGAGAAGACTGAGGTTGTAGCGAGGTGGGGGTTGGTCTCTTCTCCCAAGTAACAAGCGATAGGACGAGAGGAAATGGCCTCAAGTTGCACCAGGGGAGATTTAGATTGGATATTAGGAAATATGGCTTCAGTGAAAGGGTTATCAAGCATTGGAACAGGCTGCCCAGGGAAGTCACCATCCCTGGAGGTATTTAAAAGACATGTAGATGTGGCACTTAGGGACATGGTTAAGTGCTGGACTTGGCAGTGTTAGGTTTGCAGTTGGACTTAATGATCTTAAAGGTCTTTTCCAACCTAAATGATTCTATGATTCTATAGGTGCAGACCACCTACCCAAGAAACTAATCTGTGAGTGTTTATGAGCAAGCCAATAGCTACAGCCCAGCAAAAATGCCCACAGTCAAGACAGCATGCCAGGGAAAGGCAGATTGGGAGCATGAGAATATAGCCATGGTATGAATCAAGCTGTATAAAAGACATGCTGAGAAAAGTGAGGAAGGGCAAAGAGATACATATACTATTGTGGGACCAGGCTGAGTTCATAAAGGAAGCTGAGGCTGTTTCAGAGGAGAAGAGAAAAAAATCTTCAGCAATGAAGAAATGTGTTAGGAAAGTATAAAACTGAAAACTGTAATAAACCACGCATTAATTTAATCTAGGCATACGCTCCATATTGGTTTATACTTGTACAGAAATTTGTCCATGGGCAGGGCAAACGTTAAAGGCTGCTAACTGAGACACCTGAATCTTCACTGGCACATTGGCCAATGGTAAAAGAACTGCTTGGAACAGCCTAACCATGGATTTCTTTCAGTTATCTCACTTTATTGTGTATATGCTACAACGCTGGGTTTAAAAGCCCCACTGTGGCCTTGCTGGATAGTCTTGATGGCTCCTTGTGAACGTTCTCCTTGATTTTCACTTCTCCCTCTCCTGCAGCCTTTCTTCAAAATCAGCAGGAGGTACGTTGTCCTGGCTTGTATGGAAGTTACACTTCAGTTCCCAGAAATTCTGTTTGCCTTCTATTAAAGCCCCAAGACAAGCAATGATGCCAAGGTTTTATTTCCTAATGAGAAGAAGCAACTTTATTCCTGTGGCACATCTTATATTGAAATATCAGGGTGTATCACCTTTGCATATTCCTAAAGCTAGATTATTGTACTGATAATTTCCTAATTTTCAAGGTAGCCAGAAATTTAACTAGAATAAGCTTCTTTTTTTTTTTAATTTTTTTTTATTTTAATACCAAGACTTTTTTTTTTTCTGTGAAGAGAAAATGGGAAAAATCTCACAGCCCATTAAACAAGCAGTTCAAGTCTTAAAGTGCTGCACTGAAGCACTCGGTCTACAGGAGCAGTCAGTTTAATTTGCATTGATATGCTAACAAAACTAAGGGTCTGGCAAAGCTTTTATTTAGGATTCTTTATGAAATCTCAGATAGGTAGCTCACTACACATAGGTTGTTGTTGTAGGGGTGTTTTTAGATACTTGTAAAATAACTTCAGGGAGCACAGTGCTGACTATTGTGCTTTTCTTGAAGCAATGTTGGCTTTGTTAACCTGAAGTCAATCTGGGAATTAGCTTATTGCAAACTCCGCAACTCATATGCAAGCTGTTTGAGCTGTAAACTGCTCTGACTATAAACAAGATATAACCTCAGAGCACTGCTTTGGTCTTACCTCCTGGCTAGATCTCAGCAGCTGTAAAGAGTGGATCACTGGACGCAATATAACAAAATTGATTTACAGTAGCTAAGGACTTATTTCAGGATTTTACAGTTATATATTTTCAATTAGTTCATATGGATTTAAAAATTTGCTGATAGTTTTCTCTAAATCAACAAATTATGGCATTTCATTTATATAGCTACATACATGCTGGGTTTGGTTGGAACTGTCCAAAAGATTTCAAAAGTTTTCTCCTAGGCATTTCTATTCTCAGTTAACACACTATGATGGCTCTAATTCTTAGAATATCTGGGAAGACTAACCAACTGGAGACATGAGCAGAATCTTTTTAGACTAAAGCTTATCAGCTGTAATACATCAAAAGCTTTCAGGAAAAGCATTTTATTCCAGGGAGGTAAGGCAGTGGCAAAACAGCCAAAAAAAATTATATACACCATTTATATATTAGTTCAGCATTCATACATATAAAAAAGCTCATAGTGAGTTAGGATTTGAAAGCCTAAGTAGTCATGGCCTCACTATGCTGGGCAACTTGTACAGAAATCAAAAGGAGAGAAATCTGCTGTCAGCTGACCATCTTCTGCAATTGTAGGTAGAATGATCATATCTTGGCTATTATCAAACACAGAATTAGGACCTTCTTGCACTGAATGTATAATTCCTCGTAGCTTGAGCTCAAAAGTTAAGGTCTAGAGTCAAGTGGCAATTTCTAAGCTCCTTAGTCTGGACACATGAAAATGTATACCGTGCTTTGGCCAGTGGGTAATGCAGACAGCTGGGGAGGGATTCACCTCAATAAATCAAATATAGGTATTTACTGTAGGGTGATCTGGCACATTACTGAGGCTTCATTGACAGCAGTGACTCCTTTGACTATAATAGCTTAGACATCCAGTTCAAAGTTTGACACTTATATTTGGGTATCTTTACCTGAATCTCAATCCAAGTTTTGAACTCAAACAACCAATGGCAGGATCAGGACAGAACTAAAGAAAGCAGAGTTACTGCATTGCAGCTGAAGAGAAACTAAAAAAACCAAAGCTACGGGGAAAGAAAATGAACAATCTCAACATTCTTCTGTTTAATAAAAACAAAATGAAAAATGCAACAGCCAACTCACCATCCTCCCCAAAGCTGAGTGTTTTGGTATCCACAGGCCACACAGTTCAAACACTGTGTAGAAAAAGTTGTAATTATGCATTCAGTAAAAAATAGTAGAAGCATTCTAAGTGGTAAAGAAAAAGTGGTCTTAGTCATGCCCCAAAGAAATTATAAAGCTTGTAATAATTATACAGTAACTAGAAAATAAAAAATGCACTATCTGGGACACTGGAAAACCGAGGGTCCCAATGATGAGCTCATGTGATTAGTCAGTGCTGCTACCTCTGGATACAGAAAATCAGAGTGTTACAGTAGTTTACCACAGTGAAGATGAACTGTAACAAAATTCTGATAATCATTTAGATTTCCAACACTGCTTTTGTTCTCTATATTGAAGAAAATCACATGAATCAGATAACCCCTATTTACTCACTATATAACTATACATATGCACAGTCTAGTGACTTACACTGTTTCCCTACAGGAGTCTGTAGCTTTTGCAATAAAAGGCATGTAGGGTACACATGAACATTATTTAAAAGGCAACTGACTTCAACGTATATTAAATTTGGCATGAAGACATTGGTTCTGACCATGTACTGAGATCTCCACAAGTGCAGCCATCGGAGTCTCTTTCAAGGCTGGCCCAAGAGCATCTCACAGCAGAGCTGTGGTTCCAGGCTTCACATTCAACAGCAACTAGTTCCAATGGTCTGATCCTCACCTGGCATAAAGAGGCACTGAAGTAAATAGTGCCGTGTTGATTTAAAACAGATGTAGATTTTTTCTTGTCAGTGAAACATTTTACATAAAAGGTAACATAAAAATAACCAAAATCTGTAAGGTTGCTATTAAATATGCTTTAAAAACATTATATAGAAGTTTATAGATGAAAAAAGATAATGACCAAAATTATAAATTTTGACTTTTTTGCAGGGTCTTGTTTTTTGGTTGTTTTGCGGTTTTTTTGCATAGCATGGCATGCTGCTGAGATGCTATCTGTACTGAGGATAATTTTAACTTGGCTTTGTGACAATTTCAGTACACAATATGCTCATGCTTTGCACAAATGACTATATAATGTTTCATTAAGGACTGTAAATACCCATCAACCTAATCACAAAAATGCTGTTTCAGTGATTTTAGGGACATTTAATCTGGGCTATGATGACGGGGATTAATTGCTTTATTCTATTAACAGTTGCTATTGCAATTACACTAAGAAAAATATTTTTGTGGAAAAATTAATTTCCTTTTGCCCTGATGCATTTGAGCAATACGAATATCCTTCTATAAAGACTCCTTGCAACTGTCATAGGAGTGCTTTCCTTCAGATAGCTTTCTAGATGAGTTTTCTAATCTGCTCAAGAAAACAAGATCAGCTCCAACCATGTCGTGCTATTTTTTCACCTCTTGTTCTCACCTCTGCTTGCCTTTTTTGTGATGACCAAATTCCCTTCCCAAGACTATTCTCTGTCATAGGATTAGCTCATTCTGGCATTACTAGTCACAGACAAACTTGGCTAGTTCTTAATCATTTCTGAATAATGGAGAAATTGAGGCTGCAGGTAGGTTAATTATTTTGACACCCCGTAGATTTCTTAAACCTCTAGAAATGTTGCTGTTTCAATCAACTCTGTCACTCATATGAAACCATTGCTCATCATAAAAATACTTGTGGGGAACACACTGAAGCAGGAAAAATGAAATTTTGCTTTTGAAAAAAAAAAAAAAAAAGAAAAAAAATCAGACTAGGAATAACTTCAAGGCACAACATCCTCCACAGATGACAACATGCATATGAACAACAGAAAGGTGAGTGGAGAAGGGTGCATTGTCAAAGGTGATCAGGCATCCTTGGACATCTTTCGTAATGTTTTCTGCAGACTGACTGCACACTTTCTGTTCTGACTTTGACTTTTAAGGAGTTTTTTATAATTTCTAAATAATTATATATTTAGGTCTGAACTTAAATCCTGTAACAATTCTAAAAATGGCCACAAAATATGTTTTGAGAGGTTTAGTTTGAAAATTAGGAGAAAGGAATCATTATCAGGGTACTTAGTGCTGGAACAGGCTTTCTAGAGAGGTTGAAATTTCTGTCCTTGGAAGTTCTCACAACTTGCCAAGACAAACCTATGACTGACCAGTCTAGTGTTGGCAATAGTCCTACTTCAAATGTCAGGCTGCATTAGATGATATCTGGAAGTTCCTTGGAAACTACATTTCTATGATTCCACGCCTGAAGTCCTTTCTTCGTAATATGTATATGACTTTAGTAGGACAACTTCAAGTCTTATTCGAAAACATCACTTAGCATCTGATGTAGTTCTTCTGTTTTAACACAACTGTGGCACTGAACTTGATAACAAAGTATAGGGTTTAAATAATTTCAATAATAATCATACTTATTAAAAAGTAAAGTTGGAATAAACCTTGTGCAACCATCCAAATATCGATTGCTCATCCACTAAGGATGTTATATACCTGTAACACTCATGACATTTTTTTTCCCCTAGCCTTATCTCCTTTAAATCTCCTTTAATCTCAAATTCTCCTTCAAAAGGAAAAGAGCTTGGCGTTTTACGTGCTCTCTTTGCAGAAGAGGGAATAAGTTGCCTAATGAAGTGTTTAAAGTCCAATGACATAGCAACACGTAGAATAAACTCCTTCAGCATCATTTTAAAAAATATCTCCTTGATCTGATATTCACTGAATTCATAGGGAGATTTTTATGCTGATTTCAATAGATAATGGATGTGATTATGAATGTCTTGGGCATATGCACAGCTCCAGTTACCCTAAAGTTTGGTATCAGATATATGTTGGTTTAGAAATCCAAAGTGCTTTTTAAATAATTCATCTATAAAATTACAGTAAATCTTATACTGTACAGATAGGAAGATTTTAATGTCCACATGGAATGCTAACAGTAAACTATATGGTGGCTAAGAATACGGGAATAAGAAGGTTTTTGAAAATACAATGTGACCTAAGAATACAATATTGGGACTTTATCCTTTAAAGAAGACAAGTTTAAAGATTTGTGACCAGAAGTGGTACTACTGATAACTTTGGCTGCATTTTTAATAAAGATAAATCTGTATATGGCAGTGTAATCAAAGCAAAGGGATACAGCATATTGATCTTACTTTGGAAGAGCTAATGGAGACAAGTAATGCCAAGACTGAAAATGTTCCAAGAAGTAGTGGGGCAAGTCTGTATCATATTAACAAGAAAACCCATCCAAAATCACACATCTTGGGTACATCAGGGAAATGTTCATACACATTGAATGAAATATCTTGGGAGGGTAATAAATCCTACACAACAAATTATATACTAACAGGTTCTTAGGGGAATTGAAATAAATCCTCACAACCGCTTAGTGGGTAATCTCCAGATCAGATTCACATTCTTCTTTAGAGGAAAATAATATATTGCTTCTTATACTCTCTGCCAGCCAAATGCTATATATCAAAGATGAATGTAGTTGAAATATTGATCCTGAGCCAAAGTGAAACTAAAGAAAAGTTTAATACATTCCCCTATTTAAAAAAAAAAAAAAAAGTGAGTCAGAAAATACTAGAAATATAACTTCTGGTCAATGGAAATCTAGATAAAAATGGAAATTAAAATAGGAAACAAGATAGACTCCTTGCCACTTATATTCCTGCAAGGTGCAGAATAAAAGCTAAGAGCTTGTTTATTCTACATAAACAGCAATAGCAGGAACTATCTGCAAAGATGCAGAAAAGATTGTTGCAGGGATGAAAAATATAATGTTGTATACAAATGTGTTCAACAAAGAATTCCTTAAAAAGCAAGATAGAAGATTCCTATTAACTGGCTGCAATATAAGCTGGCAAACACAATAGCTGGGCAGAAGGGCAGCATTGACTCTTGAAGACAAGCTCAGAAAGTGAAAAGGTATATGCAAGAACGATTTTTGGCTGCATAAAGCTTGTTAGCTCTTTCAGGGGGAAAGGTTTCCTTGTCAGAGGTATTGCAGCAGCCATGGGATGTTCTAATGAAAACCTTCTGCTGTGGTGTACACGTCACACAAACACCAAGTGCAAGTTCTAGACAAGACTTGACTAACTGGCAAGTTTGGCATACTGGCTTAGAGATTTAGGTCAGGTTCTCACTGGTGTCATTCCCTGGATAAGGGTAACAGAGGCAAACACAGCGGTAAGTTATGTTCACCCTCTCCATGTAGGTCAGCCCTTGATTTATTTCAATTTTATCTCATGCTTCCCCTAATGGCCTGCAAACTTCTGTAAAGAGTGCGCTACTGTGCGGTGCTTTGGTGATAGCCCTGGGCTAGTGGGAGGGAACAGAAGTATTTTAACCCTTAGGTTAGCTTTATGTTACACATGGGGTATTCTCCGAGGGCCAATGAAGCCTGTTCTTAGATTTGAGAATGGAATAAAAAAGTCTTAGAGCTACAGAAAAACAAAGCCAAAATATCCAGAAAAAAACCAATGTCTTGCCAGAAGACTGAATACTACATGATAAAAGTACATGTTTTAAAGTTAAGCATTAACAGCTTCTAAAAGTAAAAAGCTATTTCTCCATTCCACAGCAAAACCACTGTCGGCGTGTCTGCCTCTCTGGGGTTAATTGGAAACAAAACAAGTTGTCGCAGTAACAGAGCTGGTGCTTGGGAAAGGAGAGCAGCATCTTTCACCCATCGCTGTTCAAAGTTTTTCACTTTAGAGGAAACTGCTGATCTGTTCTCATGCAAAGAATTATGGTAGAAATAAAGGACCTGCCTACAGCAGAAAAGAATTAAGAAATGGATTTCAAAGGGAATAAATAAGATTCAGTGTGAGTGAGGGAACCCTCTGTGATCTCTTAGCACCTTGCTTACTAACAAGAAGGAAAGTTTCTAAAGACGCTGAAGGGTAAAATGAAAGTAGGATAATCCCCTAATTGAACTATAGGATAAAAGAGAAAGACAGACAGACAGAGAGTGAACCACAATCCTTCAGGAAATTCAGAATCAAAATGCTGCTCAAATGGTGCATATTTTAGGCTCTCCAGGAGAGCAGAGCCACACAGTTTGCAAACTTCTGTGTATGAATAGGGCTTTGGGCTTTGGATTTAATCTGACCAACAGAATCAGGAGGTACAGAGCAAAGGGGAGCAGAAATTATCCTCAGACTCTGGGAGAAATTTAGCTCCAGAAGCTTATTATCACCCAATTGATTTTTGTGTGCTTTTCAGGAAGGTGATTTAAGTTCATACTTGAGGGGAAGGAAAGTTTTGCAGAAATATTAGGAGGCTAAATATTGCAAGATTTCTTCTTGCAATAATTGCAAGAATTCTTCTTCACCGAAGAATTTTTTGAGAAAATAATAGAAACAACAATGAAAAGAACGTTAGGCAGTAGAAAGCCTGTTTCTATAATGTGAAAATAAATAGAAATAATTTTGTCATCAACATCCTTTAGAGGGACAGGAGATTCAGGGGGAAGAAAATTTTCAAATTTGGCTCAGTGTGAAATAGAAAGAGTAAATGCTGCTTTAGATCCTTGATTGTGGTACAGGCTTCCTCTAGGTCGTTTCAGTCTGGCTAAAATGATTCATAGCTTCAAGTTAACTAAAAGATGCCAGGGGTGTTGGTAATGCCCAGATGTTTATTGAGCAAGCCAAGAAGACCTGCTGTCTCAGCTGGCACCCATTACTTTAACTCCACTAGTCCTAAAAAACTGCAGTGAGGGAATCTGATAGAGACAGAATTGGCTTTCTGCAGTTGTGAATACATAGCTGCCATCATAGTGACTCTCAGAAGTCCAGTAAAAGGTGATTTACTCCTGTTTCTAATGTCTGCAGCTACTGTTTCCAATGGGCAAAAGGGTGACAGGCTAATCTATTTAAGTCCCCTCCTCTGCCCTTATAATTCTACTGGCCTTTGACAGACCAAATATAAAAATAATTCAGAAATAGTTTTCATTTGGATAGTTTACTTGAGGCTCTGGATAGGTCTGTGTGCTGTAATTTCTATAATGTATTCATTTCCTACTATCTAGCTTTTTCAAAAGTTTATTCATATCAACCTTCAAACCAGCCTTCTGGGCAATTATTGCAGGATTATCTCAGTTGAGAGAATTTAAGGTACTCCTCTGTGAGCCTTAACTCTGAAGACCTACAGTTCTAAGAGATTAATACATTTTAGAAAATCAAATTTTCCTATTTTCTTTCCTCTCCTTAGATGGTCATAATATACAAATAAGAATAATAGCACTAATTTTCTTTTCTGTTCATCCAGGTAAAATTTAAGATTTAGAATCATTCAGTTACTGGGGACATGTAGTCATAAACCACATCTGTTTCTACAATGGAGTTTCACGTTACTCTTTAAAACGTTCCAGAATTCCAGGCCTTTTAAACCAAGGAATCTGGGGGTGAGGGAGAGGGTTGTTGGATTTGGGAGTTTTTTGTATGTAAGGGGTGAGTGCACACATCTGTACTGTGTGTTATCTACACATGTAGGTAGCAGAATTGTTCTGTTGTTCCCTTGTAAGTCATTATTATCCATCCTTCTCCTGCCTCTTAAATTTCTGTTCCTTACATTCACTAATGAATCATGTTCATAACTCCTTCAGTGTCTCACGCAGCCATTTTCCCTAAGCAAAAAGAGACATAAATGACAGATTATCTGAATGCACATTAACCCTTTGCCATGGTTTAACTCCAGCCAGCACCACCCAGCTGCTCCCTCATTCCTCCCACAGCAGGATTGGTGAGAGAATCGGAAGTGTAAAAGT
>VZTQ01005550.1:2448-12517 GCA_013400755.1 Pelecanoides urinatrix
AGAATATCAGAAAGAATACGAAATGTGCCAAATTAAGGTCAAAATAGAAATGAAATAGAATCAAAGGAAAACAACAACCTGAAAAACATAAAAGCTGACAACTATGCTAAAGTGCAAGATATGAAGCAGATATTCTTTTTTAAAGGGAACCTAGAGCTTTCTGTAATTCATTACCTTCACCTAGACATGTAGAAAACACAGTTGTCACTGACCAGCTACATATTATCAGAAACAAACACTAAAATAGTCACAGCACCAACAGATTATATTAATTTCAGCCTGTCCAACAAGTTTAATTAGTAAGTAAAGTTGGACTCATTTCATGAACTTGAATGCAGGGTCCCTGATTGCTCCGATTGCTACAGAGCACTACTTTTAAATACTAAAAAAAGATTAGGCCACCTGATTTTCTTAGTATGTTGGCTAGTTACTTTGAGGAATACACATACAAACTTGACAGGTTTATAAAGGATTGCCATAAATGCCAGCAAGTGGTTGTCTGTATGTTAGAAACAGGAAAACACAGAACAGAAACTGCCTAGTTTTGAAATGCTGATACCTTGTCTCCTCCTGCTGATACAAGGAAGCAGTCATTTATGTAGATTAATAAATAGAATAGAATACTTCAGTTGGAAGAGACCTACAACAATCATCTAGTCCAACTGCCTGACCAAAAGTTAAAGCATGTTATTAAGGGCATTGTCCAAATGCCTCTTAAACACTGACAGGCATGGGGCATTGACCACCTCTCTAGGAAGCCTCTTCCAGTGTTTTGACTACCCTCTTGGTAAAGAAATGCTTCCTAANTTGCCCTCTTGGCTGCCAGGGCACACTGCTGACTCCTATTGAGCCTGCTGTCAACCAGCACCCCCAGATCCCTTTCTGCAGGGCTGCTCTCCAGCCACCACTCTCCCAGTCTAAACTTATGCCTGGCATTACTCCATCCCAGGTACAGAATCCGGCATTTTTTCTTGTTAAATTTCATGCCACTGATGATTGCCCAGTGCTCCAATCTACCCAGATCCCTCTGCAAGGCCTCTTGTCCCTCAGGAGAGTCAACAGCACCTCCCAGTTTGGTATCATCAGCAAACTTGCTAATGGTGCATTCAACTTCTGCATCCAGATTGTTGATAAATATATTGAACAGAATCAGCCCTAGAATTGAGCCGAGGAACGCTGCTGGTGACCAGTCGCCAGCCAGATGTAGCCCCATTCACTACAACCCTTTGAGCCCTGCCATTCAGCCAGTTCTTCACCCAGCACACCGTGAACCCGCTCATCCCACAGTTGGACAGCTTGTCCAGAAGGATTCTGTGAGGGACAGTATCAAAAGCCTTACTAAAATCCAGAAAAACTACATCCACTGCTTTCCCTTCAAAGGCAGTACAAACTCAAAAAAGACCTGTAAGCCTTTCTAATGACCAGGTGGGCTTTCAAAAACCGTAACATAATATTTCACATAAAAACAATCACTACATGCAACCATCTTCAAATAACCATTTACCCATGTTGTTGCCTCACTACCAATCAGATTGTACTTGGGGTCAATGTAACTCACAGCAGATTAATGAAAAACAACATGCAAGTAAAAATATATGTACAGGTGAAATCTTGGCCATTTCTTTCATGGCTTGGTATTTCATATTCTTTGTCTACATAAAACTGTAAACAAATAAATTCTCCAAACATCATGTATCATACTGCAATAAAATTAATAATTTATTAACTTTGTCTTATTTGCTCAATAAGGAAACAATGCCAAATATAAAATTAAAGATTAAATAGACTATAAAGAAACAAGAAAGGTGAGCATAGCTAAAATAGTATGACTGTTTCAAAAATGCTCTGCAACTACACGTGTCATGTTATTAGAAAGAAAATGTTACAGTGAATTGTATCATCGAGGGAAACTAACTTCCCATATATAAACTGGAAAATAAATTCTATTAATAATGGTAGGAACCAGATGCAATAGCAAACAGCGTTCTTCAAAGAGAAACTGAACCAACAAGATGCAATTATTATTTTAGGCTTGCTTTTGGTAAACAGCAGCAACATTATAAAAGCACCAATCATTGCTTGGATTGAGCAATCAGAAGTTGATTCAGTTTGAATTAGACGGAAGGATAAACAAATGTAGGTCTGTAAGTAAGGTTACATATATACTGCAATTATCCCATGTGGCCATGGGTAGGCTGTTGCTAATGCCTGAACTGACTAGTTCCAACTGTTTCAGATAATACATTCAATTTTCTGCAGGGCAGTATAGAACAGTAGACTTATCTAAACAAACCTGGGTTAAGGATAAGGTCCATGTTCAGCAGCAGTATTGCCTTAAGATATTCCTCTTCTTCCCTCTGCTGCTCGTTTCTATCCCTGTACACCACTCCATCAATGACAGCAGCATAACTACTGGTAGGGTCATACTTCAAAAAGAGTCAGGGCAACAGGTGAAAAAATGAAGCAGACCAAAAAAAAATGGAGGGGGGGGCAGCTTTTTTTCAGCTTATCAGTTCCATCATCTATTTGATGTGTGACTTCAAAACAGTTGAACTGGCATAAGCGAAGGGTCAAAAGAGCACCAATAGCCACCTAAGCCTGCACTACTGCTAGAAAATACATGGGTTTAGTCTAGCAAAAGAGTCTCAAGATGATTGCTGTCATTAAGCATACCAGTTAAATGTCCCAAAGTGAAAAGAGCTATTGATGCTAAGAGGTAATACTGACATAAGAACAAATTAGAATAAATTGGTCAGGAATACATGCAAGCTAGAAATTTAAGAAACATTTGTAACCATCAGGGCAGTGAGATTCCGAAACAGCTGCCCAATAAGCATCATGGAAGTAAAAACACCTCAATTTCTTTTTTATAACATGGAGCTTGACCAGTTTATAAAATGGATCATATTACTTGGTTACCTAAGGTAGCACAGGACTAGACTTGATCACCCCAATTGTCCCTTCCAGTCCCTATGTTCCTGTGAGGTCCTTCAAAATTAAAGCACCTTTATTTACCTTGTATTTTTACTATGAATATCTAACTGGCCTCTGCTAGCAACTTGCACTGGCCTTTTTTTGGGGTGAGTCCTATGGCATCTAATAATGTCAGTGGAATGACATACAGGGCAGACTGAAACATATTATGCATTTGTGTACTGCTTCATCCATCTATGAGAAGTTCAGGAGGAATGGCACAGGTTTGGTTTGGACTTTCAGCTACAACAAAGACTATTATAGAAACAGCTGTTTTCACAAATTATGGTATTAATCTGCCAATCCCAAAAGCAGTAACAATGATAGTTTTACCAAAAGCAGTGCAAGTTGAATAATAATTTAAAAGCTTAGTAGCTACTTCTACAAGAGGATTTTTAAGAAGAAATCAAAGCTTCTAAGTTGTAGACCGCAACCATTGCTATTTTTGCTAAAATGCCAAGTAATTTATTTTACCAACAAATCTACAATTTGATTACTTGCTGCTTCTGGAAAATATAAATTTGATTTTACAAATGAGAAGGACCTTTACAACACTCTTACAGCAATACAGCAGCCAACATAACTGCTGCAAAGACAAAGCAACTGAATTTATGGGCTGATTTTTAACTTGTGCAGTAAATATTTTAAACATATTAAACATTTATGTAAGTCTAGTTTTGTTTAAAAACATTTTCCATGACTGGAACACACCAAGCAACCCTTTGTAATAGTACACTATTAAAATAAAACAAAAACGCCACAATCTGTGAAGCAGAAACAGCAAAGGGTAGTACCAGCTTTAGAAAATACAAACACAAAAACCTGCAAGCTTGTCCACAAGACGCTCCTACTAATGATTATCACTTTCTAATACAGTCAAGATTTAAGTCTGCTGTCTCATTTAATTCTGATTACATAGGGATAGCTATGATTCCATCCAAGACTCTTTAATAGTATTTTTAGTTTTCAAATTAGTCTCCCCCTAAACAGTATTAGTTACAATGACAAGTACAATTTTACAGAATAATAAAATGTATTTACAAATGTATTTCTGGGAAACATATACACATAGGTTTATTGTACTTGCTCATAGATCTGACAGTTCCATGTAGCCACACAAAATTCAGAGTACATCAGCTTCATGTAGGATGGAAAACTATATTCTCTGCTGACAAGAGGTCTGGGATAACAGCTTCAGGGGTAAAGTGGGAACCAAGACAGGAGATTTTAAAAGGGAGGGAGGGGGAGAGGGAGGGACTGTCACATTCAGATGATTTAGTCATCTTCTAGTTTTTAAATACCCTAAGGGCAAATAAATACAAAGATGTTTTTCTTGCTGCACCTTATGTACCCTTCGGGAGGCATTCCTATGGATATAAATAAGAGCAGATTTGCAAATCACAATGAACTTATTTTTTAAGCAATAATTTACTGTATGAAGCTTTGTAAAAGCTGCTAACTGAAAAATAAGAACAGCAAGATCATTTTGGTCTTTCTGTCTTTTGAAATAGTAGATCTTAGTTAAACAACACTTCCTAGTCTTACAGGCTGCAGGAGAACCAGCGCTGCATGCTGGAAGCCAGCATTGTGTATGTGAAAACCATATTCATCAGGTAACTGCAATCAATCTTCACAGGGCCTCAATACTTTGACTCCACCTAGCAGCCTTGTTAAAAAAAAAAAAAAATAGACACGTCCCATTAAGGCAACATAAAAACTGACAGTTTCCCTCAGGACAAATTATTTAATACTTGGATAATATGCCACATGTTGGCATTTCCCTGAAAGTAAGACTCAAGTGCTACCAAACATATATAAATTATAGCAGACAGGCATGGTTTAAGTAAAGCTTTCTAACAGCCAAGCCTCATATTCAGTGGAACATAAGACTTTTTTTTTTTTCTTCTTCAAATGAAGAAGTTAAAAAGCATTTCAGAAACAAACCACAGTAAGTAATCAGCAGCATCTAATATAATGTAAGATATACTGCAGTTGGTCTGTGTTCTCAGGATGGATTTTAACACAGAAATTTAATAGGCTACAATCTTTGTACTATTTAGATAACCTTAATTCTTGCTTGAATTTTAAATATATCTCCATATTGTTTCAGTTTTGACTCACAGTCTCAGACAAGAAGTAATTGTGTATTTTGTAGTAAAGCAAGGACAAAAATCAAGCAAAGTAAGCAGAGGACTGAGTAACCCAAGGCAAAACCAAGAATAAGTTTAAAAAAAAAAAAGCGCTAATCACAGGGCAACACTATTTCAGTTGAGCTAAAGGAATGAGACCACAGCCCCAAAATATGTCATCACTTTTTCCTGCTGGACAAACACATTTGAAGTCCTCGTTACACTTCACTTCTCAGTCCTTTCACCCATTTGGCACTTGACAGTGTCTAGAACAGTGAATACATGCCTTGAATTCTTGGGCCATTTTCCTTAGAAAAGTACTTGGCTCTGTGTCAGGACTGTGTTTGGCACAGACAGATCTCACTATGGCAAGAGGATAGCATGTTTAGTACTTCCTAATTTAAAGCTCCATAACTGCCATTAGAAACTTTTTTTCTTAAGCTGCATTTGAAGGAATAGAAGATGATCTAGCACCTTTTAACACTAAACCATTAATTTTGTCACTATACCTTTTGGGGAAAAAAGGATTCTCTGCAACTTAGTTCACTATAAGCTCTACATTGATCATACTCCTATAATAGATATACTTTTAGCTCTTCAGATCCACGTGAGCAAATCAAGAAAGCTTCAAGTCATACAAACATTTTTAAATCTTTACTGATACATATATTACCCTCAGTGCTGCTTTTATGATCTTACTATCTGGCAACAAATGCTTACTGGTTTCTCTGATACAATTAACATCAACAGCAAAGTAATTGAAAAAGGCACACTGTGGCAACTAATGGAAAATCCAGATCTTAAGCAGGAACTCATATATGTGCATAACATGTTACACTGTACTTGCATCCTCTCCCTTCCCCCCCGACCCCCTCCAACAGTCTTTAAACAAAAGGAATTTGGAAACTGGTGTGACTGACTTTCATATGAGGAGGTGATTTCCACACAGTAGTCTGGAGTGGACCACACAGAAGTGTCAAGGTACTGTTTCTGCAGTGTCTGATCTCTTCTCTCCCCACTCCTAAAATTATGGTATCCATGGTTCTAGGAAAAAAAGAAGGAAAAAAAAACAACAAACAAACCAAAACCCAAACTTACTAGGACTGCTAAACTAGGCTTCAAACCCATTCTGTGAACTGAATCCATTCTGTGTCACAGCAAACCTCCATCACAGCACACCTTGCTTGGAGGATCTGAGAAAGGAAGTTGAGAGACTTTTCAACACTCACATACAGACAATAAGTGTACTACACAATTTAACGCAGGAGGTGCTCATTATCTTATTGTTTGGTTCTACCATCAGGTGAACCAAATATTGGTTTTAAGGCCCTACAGCTCTCTCAGGTGCTGCTGCATAAGCATATGTCTATCATGCCAGCAATATAAATAGCAGGTAAAGTGCATACTATTTAGTGCAAACACCACACGCTATTACTGCCAGGATAGTTCAGCACTTGAATGCAACCAGCTAATGCATGAAAAACAGCTTGTTGACTCCAACTAAAAAAGAAGTGGTGCTGCAGGACAGAGAAAACTATTAGGGAAGGTTTGTAAATGCAAAAGGTTTCTTTGATTTACACCCACAGTTAATCAGTTCAGCCTGTACCATAGTAATGCTCTTTGATTTCCCATTGATCTTAAGTCTCATACAGTCAAAACAATGAGAAATGTTCTTTGCCATCACTAGTTAGTTGGAAAACTCTATGCCTTCATGGCAGATGATGACCTAATCTTGCTTATATGCACCACTTCAAGTCACTGTTCTTCTTGGGAAGACAGTGCATTATAGCATGCCATGATTGCTTCAATGCTTGCAAAATCCCCCCAAAAAACTGCTGCTGCAGTACACAGAGGAGGTTGTGCAGTCCACGGAGCACAGAGAAAGGGAAAAATTTTCCAAGTGTCCTGTCCGGCCCTTGCCATTGCTGAGGTGTTGGACCTGATAGTTTAATGAAAGTATACACACTCTCTCTACGGTGATAAGTATGATATAAGAAAGCGACTATAAAAGTTCTTCCTGTTTCTTTGCCTTCCAGTGCCATTCCCTGCTCCTCCTGCCTCTTTTCCCCAGCCCCAGCTTCTTGCTGGTTTACTTCCTCATCAAGAGAAAAGCCAGTGTTCAGTTTTTCCAGAGTCCATGTATGTATATTTTCCTATTCAAAACCTGATTTTGAAAGAAAGACTCCAGAATTCTTGAATCCTAGAGAATTATTTTAGGACACTGAAATTAAATAAGTCACACTGCTTTTATTCTGATTTTTTCCATTACTAAGAATATCTATACACAGACTACTGTGCTAATTTCATTAATCTACATTTTAGCCTTTTTCCATGCATTTTGTTAAAATAAATGTTAATCTTTGAATCTTTTGGATTCTAATAGGTAAGGTATTTAACTGGAAATAGCCTCCTTCCCAAAAGCTGCCTATTTTAACCAAAAGAATCAAACTTTCAGTGTTGTTTTATTCAACATGACATGCTTCTTGAAACTTGCTAAGAACTGTCACTTTTATCTCACATTAAGATGCCTGTGACCATTTGCTTAACTTTTTGAAGTTAGAGGTCACTATTTGGCATTCAAGATCACTCTCTTTTGTGAAATAATTATTTGGGCACACTCAAATGATGACTGACCAAAACAAAACAAACAAACAAAAAAAATCACAATTAACAAACTGCAGTGATCATTTCCAGCTGTACTGAACAAGCAATGAAAAAAATAAAATATTTAAATCAATACCTAATTCTATAATTATTACTTAAGAAGGAGGTATCTTTAGTTTCCAAACGCAAATTGCAAAGATAGACCTTTTAATTTTTTTTTCCTAAAGAAAAAACCTTCCATCCTTCAAACACTTCCTTTCCTTTTTTCATTTGAAAAGTCTGTAGGATAAACAAGGACAGTCAACACAAAACATGGAGAACAGTGAAAATGACTATAGAAAAAGAATGTAAATGTATATTGGGAGTAAAAAAAAAAATACTTGTGTACTTTATTTGACAACAGTAAATTGATCAAATCATTTATAACAGCAGAAGCTTTACGAAAAGATTCTGAATCTTATTTTCTAACTGCTAGTACCCCTCAATACTAATTCAACCTGAACAAAGGCTGTGAAATGAGACAAAAATGGTACATTTTATGCAGTAAGCACATAATTGTCATTTCTCAAAAGTCCACAAGAGGTAACCATCTTCATTTTACATTCAAGTCGAGCTCTATACTCACCACCACAACATATTTACATTTTGACCTTTCAACTATTTCCATATTCTCTATTAAATCTGGTCCTTTGCTTGTTCTTTTGTCCTCTCACTTTCTCCAGTGATGCTAATTTCAGGTTCTCATTTGTCTAGTTCATCTAGTACTGCCTACAAGCCTTCTTCCACACTGATTTTCTGGGTCCATTTAGACCTAGTATTCATTACAAAGAAAACAATTACCACCTTATTTTAAAACCCATATTTGTACTCATCTCATCCCTCATATAATGTTAAATAGTGACACGCCTTTTTGTAAAGCTATTAAAAACACATTGCCCTGTCTTGTTTCACACATACCTTGCTGAAAAGCCCCACTGCTATAGCCTTAGCCTCACTCTAATGCTTTCCTGCCCATTTCTCCTGTGGTACGTCTGATACTCTGTGCAAGAATTATAAGACAGAGACCTCGCCTCACCCACACTGTCCACCTGGAAGCTGTACCATAACAGTGGTTATTTCAGGGAAGGTGGACTGCAGGAAACAGGCCAAGAGCTAAAGAAATAAACCACAGGATGTTGTCCTGGTTTCAGCTGGGATGGAGGTGATTTTCTTCCTATTAACTGGCATAGTGCTGTGTTTTGGATGTAGTATGAGAATAATGTTGATAACACACTGATGTTTCAGTTCTTGCTAAGTAATGTTTACGCTAGTCAAGGACTTTTCATCTTCCCATGCTCTGCCAGGTGCGCAGTGAGCCAGGAGGGAGCATGGCCAGGATGGCTGGTCCAGCTGGCCAATGGGCTATTCCATACCATATGACATCATGCTCAGCATATAAAGCTAGGCAAAGGAAGGGGGGGGAGGGAAATGTTTGGAGAGATGGCATTTTGTCTTCCCAAGTAACTGCTATGCGTGATGGAGTCCTACTTTCCTGGAGATGGCTGAACACCTGCCTGCCGATAGGAAGTAGTGAATGAATTCCTTGTTTTGCTTTGCTTGCACACGCGGCTTTTGCTTTACCTGTTAAACTGTCTTTATCTCAACCCACGAGTTTTCTCACTTTTACCCTTCTGATTCTCTCCCCCATCCCGTTGTGGGGGGAGTGAGTGAGTGGCTGTGTGGTGCTTAGTTACTAGCTAGGGTTAAACCACGATAGTTTCCTGCCCTATTGTTTGCCTGGCCCCTCGGAGCATGCCCCGCACACCTGCAGCCCACCGCCCGGCCCGCCCCACCCCACAGGCGATCGGGCGTTTCTCTCCTCAGAGCCGCTCGGCAGCTCCCCCCTCAGCCCGGCCGCACGGAGGTCAGCCAGACCCCACCGCCACGCCAGGACGCCCGGCCATAGCCCAGGCCCATCCCCCCAAAGGACGAAAATCTCCGTCAGCTGCGGGTGGCTCAGAGCTCTCACAGCTTCCAGACAGGCAGCTCCCACACCAGAAACGACCCGCCGCGGCTGGCCATGAGGCGCCCCCCTCCCCTCCACGCCTACCTGCAAGCCACGGCCACGCACAGGGCCAGCATAAGGAAGACGACGCGAAGAGAAGCGGGAGCGGAGAAGGAAGAGGCAGCTTCACTCCAGCTGCCGCGGGCATAGCCCACCGACCTGCGCATGCGCTTTCGTCTTCTCACGCCCTTCCCGCCCCTACCGAGTGAGCGCGTGCCCGCCGTGAGCACGCGCAGCCACCGCACGTGCCCTCCCCCCGTGCCCTCTTCCCCCCCCCGCGCGCTCGCTTTCGCGTCCCTTTTCTCTCCCACCCAGCGGC
>VZTQ01005556.1:1433-11523 GCA_013400755.1 Pelecanoides urinatrix
GAGTTCAGACAAAGACGGTTTAAAAATTTAAAACAAAAACAAAAACAAAAAACCCACAAATTGTAAGGGAAAAAAACCCACACAAGAAAGAGAAAGGAAAATAAAACCCAAGAAAAACAAGTGATACAAAAGAAAACAATTGCTCATCACCGACCTTCCAATGTCCAGTCAGTCCCCAAGCATCGGCAGCCCCCACCAACCTCCACCCCCCTCCAGTTTTATTGCAGAGCACAATGTCATACAGTATGGAATATCCCTTTGGTCAGTTGGTGTCGACTGTTCCAACTGTGTCCCTTCCCAACTTCTTGTGCACTTCCAACCTACTTGCTGGCAGGGCAATCTGAGGAGCAGAAAAGGCCTTGACGCTGTGTAAACACTGCTCAACAATAACCAAAACATCTTCATGTTATTTATTAACACTGTTTTCATCACAAATCCAAAATATAGCCACATACAAGCTACTATGAAGAAACTGAACTCTATCCCAGCCAAAACCAGTAAAAGATGCCAGAATACTATCTGGTCATTTGTACCTAAACATTTTATGACAAGAATGTAGGGTTTATTTTACAAATAGCATTGATCGTTTGCAGTGTTGAAATGTGCCAATGCAAGATTATTCTTTTGAACTCATGATTTTAATAGGACAACGATATTACTTTTGCCTTTAGTACTAGGTGTATGTCTGAAATTAGCAGGCAAATTATTTGTAATTTGAAAGAAGAATACTGAGCCTGAATCCTTGGTGAAAATTTGCAGAAAATATAAAGGGACAGAGTGATTCAGCACAGTTCTCAAGAAAATATTGCCTTCCAGCTTGAAATATAAATACTAAATGAAGTTGAAACAACTGCAATTCAGACTTACTAGAATGCTATTATAGAACAGTCATCCCTTATTTCCATGGGAGATAAATGCAATCAGCTGGGTGTTATAAACTGAGACATCCATCAACCCAGACTACAACTAGAATCAAAGATGAGTTTTATTTTTTCAGCACAGATACTACTAGAATGTAGAAATTGTCAACATTGTTCAGGACTGACAAAAAAAGCAGCATTTTTTCATTAATTTCTGCATGCTTTGGAGAATTTTTCAATGGAGCAGATACAGAATCTTAAAATATTACTCTAATACCAAAACAGAAAAATTTTCATAATAGCTTTTTTCAGTCACAATGCCTGGAAATTTATTGAACAACTGTAGCACCCTGAGGCACTCAAGAGTAAAAGATAACTGAGTTTGGTGAAGTCTAATGTTCCTGTGAGGGATGAGTGTGGAGTTATGAAGAGGACACGTTTATAGGCATGTCCTACAAAATACATCTTTGGCAAAAGCAGGCTTCTGTAATATATGTTCTTTCTCAAATTGCATGATTGCCTTTGGTTCTTGTTTACATTTATGCTTTCCTGTTCCTTTTTTTTTTATTTAGCCTGCACACAATGTAAAAAAAGCTTGATATAAAAATACACAGTGAACTATATAGTGACAATCAATACCATCTCAATTCTTACATTGAAACAACTATTATATCATTAAAGATATGGATGCTATTAAATCTTTCAGAAAGGGTTCAGTGGGACTCAGGGATACGGGAGATCACTCTTTCTCCCTTCAGTACCATCCTGTTCCTCAGATGGCATGATTGTAGACCCCATAGCTGAATGCTGCTGCATGGAGGTGCACTACTGTAAAGCTAGCACAGTGCCCTGCACACCCCGTCCTGTCCCCACAGACTCTCACTACCTCTAGCTGTGTGTCCACTCTGCTCTACACCTACTCTTTCAGGGGAAAGAAGAAAGGCAGGGTGAGGGAAGAGAAAAGGGAAGGAGCAAGGGAAGGAGAAGGAGAGCAGAAGGGAAGGGAAAGTGGGAGCAGAAGGGGAACAGGAACAGACATGGGAAAGAAGAGCAGGAGTTTCAGAGCCCTCTGTGCATCCTAGTCCTCCTTGGACTTGGCTCCTGTGCTCAGGGCCAGCTATAATGCAGCTCTGCGTCAGACAGCCTCAATGGGGGCATGCCCCCAAATCATTTAGGAGCTGCTTTTAAGCACAGGCTTGTCCCCATGTCCTTGCCAAAGCTTGCAGCCCTGCCTGTGCTTGGTCATACACCCCACTAGGACTTTGACCCTGACTCATGGGCTTGACCTCCTGGCTTGATCTTGGACTTGCCCTATTACTATGGACTGCTGGCTGACCCCAGCCACCACCACAGACTTGTTCCTTTGACCTGGCTCAGATATTGTGGGACAGCACCCTTGTCTCTGCCCTGCTGTGATGCTTGTCTCCCAGCTCCTCTTCTCTCACAGACCACTATCTGCCCTTGCTGCTCCCTCATTCCCAGTTTTAGTCCCTCCCCAGTGCAGGCATAACTGACAGGCTTTAGGGGCATGGAAAGAAAAAAAAATATTCAAAGGCATACAAGCATACGGTTTGATACAAGATTGTTATAGTAAATATAGCGATGACATTGATACGGCTTGCAACACTTGCATTCAGAATTACAATATTATCATAGTATCTAGTGATGCCTGTCACTGGGCTACAAAAAAAGGGAAAATAAGAAATGCATCACATTTTATTTATCTTAATCTTTCCCCTTCTAGTTCAGAATAGTATACTGAATAAGGAGAAAAAAGAAGTGATTCAGAAATGAACATGCGGTTGACTTAAAATGCCAAGCACCATATGTATTAATAATATATATATAACTGTAGCTAAGACAACCCGTTACAATATAATAAGCACATAAAAATGAATTGTTGAAGAGGTGCAGTGAAAGGAGACATCAATTAGAAAGTCAATTGGAAGGTCAAGATATCAATTAAATGGTTAATGAGCTATTTCTGGAAAAATCAAAGACAACTGCATTATATAGAATCTCTTCAGAAAATGAGCTAGAAAATAGTACACAAAGATGAAGAAGCAAAAGGGTGAATATGATGTATGAATTCTAAAAATCACAGTCAGTACTAGTATTATTTGTTTGCTTTTTTAATAAGCTGAAGTGTAACAGGCAACTATACTATATCATAAATGTCAGCAATTAAAGACAGCTAGCCATTTCTGGCATATAACAGCCAGAAAAATGCAAAACTAATCCTAAAGCAATTAGTCCCTCTGTGGTGAGAATCCTAATATGGCATTAAGCCACATGACCTCCTATGCCTTCTATCTCATGGTCTCCAGGATAACAGATGTAACTATGAGAAAAAGTAAAGCCAACTTCTCTATTACAGTGCCAGGTAAAGAAAACCTCAGAACAGTTTTTGCTTTGCTTCTGTAAAACCTTCAGGTAATTGGTCAGACCTTTTGCAACAAAAACTGGAAAGAGTTCTGCTATCCATTCACTTAGATGGGATCTTCGGTCTGCAATTCCCCAGTTGTGTTTAGTTAACTCTCCAAACACTTGTAACATATACTTGTTTCTTCTTGAAAACTATGATGGGATGAAGAAGTTTCAAGAGAAACTTCTTCAGAATAGAGCATGCTTTCTTCTATGAATTTCCAGGAACAGTAATATTCCATCAGACCAAGGTGGATGAAGACTGCAGCTAGCACAGTATCAGCACTCTAGCAATAGCTGTAAAAGTATGCCTTAGAAAGAGTAAGAATAGCACATTTCTGATGCTATCCCATGTTTTCCTGGCCCACAAATACTTTCAGTTCATGGGATTTCCTGAGTGCGATGTGAATTATGCAGTAAACTCCAGCTAATCTCTCCAAGTTCTTGTTCCGTCTCTACTCAAATGCATGTAAACATTTTTCACTCACAGCATCAATGTGCACACCCAATTTGCACAATGTACATACAAAGACTTCCAGAAGTCTATGACCTTTTGCATGAGGAACTACATCATTTGTTTTAAACCAGTTTCCACATAATTTGCATTTAACAAACCCTCCTTGTGGCAATGGAAGAGGCAGTGAACAGTGTACTCTTTTGCTCATGATTCTGTAGACTTTTTCCATCCTTTTTAATCATTTACTAAGCTGATGAGTTGTAGTACCTGCAGCTGTACCTAAAACACTAGGTGCAGTCCACAGTTTTGATTATCCATGTTGCTTTTCTCTGAATCTTTTTTTCCAATTCTTACACATCCTTTTTTGAAACAAGCAACCAGAACTCCTCACATAGTATTCAAGCTGTGGCAAACCAGGAATTTATGCAGTGGTATAAATCATATTAACTGTTGTGTTCTTTGTTGCTTTTCTAATCCTTTCTAATAT
Organism: Pelecanoides urinatrix; assembly: GCA_013400755.1. Classification (NCBI taxonomy): domain Eukaryota; kingdom Metazoa; phylum Chordata; class Aves; order Procellariiformes; family Procellariidae; genus Pelecanoides; species Pelecanoides urinatrix. The sequence continues at coordinate 5,662 of VZTQ01005556.1, forward strand.
GTCACTTGTTTGTTTGGCTGCTGTCAAGCATTGATCTGTTGTTTCCATGAAGTATCTATCTCAACTTCAAGACCTCTTTCCTGACTAGTAATGGTGCACTGAACCCATCCTTAATACATGAAACTATTATCATCACTGTTATGCCTCAGTTCATATTTGACGGCACTGAATTTCACCTGCCATATTATTGCCCAGTCAGTCAATTTTTGTAAGGTCCTTCTGTTATTCCTCACAGTCACCCCTCACCCTTTTTACATTCAGTAGCTTTGTACTATCAGAAAACTTTCTCACCTCATTGGGTCAATCTTCTTTTCTGGCAGTTTTATGAATGAATATGTTAAAAGATACCAGAACAGATATTTACAGAACTACCATGGTGGCTTCTCACACTGCAAGAACTTATACTTTATGCTGTGAATTATTTAACTATACCAGACCTTCCCTTTTACTCTATGGATGTTGAAATTCCTTAAAATGCCATTTTGGGAATCCAGGTAGTCGACAGCAACTTATTTATATATTCCCTGACTCCTTCAAAACACTCAAAAGGAATTTAAAGTGAGACTTCTCTTTAAAGCAAGCTTACTCCTTTTCAAGTAGATTATATTTATCCCATGTTCAATAACTGGATCCTTCACAATAGCGTTCAGTTCCAGTAAAGATGTCAGGCATACAGAACCATAGGTCTCTCCCTGGAACATCTTTCTGAAGACTGGCAACACACTTCCCATCTCACAATTCTCAAGTACCAAGGAAGTTTTACATGCCCTTGTTAGCAATGAAGTTGTTTCAATGCTGTGCTATAATTCTTAGGTGCATACCATCATACCCCAGTGATCTACTGGTGTTTATACTATTTCTTCAATAGCATCAGCATTGGTATGGCAACACAACACCTGTAATGTTTATTTGTACCGTTACATCTTCACAGTTACTTGTACCAGTCTTCAACTGGTCTTTAGAGGTCTTTATCTAAATCTGTATGTTCTTGTCTGTGAGCCAACAGAGCAGTCTCCCCTACCCTCCTAAAGGATCTTTTTTAAGTTTTAAGACCTTTTTTGATTCCAAGGCTCTGTTTTTGGAAAGGGCAAGCCTGTAGGAAGTTTCTTGCCATTACTATATTAAGTTTCTTGAAATTTATCACACCAGATGTCGTATCTTTCCACAGATGCACTCTTCTTTGATCTCTTACAAGGAGAGCATCCTCTTCAGTTAGTCCCTTCATGTTAAAAATGGCACAATAATTACTTATTAGAGCACTTCAACTTGGCAAGAGTTTAAGATCAAAATGTACACTAAAGAATAGGATTTATGTTGTCTATCTATAGATATCTATAGGATCCACACCACTAGTCTCTGTAGGCTCCCTTTTGTTGGAAACAAATACATACTTCAAAAGTGCAATTTATCTGACCAGTTTCAGACATTTCCTCATATGAATCAGATACAAATCATGATATAGAAGATAGCAGTTCCTTTACAGTAGAGAGAAATACTATAGACTAAGGGTAGCAGTGAAGAAACATGTTCACATCCAATGGAAGCTATTGCATTTTGTTCTTCACTCGCTAAGGTTATTCACTATACGTTAGAGTACAAGCTACAGCCTTGGCTCAAAAAGGAGTCGGCTTTTTACTTTTACTAAAGACAAGACTAATAAGAAATAGTTTATTTTAGTGTTGACCTCACAGTTTCATTAGATAATTTGTTCTATTAATTTGTTAGGTTGATAATTTTAAGATACTGATTTATTTACTGAATCCTAATTCTGACTTTAATTTGATCATTGTAAAGTTCTGTCTAACCAGTTTAATAAGTTAGTATAAATCAGCTCACACATACATTCACTCCTTTTAAAAGAAATCCAAACAAGGTATACACAGCTAGTTTTTATTCCATCAAATTGTACAATGATTCAGAAAATCAGGGTATAGAAACCTCCAGTACTAAACTAACAAGCTTTTTGATGCCACTTTCAAACTAATACTCAAATACAGATCTTGGCAGATGTTCTAGCCCCCCTCTAGTGACAAACACAAAAAGCCATCACGAACCTACTGGGTTCACCAAAGTACAGTTGCTTTCTGACTGCTGGGCAAAAAAGATTAACTCTTAAAATAATTCATCAGAAAACATCAAAGGCTGTTATTCAGCCATTGGATCATCTATGATCCAGCTATGGATGATTATGCATTTTAATGCTCTTCATACTCATAGTTTAGATTTGAGATCTTTGATTTTAATACCACTTTTTCAATGACATTAATTAAAGCTTGTGCTAATACAGTCTCCTCAGAAACACATAATCCTAAAGTTTTTGTAGGAATACAAATGTCCTCCATGACAAGTAGAGATGAGTAACAAATTAAACACATCTGCAAGATTTGCATAGTCAGGAGACTTCATTTTACTGAGTCTCAGCATGATTTAAATTCACACATAGAAAGTTTTCTTAAAATCATTAGTTTTACTACGTCTATGTAGTAGACAGATTCCTTTATTTGTTGTACAAATAAGAAGAGGCTTAAAATCAATTTTCTGTGCCTGAGGTTGCTTTTTGTTTTCTTTCTTGGTTGCACTGTTTATTTTACTAATTATTTTTGCATATGTGTTATTAGGCAGTTTTTTTGAAAAGCAGAGAACAGATGGAAAGTTAGGTTCAGAAAAGAAATATTTCAACCATATAAAATATTACAACCATTATAAAAACTGCTTTAATCCTCACTCATTTTAAGGATTGTAATGGTACTGATCTCTTGGAGGCAGAATTTGCCTGGTGCCATCCACCTTCAAAGCTAACTAGTTTCAAAGGTTAAAAAAAAAAAAAAAGTGTCTGCAGAGACCAATCTTCCCCGAGAGCTCAATTGAATTTTGAAAACTTTCTGCGGTAATGCTCCTGTCTGCCACATTCCTACGTATTCAGTTCACTCAAAGTCTATCTTTCACACGACTTCACGTGATTTCACAGTTCTAATAGTTCTTATTCCCACTGGCAAAACAGTTATTTTGTGGGCCTGGGGAAAGAAATGAAGAAAAGAGCCCAGTTGCTATTCCTGGCTCTTTCACAGAATCACTGATATTCCACACAGATACTTTTATGTCCTAGACAAGAGATGGTTGTATGAAATAGCTGTTGTTCCACGTACGTGCCATCTTTCTCATCTGTTAGATGAGGAACCTTTTGTGTCCGTCTTAGATAGCTGTTCAAAAAAACTCAAGTTTTTACATGCTTTGAGAGTTTCTAACAAAAGTCAGTAAAAAACAGCAAAGTCTTAGTACTACTCCTAGTACTAGGAAATGGCTGCTTTTCTGCCAGGAGCTGTAGAGAAGATACATATTCAACAACAGCCAGTTTCTGGCTTACTCTGCTGTTATTTTGTCTGCACTGTTTCTCTAATAAGGGAAAAAAGAAAAAAGCTAGAATGACAAGTTTTGGGTTTGTTTTGTTGTTTGTTTGTTTGTTTTTTTTAACGTTAAGAAACACAAAACTACATTACAAATCTAAAGAAATATTTGAAGGAATATCACTGCGCTATCACAGTACCTTTATTTCTGATCCATACAGTAGAAGTGTCACTTTATTGAAAATATTTTGGCACTACCACCAACAGTGATAGTGAAATGGTCGGTTTTCATGACAAGTCAATGAATCAAAATTTTCTAAGCTGCCACTTTCCTCCCAGGATTTAAGTTTGCGGTCTTTTTTTTTTTTTTTCCCCCCTAAATCTGAAGACAACCAGAAAACTCGGAACACGTGGAAACTGATGACATAAGAAAAAAACAGAAACAGCTGAAAGTTATGTATTGCTACTGGTTAACGCTATTTATACCATACGCCGGTAGAGAACTGCTCAATTTCCTCCTAGTGGTAATTTTTTAGGGGGTTTCATGAGGAGTTGGTAGGTGGGACAGAATGTCGATTTTACCCATGCAGATCTGCAGATGAAAGAAAAACTGAAATCTCAGGAGGCATTTAAGCTTAATCTAGGACAAGAAAACACTTAAGGATACCAAGAAGCATTCAAAGTCTACATCTCAATATTTCCTTACTCCAAATGCGGGATCCCCTTAGGTCACATAAACCCTGGTGATAGGTGGGATAGGAAGACATTACTAGTTATTACACCTAATACACTGCATACACTGAGGTTCTGTTACACTGACTGCACTCTGATCACACTTCTGAATTTTTTTATTTTCCTCTTAAGGCTGATCACATAACTTTTCAAAAACTAGATTTAAATTCTGACATGGATCCCTACATACATGACTATTGTGCCTGTGAAGTGAACAAATCTAGGGACAGCACAGCCCAAGAAGTCCATCAAATTCCATATGACCACAGTTTGTATTTATACAGTGTCTTCTACAGCTTTTCAGTGTGTAAAGCTTGGAATTCATGGTTGCCATATACTTGTTTCTTAAACTCCTCTACTTTCAATTAAGTATTCTAAGAAAAAAGAAAGCGTACCGGTGACACATGCTTTACATTTACATGGCAGCAACATTTTTATACATTACTGAAGCACAAAAATAAGTAATTTAATAAATACATTTAATAAAGTTGTTACATCTAAAAAACTAGTAAAGAATTAACAGAAAAGTGGTATGAAGTACAGTTTCAGGAATAAAGAAAATCTCTTCGTTGCTCGTATTTAATTTTTTTAATGATAACTGTGAGTCAGTTTTTTAGCAGATATTTTATGAGTAAGAATTATCTGAAACTGAAAAATAAAAACTATAATATGTTAAAGGTAGGTACCTAAGAAAAGATGTTCATTTAGTTTTTGATGGACATAAATACATTTAGGTCTTAATGAGTTATAACTTCTGTTGTGCGCAACCCAGGAAAAGAAGTTAGAAATGTAAAAAAAGACATTGTAATATTACACAAAAAAAGTCTTTGTATCCATAAATGAAAATATATTTGCAGAAAGAAGTAACGAGTTCATATATATTATTGAACTATTTCAGTTACATTACCTACATGATGTTTTTACACATTTTGAAGTAACAAGTTTTGATTTTTATTAATATTCTTTTCTTGTACATAGCTATTTTCAGTGACACTAGTACAACAAATGATTTAGGACGTAATCATTTGGTCACTGAAACAAAATTTCTTGATGTTTTTAAAAGGATTTCAATCTATAGTGTTTGTTAGGTCAATTGTCATTATATTTCCAAGAAGTAAAGTATGAGACAAATAAGGACTTGATTTTTGTTTCTCAGCAATGTAAAAGCTTTAAGTGTGCGATTCTGCCATTATTTCCTAACAGTTTTGCCATGCTTATTGTCAATTTTACACTGAAATGTGCAACAGAGGTTTGTTGTGGTTTAACACCAGCTGGCAACTAAACACCACGCAGCTGCTCGCTCACCACCCACCTCCTGTAGGATGCAGGAGAGAATCAGGAGGACACAAGTAGGAAGACTCGCGGGTTGAGATAAAAAACAGTTTAATAATGGAAATAAAACAAAGTAGAACAGTAATAATAACAATTATAACAACAGAATATACAAAGCAGGCGATGCACAACACAACTGCTCACCACTTGCCATGAACGGGAGGAGTCCCCTTCCCCCCATTTTTATACTGAGCATGATGTCACATGGTATAGAATACCCCATTGGTCAGCTGGGTCAACCACCCTGGCTATGCTCCCTGCCCCTAGCCTCCCCTTGCACTTGGCAGAGCATGGTGGGCCGAAAACTCCCTGATGCAAGCACCACTTAGTAACAACCAAAGCATCAATGGGCCATCAACACTCCTCTCATACCAAACCCAAAACACAGCACAACCCCCAAGCTACTGTGAAGAAAGTTAACACTGTACCACCCGGAACCAGGACAGTATCCACC
>VZTQ01005562.1:0-25511 GCA_013400755.1 Pelecanoides urinatrix
GGGGCCGAGCGGCGGTGGGGGGCGCATGCGCGGGGGGCGCGGCGCGAAGGGAGGGGATGTGCGCATGCGCGGGGCCGGAGCCTGGCGTGTGCGCGTGGGGGCACGCGTGTGCGGGGGAGGGCCGGGCCTGGAGCGTGTGTGTGCGCATGAGGACACGCGTGTGCGTGTGGGGCCGCGCGTGTGCGGGGTAGGGAGGGGCCTGGGGCGTGTGTGTGCGCATGAGGACACGCGTGTGCGTGTGGGGCCGCGCGTGTGCGGGGTAGGGAGGGGCCTGGGGCGTGTGTGTGCGCATGAGGACACGCGTGTGCGTGTGGGGCCGCGCGTGTGCGGGGTAGGGAGGGGCCTGGGGCGTGTGTGTGCGCATGAGGACACGCGTGTGCGTGTGGGGCCGCGCGTGTGCGGGGTAGGGAGGGGCCTGGGGCGTGTGTGTGCGCATGAGGACACGCGTGTGCGTGTGGGGCCGCGCGTGTGCGGGGTAGGGAGGGGCCTGGGGCGTGTGTGTGCGCATGAGGACACGCGTGTGCGTGTGGGGCCGCGCGTGTGCGGGGTAGGGAGGGGCCTGGGGCGTGTGTGTGCGCATGAGGACACGCGTGTGCGTGTGGGGCCGCGCGTGTGCGGGGTAGGGAGGGGCCTGGGGCGTGTGTGTGCGCATGAGGACACGCGTGTGCGTGTGGGGCCGCGCGTGTGCGGGGTAGGGAGGGGCCTGGGGCGTGTGTGTGCGCATGAGGACACGCGTGTGCGTGTGGGGCCGCGCGTGTGCGGGGTAGGGAGGGGCCTGGGGCGTGTGTGTGCGCATGAGGACACGCGTGTGCGTGTGGGGCCGCGCGTGTGCGGGGTAGGGAGGGGCCTGGGGCGTGTGTGTGCGCATGAGGACACGCGTGTGCGTGTGGGGCCGCGCGTGTGCGGGGTAGGGAGGGGCCTGGGGCGTGTGTGTGCGCATGAGGACACGCGTGTGCGTGTGGGGCCGCGCGTGTGCGGGGTAGGGAGGGGCCTGGGGCGTGTGTGTGCGCATGAGGACACGCGTGTGCGTGTGGGGCCGCGCGTGTGCGGGGTAGGGAGGGGCCTGGGGCGTGTGTGTGCGCATGAGGACACGCGTGTGCGTGTGGGGCCGCGCGTGTGCGGGGTAGGGAGGGGCCTGGGGCGTGTGTGTGCGCATGAGGACACGCGTGTGCGTGTGGGGCCGCGCGTGTGCGGGGTAGGGAGGGGCCTGGGGCGTGTGTGTGCGCATGAGGACACGCGTGTGCGTGTGGGGCCGCGCGTGTGCGGGGTAGGGAGGGGCCTGGGGCGTGTGTGTGCGCATGAGGACACGCGTGTGCGTGTGGGGCCGCGCGTGTGCGGGGTAGGGAGGGGCCTGGGGCGTGTGTGTGCGCATGAGGACACGTGTGTGCATGTGGGGACGTGTGAGTGCATGGCAGGATGTGTATGGAGCACATTTATGTGCGTGGAGGCACGTGTGTGCATGTGGTAACACACGTGGACATGGCACAGACGTGTGTGCAATGCAGGTTATGCCTGGAGCGAATGTATGTCTATGGGGGAACACGTGTGCAACGCAGGGACATGCCTGGAGTGCATGTGTGCATGTAGGGAAACGTGTGTATGCAGGGACGAGCCTGGAGTGTGTGCGCACATGTGGGGACATGCGTGGAACACTTGTGTGTGTATGGGGGGGCAAACGTGCCTATGGGGACAAGTGTGTGCGCAGCAGGGACATGTCTGGAGCACTTGTGTGTGTGCATGTACGGACACGTGTGTGTGTGCGCGCATGGGGGGACATGCATGTGCAATGCAGGGACATACCTGGAGCACGTGTCTGTGCACATGTGGAGACACGTGTGCATAGCAGGCACACAGCTGGAACACATGTGTGTATGGGACATGTGCGTTAATTGCAGGGATATGCCTGGAGCATGTTTTCCTGTGGAGACATGCATGTGCAATGCAGGGACACACCTGGAGCACACATGCGTGTGCATGTGGAGACACGTGTGCATGGTAGGGACACAGCTGGAGCACGTGTGTGCATGTAGGGACACGTGCATGTTAGGGACATACCTGGAGCATGTGTGTGTATGGGGACATGTGTGTATTGCAGGGTCACGTCTGAAGGTCTGAAGCAGATGTGTTTGTGCATGTGGAGAGGTGTGTGCAATGCATGGACATTCCTGGAGCATATGTGCATGTGGGGACACACGTGCATGGCAGGGACATGCCTGGAGCACGTGTGTGCAGAGAGAGGTCCCCCATGGAGCAAGGTCAAGACCCTCACCTTGCAAAAGACAATTGAAGGTGCTGGTCAGGGCACACCAGGCTGACTCTGGTGCTCCCATCCTCCGCGCAGGAGGAGCAGGATCTCTCCTGGTAGATGAAGGGGAGGACACATGGAACGGGGTCAGATCCTAGGAATGAAACAGAGAGAGAGATGAAGTAGATTCATGGAATCATAGAATCATAGTTTGGGTTGGAAGGGACCTTTAAAGGTCATCTAGTCCAACCCCCCTGACATGAGCAGGGACATCTTCAATTACATCAGGTTGCTCAGAGCCCCGTCCAACCTGGTCCTGAATGTTTCCAGGGATGGGGCATCTACCACCTCTTTGGGCTGTTCACCACCCTCATCATGAAAGGGAGGTGCATAACGCTGCTGCATCCAACCCCAGGACCCGAAGGGTTCATGTTGTTGGGTCACCACCCTGCTAACCAAACTGGTCCTTTGGGGTTCGGTACGGGGAAGCTCTGAGATGTTTCTACCACCCAACCCTACCTCAACCTGCCAAAGTGGCAGTGCAAGAGGACTCAAGATAAACAAATAACACAGACAATCACCATCAGCACTTAGGCAAACATTTTCAAAGAGCTCAAATACTTGCCCTTGGTTTGAAAGGGCTGCGAGTGATTCAAAGGACCCACTGAAGATGCAGCTCTTTGAATTAAGTTTGCCAAGAGGCAAAGAGAACAAGGAGGTACAAAGCTGCACCAAGCAGGGAAAGAAGAGAAACGCAGGAGCTGATTGAAAAGCCACACCATATTTCAAAAATAAAATAAAAATAGAAAAAAAGACAAACCAAGGTTGCAAATAACCACAATCAGAGGAGGTGAGGGAGGTCCTTGGAGATGCCCAGTGCAATCAACCCAGATGAGCAATGTCTCTATGTCTCCCCAGGTTGCTTGGACTGTCTCATGCTGCAACTCAAACCACTGCCTGCTTGGGATCCCAGGAAGGACTTGGCTTAGGGCACCAACCACCAACTTGGTGGAGGTTGAGGCACAATGACAGGGTGACATGGACCTCTTTGAGGCACATCCCAAGGGCGGACCAACCTGGAGGACTGCACCTATTAGGCACCTAAAAGTTGCCAGATTCCCTTTATGTTCAGTGGGGAAGGGCAGGGAATCACGTCCCCAAGGCATCTGATGCTTCTCATAATCGCATCTGGACATGTTGCTGCTCCACATCATCTATGAGCGCCATGGGATGCCCCCAGAGAAGACCCAGAGCTTGACTGATCCTGAAACAAACCACCTTTTGCCGTCTCTATCTTTGATTAACCATTCAGTGCCTACCCAGAATGTCTAACCAGTGCATCCCATCCAGGTGAGATCTGAAAAACCACTGTTCCAAAACAGATAATGATATTTTTGCTGCTTTTTAAATTTATTTCTAGTTTTCCACCCAACTGGGGACAATGTCCTGTTGCATCTGCAGCAGCCGGGGAATTGGACGAACTCCTGGAAAGCATGAAGTGTTTGATTTCTGTTCCGCTTTAGCACAAATGGGTTTTCTTTAATGAGACTTCACTCCTGTCACGAAATAGTGGTTTAAGGCCACGTAAAGAATCACCGTCAAAGGTATTAGCAAAAAGTGGTTTTAATAGGAATTCGTAGAAGTGCAACTTAACAAAGTTTGATGGCAAGGTTCACTCTATTAATTACTACATGGATGAAACATAAAAAGCAAAAATCAAGTTAGAATTGAGCTAGCATGATTTATACAGAGACCGAAGATGCAAAAGGGTAAGGGAGACCCTCCCGTTGAGTCACAAGGTTCAGAGAAGATGCTCTTGCTTCCTGAACTCCTGATGGAACTTAGGTACGGCTGGATCCACTCCTGGTCCCAGGCTTGGTCAGCGGATTATGTCTAACGGATTAGATGTCTTGCAGCAGTCTAAGGTTCATTCACAGTTTTAAGGTGGATCACAAGATTTTAGCAGCACTTAATCATTGACTAATTTAACATTTACGAAGTGAGTCAATAGAATTTACTACAATCACAACAGTGACTTAATTACAGATCTGAGATGTCAATATTTATACTATACTTGCTATCAGGTACCTAAATCAATTCACACCCACACGCACACAGACACGAAAACGTATAAAAGTACAAAGGTATACCCCTTGTTAAAATTTCCCCTCGAGTTCNGAGGGCTGACAGGAGGTCCTGGGATGGTAGAGCGGCCCAGGAGAGGGGGGAAATGCACCGCCACAACTCCTCTGTTACTACTTTAATTAATTTTATAGTGGTAACTTTAATTAATTTTAATTAATTTTCATTCATTCTAAATGTCTCTGGATTCCGGTTTGGGTAAGTTTGGGATTTCCTTCTAAAACCTTAGTGCTGAAGAAATTAATTTATTATTCATGCCTCATCACTATGTTTTAAAAGGCTAGCATGCATTCCTTCATTCTTAGCTTTCAAATACTGTTTAATTGCTATTAATTCTGACATGGCAGGATTTGGAATTGTTGCATGCTAATATTTTTAATATTTGACAGTCTTTATAATTACAGGCTTTTCCTTAAAGTTTAACTTAAATGCAGTTTAAAATCCTTTCTTTGCTTTTTTATTCCTTTTATCCCCCAGTAGCGGGATGGGTTTTTTTAATAAGAAAACTTAAAAATATTTAAAACTCAATATAATAATTTTTGGTTTTCTCTACGTCTTAACTGACCAAACATTGCTTATAATGTTTTAATGTCTTTTAAATATGATGAAATATATATTTCTAAAACATAGACTATGACTTTTTGAACTAACAATTCATCCACGCCAATGTGTTTACAAACATATTTGTTATCTAATTTTTAATAATTATTTAGGCTAGTATACTTTCTTTTTGGAGGTAGGCAAGCCTACAGTTATTTATTTACTGTTAATTATAAAACACCAGATAGATTTCTTTTAGGTCTGTTCTGAAAAATGTAGATACCCGCTCGGATTGCAAAGAAAAAAAAATTTAGTAATACTTTGAGGTTTTCGCTGTAGTTTTTAGTTTTGCTTAACTTGTTTCTTAACTCAAAGCAAGGAGGGTGATGGGTAGTCCCAAGGGTTAATTTAATTTCCCACTTCCACTGTTTACCTCCTATCCGGGGCGGGGTTAACATTCCTCTTTGAAGTATTTAAACATTTCTTAATCCCATTTTCTCTTCTGTTTGCTTGGAAAACAAAGCAGGATCCAAAGGGAAATTGCTGGTTTAGTTGGTTGTCTTAAAAACCCAACTGTCCTATGCACTCAGAGTCAATATTTACTACTTCTCACTCTGTGCACACCCCATGGACTTACTTTTCAGTCTACTTTATCAGCATATTGTGTTACATAAAATTTTCAAAATAGCAGTCCTTTTGCAAGAAAGCGTAATACTTGCTGCATTCCTAGGGGAACATGTAGAAAATACTTTTAATTTTGCAGATGACTGCATGGCTGCCTTATTTACAAGAAACATTGGTTGCTTCTAATCAATGGCATTAAACATGCCTGTCCTTGGATCTACAGTGCCTCAATGGAGGAAGAACTTCTTTTCCTCTCCCTGTAGTGCAATCATGAAGGTTTTCAATTAAAAAGAAGAGCTGGCCTATCCCTTATTGCTGTAGCAGCATCTCTGCCATTACTGGAAGGATTTTTTTTTAATGAGCCATTTTAATAATCCATTTTTTAATGGATTTGTTAAATTTACTGGCATTTACTGGGAAATTTACTGGGAAAGGATCTTCAGCTCAGGAAAATCGTTTAATAGTGTATTTGGAAGAAAAGGGAGAGGGTTTGGTGGGAATTCAAAGGGGCATGGGAGCAAAGTGGGGTTCTTGCAGTGGGGTTGGAGTTCAGGGCAGAGGACACAGTACACCAACTTCTCACCCCACCGTGCTCCCAGAAGGACCTACACTGGTGCGCTCCCTGCATCCCAGACCACCTGCCCCGTCCTCGGGAAGGGGATGCCTGCTGGACTTTGGATCTTGTTAATCATTGCTCCAGAATGGTGGCACAAGGGCAGAAAACTTTTCCCTCCCCTTTTTGTTCTCCCTCCAGCTCCTGGCACCTACGAGGACCTGTAGCTCCTGCAGCAGAGCAAAGCTGGGGTTGGGGTACCAGACAGGGAAGTTCTACCTCCTCTCCCCCTGGCTGGCCAGAGATCCTGAAACGATGGCTGCTTGACACCCCTCCAAGCTGTGAGGGCAGGTAAACATGTGGGGCAGCAAGGGGAGGGAGGTGGGAGGTTGGTCCATCAGAAGGAATTTAGCCCTAGAGCTCCTTAAATGCCCTGTGAGCCAGCAGTCCCCCATCCACACAACCTGCTGTTGAGGTAGGGTCCCCATGAGGAAGGCCCAGAGAGTATCTGGGTGGGTTATCTCACAATACACATCCCATATCCCCCTGATGTTGGGGATATGGGATGGCTGGGCTCCTTTTGGGACCTGGTATGGGGGGAAGAGTTTTCTTGGCTTGGAGTCAGGACCCTTACTCCATCTCTCTCCCTCCCCATTATAGTGGCGCAGAGCTGCAGCACCTCATCCCCATCCTCATCCCCACCCAGGCGCGATGCCGGTCCACTACGTGACGTATGAAGGCATTAAGTTCCCCCCTGCCTACAACTCTGAGCACAGCTTGAGTTTCGCCCACAAGGAGTTCCTGGTGCAGGACGATGACATCTTCAACGTCACCTACCCTAAGTCGGGTACGAGGGGTGGATAGCGGGGCTGGCCAAGGGTGGAGAGGGGCAGGAGAGGGGTGAGGGCTTTGGAAACATCTCCTGGTGTTGTTCAGAGGGTGAATCTTCCCTTGTGGTGGGCAACAGGAATGTTTTGGCGGGGGGATTACTGCAGTGGTTGTGCATTGGCAGGGCAGCTCCATCTCTTGGCAGGGCACTGACTCAGTGCTGAGGGTGCTGCTGACCATGGAGCAGTGGCACAGTGAGGTCCTCCCATCCCAACCCCCCAGGCAAGGTCCCCTGCCCTGCATCTCTGCTTTCCCTGGCAGGCACCGTGTGGATGACCGAGATCCTGAGCCTCATTCGCAGCCACGGCTGCCCCGGCTGGAGCCGAACCGTCCTCAATTCTGACCGCATGCCCTGGTTCTCAACCCGTCTGGGTCTGGAGTCAGCCCTCAGCTACCCCCCGCCTCGCCTGCTGACCTGCCACCTCCCCAGGCACATCTTCCCCAAGTCCTTCTCCCGTTCCAGTGCCAAGGTGGGATGGGCACCCATTCAGAGCTTCAAGGGGGACAGGAAGGCTGGGAAGACCCCTGATCTGGGGAACCTCGTAGCGAGGGGTGTTGGGTGAGAACCTTGGTGCTGGCCTAGGAGAGTGGTGAGTGTCCTCCATGCCCTCCAGATGGAAATATGCAGATCCCCATCTCACATCCTTCCCTTCTTGGATATTTTGGAGAGTCTCCAATGGCTCTAGGGGACTTGTGTGGTCCTGGAGACCCCTGCCCAAGGTCTTCATGACAGAGTCTAGCACAGAGTTGGTCCTTGTGTGGCAGACCCTTTAGTTTTCAGATCTACCCCAGTTGCCAGTGCAACTCCCCTACCGGGAGCGTATCACTCCTGTACGCACTCTACCCCAGGTTATTTACACCTTACGGAATCCTCGAGATGTTGTCGTCTCCTACTACTACTTTTCCAAGATGTGCAACAGCTATGAGGATCCCACGTCCTTCGAGCAGTTCCTGAGGGACTTTCTGAATGGAGAGTGTGAGTGTGGTTTAGGGCTTACTCAGGGCACGGGGGAGGGTGGGTGGGTGGTGTCTCCCGTCGCCTGTGGCTCAGGGGTCTTTTGCTACTGTCCACTGATGATGGCTGTGAAGCCAAGCTTCCCACAGGAGAGAGATGAATGGCTCAGGAGCAAAGCAAAGCACTTCTGGAGAGACACACAGGCCCACAAAGCCCTCTTGTGCTTTGAAGCAGATGAAAAGTGAATTTCCCTGCCTTCTCCTGCAGAGTTCAGATATCTTTAGGAAGTCTTGGCCAAGAAACCCTATAAAGCCCTGGCAGGACCTTGCCTATAAGCCTTGCACACCTCTAGCCTCAACCTCTTCTCACCAGGAGAAGAACCTATTGCTTAGTTGCAATTGCAGTTGACCTTCCCAGTCCCATGTGCTCCCTGGACACCATTGCTCATGGCTGCCCTGCTCCCAACCTTGTGTGAGCCCTCCCCAGCCTTGCACATCCCCTGCCCTGCCCTGCCCTACTGCCTTTTGCCTCCCATCAGTGCCCCATGGTTCCTGGTTCGAACATGTCCAAGGCTGGATGGAGATGAAGGACATGGAAAATTTCTTCTTCATCACCTATGAAGAGCTGAAGCAGGTAGACTCCTAGGCATACCCTCCAGCTCAAACGTGGTGGTGTGTCACAAGCCACTTGGTGGTAACGGGCTCCATCTGTCCCTCCAGGACCTGCACAGCAGTGTGAGACGTCTCTGCCAGTTCCTGGGGCAGGATTTGGATGATGATGCCATCTCCTCAGTGGTGCAAAATGCCTCCTTCACAGCCATGCGGGAGAACCCGATGTGCAGCTCCATCCTGCTCCCCGCAGACATCATGGACCAGACGAAGGGCCAGTTCCTGAGGAAGGGTGAGCAAGAGGGACCCCATCACAACACCTCAGGGAGACACCCCCTCCTCAGGTGCCCTCCCCCATGAGGACAGCCAGAGCAAGGGTGTCTTGGAAAGCCGCATCATGGTGCATTTGGGTCTGAAGAACAGGGTCCACAGAATCATAGAATCATAGGATAGAACCATGGAATAGTTTGGGTTGGAAGGGACCTTTAAAGGTCATCTACTCCAAGCCACCTGCAATGAGCAGGGACATCTTCAACTAGATCAGGTTGCTCAGAGCCCCGTCCAACCTGACCTTGAATGTTTCCGGGGATGGGGATGGTCTCTCATTTTGGACAACCCCCTCAGGGTGGTAGCTGGACCCAAGAGCTGAGCCTCTCCCCTTGCGCCTACAGAGCAGAGAGGGGGGCTGCGTGCTGGGGTGCGTTCTGAGCCCGAAACACTTCTTCCTCAGGCATCTGCGGGGACTGGGAGAACCACTTCACAGTGGCGCAGAGCGAGACCTTCGACAGGATCTACCGGGACAGGATGCAGGGCCTGAACATGACCTTTTCTTGGGACAGGCATTAGGATTTGTCCCTGTCTGAAGCCATCTAAGCACTGGGTATAAACCAGCCACCGACAACTGGGGTAACTGGCTGCTGTTGGATGGAGGGGGTTGTACCCAGGTACTGCAAATGGTACCGAACCCCAGTGTGCAAGCAATTAATTTCATAGAATGATAGAATCATTTAGGTTGGAAAAGACCTTTAAGACCATCTAGTCCAACCATAAACCTAACACTGCCAAGTCCACACTAAACCATGTCCCTAAGTGCCATATCTACACCAGGTGATGGGTTTCAGTTGTGCAAGATGTGGTGGGATTTAGAAGCACAGCCTTGTCCTTGTGCTGAAAGAGGTGTAGTGCAGGATGGGATCTCCCTGGGGACCACAGCCAAAAGCATCCCGGATAGTCAGAATTCTACGAGATTTAGATGATTGTACCCACAGAGTGGCTTTGGGGAATCAAAGAAGGGGAAGGACTTTTGTGGATCTTGACCAAGAGACGGCTCTGTGGTTTGTGTACCCCCGAGCCTCCATAGAGCCTTCAGGGAAGACCAGCTCCTTCAGCTGCCGAAGTACTGCTTGTAATTAATGACAGCCTTACTTCCTGATGAGGCAACCAGAGACACTAGGAGATGGCTCCAGGCTTGGCAAGACACTGTCCAGAGAGGGAAAGTTGTCCCAGGGACAGTGAGCAGTGCCATGGTTGGCATGTCCATGTTGAGGTCTTGAGCAACGTCCCAGCTGGAAGATGACCTTAGAGAAAGCCTTCTAGCCCTGTTGGCAGTGAAGTCTGGACCACCTTCCTTGCACACCCACTCATGCCCAACATGTTCTGCCCAATGATCGCCAGGTCAGGAGTTGAGAAATAATGAGAAAGAGTGTGTGACATGGCATTGGAAGGTACTCTCCAAAAGCACAGTCAAAATTGTTTCCTCTTACATAAAGTACAGTCAAGTGATCCCATTCTTGTGTTATGCCCCAGACGGCCGAGTGCCTTATTGAGCCTTCAAGCTGCATGCGGCTCATTCTACACCCAGTACAACATTTCCCTCCCCCCAGCATCCTGCTAAAATTTGAGGTTTGGGTCAATGCCTCAGCAAGGCTTTTTAGCAACATATGCCATGGAGCCTTGGTGCAACAGCCCCCCACAACCCAAAGTATGGGGAGGGGAAAAAGCCAAGGTTAAAGGAGAGCGGCGTGTGCGAATGGACATGGAGAGCTGTCAGGTCCCCAAGGACCCCGGCACAGGACTTTTTGACAAAGGGCTGGGTCATGTTCATTGTTTTGCAGAGGCCGAAATACTACTTTGAACTATGTGTATTGGTTAAATCATCAGTAATTTTAAAAGGAACCCTAAGTGTCTACTAATCAGATGTAGGCACTGACACTACAGACACCCAGGAAAGGGCTTATTTGTCTAAATATAGACAGTCATCCACTACAGAAAATTGCGAGTCTCTCTTTATTCTTTTGCCATATTTATAACCTGATGAAGTTTTCTTAGCTACTACGTGGTGACTCCAGCATCACTCAGTGCACATATCCCACCCATCTTGCCTTTAGAGACATCAGGGTAATCAGATAGAGGCCAGTGGGATGTGCTATGGTGTGTGCAAAGGCTTTCGATCAAAGATGAGACCACTAATGGGCTTTGCTGGCTTCGGGAAACAATGTGCCTTGTACATCCAGAGTTACCCAAACTCCTTTTCAGCAGAAGAGTCCGAAGAAAATAAAGCAAGTACAGCTGTTCTAGCAAAAAAGAGTTCAGTTCTTGATTACCCTTTCTCCTCCTAGCTTGCTCTTAAATGCAGAGCCCTCGTTAAGCTATAGAAAATAAGTGCTGTATTCAAGGAACGTGTTTTTATGGCCTCTAGAGGGAGAATGCAAACAGAACATGCTTCAGTTCTCTTCAGATGCATCTCCTCAGATACGTGAAGAGCATCCTTCCCATCTCTACACGCTTACACCTTCTCACCTCAGATCAACCTGAGAGGGTTGCAGCCCTCAGCTGCAGTTGTAAATTTTACCTTGCCACAGGTCCCAGACAAGGCATCTTTTCACTAACTAGTTTTTCGCCTGTTCCCCCTGTGTTTACACGCCACACGTGCTAATCCTATCCCACCCTCTCTTCTAGACCAAACCATGTCTTTTCCCCAGGGAAAGCCAGAGCCCAGCTGAGGGACTATTCATACCAGAGCCCATCCCAGACAAGCTGTGTAGAGGTGTATCAGACTACTTCTGTCTCTCTCAGCTCCGTCTCTATTGTAGCCACCTCTGCCCTCCCCATGGACACACTTCCCTGCCACTCCCCAGTGTACCCAACGCATCTCATCTTCATCCTATAGAAAACAATTCTCTGGCAGGCTTAAAAAAATACTTCCTACTATCTCAAACATTTTGAGCTGAAAAACAATGCAAATATATCCTCAGGCATGGGACAAAGAGCCCATCCAAACCAAGCACTGTGAAGTCCACTTTGTGTGGTGCTAACCCTCAGTGGTGTGAATGTGAGCAGATTTATGCCTTGGCTGCATGGAGTGGTCCACAGAGCCGCGTTCAGCACAGCAGGTCTGATGATGAAAGATTAAATGGTTGAGTTTTCACCCTAAGAATGCCAGCAATATTAAAGCTCGATCCTGGCACGCCTGAGAAAGTGGTGATATTATTAAAAGACAGCATGGACACTGCTTCCCTTGGAAGAGATTGAGTGCCTGGTTAAATAAATAGCAGGTCTTTGCTGCTCCGTGTTGAGAACTGACTGACAGCTATGATGCTAAAGCAGCCAAAGTCGCTGCCTTCCCTGTGTGCATATACAGGACCAGTTTATGGCTGAAGGAAAATCAGGAAATTTGGGTTATCTTCACAGTATCCTGAGGAGAGGTATCAGGGCTGGGCAGGACTGTGTTTTCAACAGGTCAGCAGCCTGAAAAGAGGAATTTCTTTTTAAATTTTTGGTTACTCCAAGTAAAGGATGCTGGGAAACTCCAGAACATTTCAGGAAAGCCAGAGTGGCTGTCAAGAATTGTCATAAAGTACGAGGATACCACTTCATGCAAGGACCCTCATGCACAGTCAGTTGCTCCAAGCCTCCCTACGTGGTGAAAATGACACTTGGATCTTAAGAGAAATGAATGAACGAATAAATGAGTGAATGAGAGCAAGAGAAAGAAAGAGGAAGGAAGAGGGAATGAGGGAGGGGAGAAAGGAGGGGGGAAGGAAACAACTCTGGTGAATTTTAGAAGATTCGGTCTAAATTCAGCTCCTGGAAAAACATTGAGCACAAAGCCTATACTTCTATTTGTAGCCACCTAGAAGATAACATGCAAAGCGGTATCAACAAATACAGGTTTGTTGGGATTAACTATCAAGTGAGTAACCGACTGTACAAACACAAACCAGGAATTACTGACCAGACTCCCCACAAGCGGGAAGAACCTAAGGATCAGTATCAAAGCACAACAGGCTGTGGCTCAACAACCTATGGGTATTGCGAAAAAAGCAAACCTCACCTGAGACTTCTGGAACAGGGAGTCCTCTGGCACACGAGATGTCTGTGTGACCGTTGTCTTTTCCCAGGAGTGCTAAGGTCTCTGCTGCACATCAGTGGCTGGGTGTGTGCATCAGCTTTCAAGAAGGGTGTTGGTCAACTGTTGGCCTGCTGGAGACTGGCCAAAAGGGAGGCAGTAACAGCTATCTAAGCATAGAAAACAGGACAGAGATGGAGAGATTGAAAATGTCCTCAGTGAGCAAAACTGAAAACTAAGCAAACAGATGAGAACAGTCTTAAAATACTAAGATACAGAGCTCATCTGTATTCTCTTCTGTGAAGAATGGCTAAGAGAGTTGGGATTGTTCAGCCTGGAGAAGAGAAGGCTCGGGGGAGACCTTATTGCGGCCTTTCAATACTTAATAAGAGCTTATAAGAAAGATGGGGATAAACTTTTTAGTAGGGCCTGTTGTGATAGGACAAGGGGTAATGGATTTCAACTAAAAGAAGGGAGATTCAGACTAGATATAAGGAAGACATTTTTTACGATGAAGATGGTGAAACACTGGCACAGGTTACCCAGAGAGGTGGTAGATGCCCCATCCCTGGGAACATTCAAGGTCAGGTTGGACGGGGCTCTGAGCAACCTGATCTAGTTGAAGATGTCCCTGCTCATTGCAGCGGGGGTTGGACTAGATGACCTTTAAAGGTCCCTTCCAACCCAGACTATTCTATGATTCTATGATTCATCTGCTCTCAGTTGGATGCAATGCTCTCCTCCACCACACACTTTGATACTGAATTTAATATGGACCTGACTTAAACTTGGACGGATGCATGTCTTTGAGAAGGCCATGGTCTTTGGTAGCTGAGATTTGTATTTATTCAGGCCTGCTTTTCTGGCCCATCACCTTCACTTTTCATCTGCTGGACTGGCTGTTGCAAAGAAAAGACTTGCTACCCCTTCCCTCATTCACCTCCCCTGTAAGTTGTCACCGACTCCTACCCTCCATTTCTACCAGGGATGTTCTCTCCTTGTCTGTCATCTCCAGAGGATATCTTCACACTCTTCCTTGGCATGGGGAAGTCAAAGTACGTGTTGCAAGTAATCCCTGGGTTGTACAGTCTAAGCAGAGGAGTACCTCAGAGCTGCACAAATTCTTGTCTGTCCAGCGCACACTCCCTGGGATGAAAGATATTCCTATGTGTCTTCAGCAGTAAAGCATACTTTCTGTGTGTTCAGCTGAGCTATTTTGTACCCACCTCCATTCCTAGAGATGATGCTGAGCAATGGTCCTGTGGGCCAACCTTGCCCAGATAGCTAATTCAAATGCAAAGAGGAGGTTGAGGATTTTGCTGAGTGGTGGAGGATACCGTGCAATTCTCCTAGCATCACGTTGCCTTCCCATTGGAATATCTGTCTCCTCAGCCAGCCCTGGGGCATCTTCCCCCTTAAACATCTCCAGTACGGGTGTCTGAGGCTGACACCTGACTGCAACCACCTCCTAGGAGTGCTTGATGATCTCTGCTGAGCATACAAGGTGTCTAAATGCATTTTCCAGACAGAGAAGTTGGCACAAAGTAGTTCCCACCCCCGATAGTAGCAGCATCACATCCCTGCAGCATCATTTCCTTGCTTGGCTGTGTGACTATCTGGGTGATTCAGCCTCGTAGGGGACCTGGGAGCCTGGCTCTGCCAACCAAGGACAGAGCATCCTGCCGCTTGCACTTCTGGCTTTGTCAGGACTGGGAGGAGGTCTCTCACCAACTGAAAAATTAATAGGATTGTGAACACACACAAACCTTGCAAACAAATTTCACGAAGACTTCCCATATTTGGGGACAAACATGGAAGAAAAACTGGAAAAAGACTTCCACTTTTGGAAGATGCTGCTTTCAGCAGTGGGAAAAGGTTTCTTACATCTTCTCGTGCTGCATTTGCGGCATGGGATCATACCCATTCTCCCAGCTAAGCTTGGACACTGATGCCCTATTCCTGCAGCTGCCTGAAGCCAGTCCTGGAAGGCAACTTGCGAAACCCTGTCTCCCCCCATCCCTGCCACTGATGGTCCAGAACCGGCTGTCCTGAGAGGATTTGTTAGCTCAGCAGATTCCCGAAAGAGCCCAGTTTCACAATCCCGCAGCTTACGTGATGCACAGGAGTCACTTCCTGGTAGAGGTTTTGGCTTTTCATACTTGCTGAGCACCTGCCACGGGGGATGGAGGGGGGGGTTTGGGGTAGAGGGGAGGAGCCGTGACAAGGGGGACTTCTCAAATAGCCAGTCCCTTGGCTGCATGTCCTGCCTCCTCCCTGCCCTGCTCTGCCGTGGAGACAACGAGCGCATGGTATCTTTGCCACCAGCATGAGGCTTGTCCTCCTGGCATGTCTCTGGGGTAAGTGAGGTGGGATTTTTTTTCTCTTTGCTTTTGGCTTGGCATCTCTTTGCCAATGGTTCTCCGCTTCCACTATTGTTTCTTCTACAGCCCATAGCACAAAGCAAATGGGACATTGCGAGGAACTGAAATGCAGTCGGTGGTATTTGATCCATATCTGATAGCTGAGTGTGGACACTCAGATCCCTTCAGATGCCACTAGACAGCCACAGGTGGACAGCTGGATGCTGCCTCACCTTGGCACCAATACCTAGACACCTTGAAGTGTTTCAGTCGGGAACTGAATCACAGCCCTCATGAGCAGAGACAGGTGGGGTTCCCTGCCCCTGTTTCTCTGCTGTGGGTTCCTAGCCTGTGTGGGTTCATAGAGTCATAGAATGGTTTGGATTGGAAGGGCCCTTTAAGGGTCATCTAGTCCAACCCTCCTGCCGTGGGCAGGGACCTCTTCAACTAGAGCAGGTTGCTCAGAGCCCCGTCCAACCTGACTTTGAATGTTTCCAGGGATGGGGCATCTACCCCCTCTCTGGGCAACCTGTGCCAGTGTCTCACCACCCTTACCATAAAAAATTTCTTCCTTATATCTTCCTTCATTCCCATGCATCAGGGATGAGACCAGACTTGATGGCAATGGGCAGAGGCACTGAGTGTGCTCAGTGGCTACGATACGTGAGTAGGCACTTCAGGCTCCCAAGATGATATATTACCTGAATGCAACTGGAATTTACAGAGAAGGAGGATAACCATTAGGCACCTCAGCCCATAAACCTTAAAAGTAGCTAAAAAAAAAAAAAAGGCAGATGGAAAAAAATCTTACCTGGGCAATAACACTAATGCTTGTCCTGGTGCCAGCAGTTCTGCCCTTGCCCATAGCCGTTGATCAATGCTTGGGATCTCGCCAGACTGATGCATTTAGGAGCAGAAATTGTTGTTTGCATTGAGCTCTTCTTTGCTGTTGACCTTCTACAGTGGGCACAAAGTCCCCTTCTCCTGAGTTTCCAGGAAAAGCAGATGCTGGTGAGTTTTTCCTCAGGCTTTCCCTCCCAGGGTTTACCTCAACCTCTAGTTAATCCTCAGGGAAATCTTCTGAATGGGAATAGCCTCTTTGCACAAGTCTCCAGATGCATTCCACCTTGAAGACTCTCCTTTGCACAACCCCATTAGCAGGCCCGTAGCTGTTCCCGTGGCATTTCATTGCTGCCATTAATGTCTGCAGGACTGACAGCAGTGCTGGGGTTAATTTTGTCTGGTGTCTGCCTGAAGTTCAGAGATGGCAATGCTTCTTCATGGTCTGGTCCTGACCAAAAGGAAAAAATAAAAATGCTGTGCTGCTTGCAACTCATCACATTTTCAGCAGTTTCATTCAGCGGTGTACCTCTTGCTTGGCTGTTGATACGAGCTGGGTGTCACATCCAGAGTCTCTAGGCAGAGACAAGCTCCTCCAGCCCCAATTCGACCATCTGCTCTGCACACCAACCCTAGGGTGAGATTGGTATGCATCAGCCGTGACTCAACTCTCCACTGGCTGTCACAGAAGCCTATATAATCTAGTCTAGTCTAGTCTAGTCTAGTCTAATCTAATCATCTAATCTGTCTGGACGCTGACTTTCAGGTGACTGAATCCAGACAAGAGGAATTGCAACTGCTCTGTTACTGTATTTTCACATTATCTGCCCAAACCAAGTTTTTTTTCCAGTAGACTTTTTTTTTTTTTTAGGTTTTCTCTCCGTAACTGATCTCTTTATCAAGAAAGTCCCATAGACATGCACTAGGTTAGGCAAAGCCCATTGACAGCTCGGTTTGAGAGACGGAGAGCAATGATGGGCTCTAACAGTCTTGTCTCTTGCCCGGTGTTTTGCTGTCCCGAATCCCCACACTCCGCAGAGCTCATGAGACTAAGACTAACATCCTGTATTTCTTCTATTTCAGCTTCCCTTGCAGAAGTCCTACTGGCAGGTGAGTATTTGTAGTAGAGAGTGGAGCATGAGTCAGCACACACAGCTATCATAAAATGTCATGCAGAGTGATGCTATGTCTGATCTGGAGGTTTAAATATGCTGCCTGGGGCCAAGAGACCTTGATCTGAAACCTGTTTCTGTGACCAATGACCTTTTCTCTGTAAATCACATTCTCCTGATTAGCCGACAGAGAAGACCTGACTCTACCTTCTGTATGCAGCTGGTACCTGCTGGAGATCTCTGGGTGAAAGGAGCAGTACTGATCCAAAACATTGACAAAACAGCTGCTCATTTTAACGAAGTTAAACCAGAAGTCGGGATATCCTCTATATGTGGGAGTCTGATCTCCATGAGATGGAGGAATGCCTGGTGTCCCCTTGGCTCCATGAGCCAGTGTGGAGGTGCTTCAGGGTTTCAGACCCGGTACTTTTCAGTCCCTGGCACTTTTCAGACCCTGAATTTCTCCCACTGCAGCACCCCAGATCCGTGCAAAGGAACAACGGTATCCAGAGAGGTTTGGTTCTTGATATTAGGGTGACAAACAGTGTTGTGATCAGAGGTTTGGCAACTGGAGCCAGGTTTTGAGAGGGATTGTATGTCCTGGTGGGTTCAACAGCAGGAACAGGACTGAGTAGGTCCTTTCCACTCCCAAGTGCTGACTGTCTGTAGGTCCACAACAGCACCCAGCAATCACTGCCAATAGCTGAGCAAACCCAACCCTTCCCTTGGGGAATAGGTAGAAACGTCTCAATTCTCTCCTCCCTGCTTCCAGTCCTTGTAGCAGCATTTGCTGGGAGACACTGACCTTAACTATGGGGAAACTTACCCAGAATCTGAATGATGGGGTAGGTTTTGGTGCGGCGCACACCTCTCCCTTTACAGCTGAAAATGAACCCTGTGGTTTATATCTCAAAACAGACTTATGGTCCCACAAACACCTGTGGCTTTTGGCCATTCTCAGCTCAAAACCTGGTTCCCAACCGCCAAAGATTTGGGATGCTAGAATACCCTGGGCTTTTCTTCCTCCTGGTTTGGCAATAAAGACAGCCTCACTGGGGAGGAAGAGCCCTCTTTCCCATTCCCTGCCTTCACCCTGGAGTGTCTGCTCTCTCCAGATGATGCAGACACAACCAAACGTGAGATCCGCCTGGTGGGTGGCCCCAACCGCTGCTCTGGGAGAGTCGAGGTGCTTCACAAGGACGTCTGGGGGACCGTCTGTGACGACCAGTGGGATTTACGGGAGGCGAAGGTTGTGTGCAGGCAGCTGGGATGTGGGACAGCGCTATCAGCCCCTCGGGAGTCTAAATACGGGGAAGGGAAAGACCAGATCTGGCTGAGCGACGTGAAGTGCAAAGGGACAGAAGCGTCTCTCACCGAATGCGAGGCGAAGCCATGGGGAGACAACATCTGCAACCACGTGGAAGATGCCAGCGTGGAGTGCTCAGGTAACCCCCAGCTGTTTTCTACTTTGTGCCACATTGGCCATTCTGCCTCAAATAAGCAGGCAGAAGGGTGCAATTTCTGACCCATCCAGTTAGGAGGTCAGGGATGCAGAATGACTTTGTTCAGCTCCGGCTTCCTACCCCACTTGACCCAGAGAAGCTATATCACAACTCCTGGACCTGGAACAACCTGCAGAGCTGGGAGAGGACACAGATAGTCCCCTCCCTCCCCTGATGGCCTCCATGCTGATATTATTTTCCCTTAAAACTTTTCTTCTCAAGCCAGAAGTTAGGAAGGGAGCCTTTGACAGGCATTTGAGATAAGCAGGGACAGCTTTGGTGCATCATGGGAGATTCTGCTTTCTCCAGGTATCAGGGGCACAGACACTTGTCACAAAACTTCTCCCTCATTTGTTTTTGGCAGGAACAGAAATACCCAAGCCAGGGCCAGTCCGCCTGGTGGGAGGCCCGAACCGATGTGCTGGGAGGGTCGAGGTGCTTCATGAAGAACAGTGGGGCAGTGTCTGCCATGACAACTGGGATCTAAATGATGCCCAAGTCGTGTGCAAGCAACTGGGCTGTGGGGATGCAGTGCTGGCCCCCATCGGAGCCAAATTTGGACGAGGATTTGACACCATCTGGCTGGATGATGTGAACTGCACCGGGGCAGAAGCAGCTCTCTCTGAGTGCCTGGCAAGGCCATGGGGGGACCACAATTGTTACCACGGGGAAGATGCCAGTGCAGTTTGTTCAGGTAATCCTTCCATTCTCCTGCTTTTGTCAGCCATACGTTAGGGTGTCCTCACAGTCCATGTGGGCACAACCTTGGACAGGAACAAGGGCTTCCTATGGAGCAGTCTCCTACTGAGTTGGTGCTAACCTAATAGTCCTGCTGGTGGCCTGGGGTCCTTACACCATGGAAGAGGGCTTCGGTTTGGGAGGTTCTCTCCTCTCTGCTCACTGGGGTGCTCTGTGACCATTTTTCGTCAGCTCAGGCTTGAGATTAAGATTGCCATTGTGCTTCTTGCTTGGACAGTTAAATGTTACGTGTGGAGAAAGCTGCTGTGTGCAGGGCAGGGCGGTGATACTCGGGGAAGAGGGGGGACACGCACCAATGCACAGCCTGAGCGTGCCCTCTCTGGATGTGTCTGCAGACTCGGGGATCACTGTCTCCACTTCAGTCCGCCTGGTGGGTGGCCCCAACCGCTGCTCTGGGAGAGTCGAGGTGCTTCACAAGGACGTCTGGGGGACCGTCTGTGACGACCAGTGGGATTTACGGGAGGCGAAGGTTGTGTGCAGGCAGCTGGGATGTGGGACAGCGCTATCAGCCCCTCGGGAGTCTAAATACGGAGAAGGGAAGGGCCAGATCTGGCTGAGTGATGTGAACTGCACAGGGACAGAAGCATCCCTCACTGAATGTGAGGCGAAGCCGTGGGGAGACAACATCTGCAACCACGTGGAAGATGCCAGCGTGGAGTGCTCAGGTAACCCCCCGCTTCTGCCCCCCATCCTGCACGTGCTGGGTGGTAGGATGGGCAGATCCCACCACACACGTGCCCCCTGCCTGAATCAAGGTGGGTCCTGAGCCCCAGTGCAGCTCTGTCGATGTCTGCTGGTGGGAACAAGAGAGGGACGCAGCCGATTAACTCATCCGATTGCTGGGTGCAGTGCTTGCCCAATGACCCGGGGGGGCACATGGATGTAGCTGACCCAGAGGCAGCGTTAAATCCTCTCCTACCTGAGACTGCTCTGGTTCCTTGTCCCACCTCTGGGCTGCAGGTTGACTAGCATCAGCAGACTCCTTGAAGCAGACACACAGCAGAGCCATCCATGAGACTAGGAGAGCTTCCTCCTGCCCTTTCCCACAGCCCCTCTCCCTGGCTTTTCTGTCTTCCCTCCCACCCCAGAGAAGCCCAGCCCTTGCCATATCTCCGGTGTGCTTGGAGACACCTGCGCCTCTGCTGAGCAGGCAAGCTTTCCGCAGGCAGTGGGGGTGTGTAGGACGCTCCCTTAACATTTATTTTCTGGGCATTGGTGCAGAGGTGGACATTCCTGAGGAGGGGCCAGTCCGGCTCGTGGATGGCCCGAACAAGTGTGCCGGGAGAGTTGAGGTGCTCCACGAGAACCGGTGGGGCAGCGTGTGTGATGACCACTGGGACATGAAGGATGCCGAGGTGGTGTGCAAGCAGGTGGGCTGCGGGTCACCGCTGTCGGCTCTGGGAGGTGCCCGCTATGGGCGAGGGCCGGACATCATCTGGCTGGACGATGTCGAATGCAACGGGACAGAAGAGAGCATCTCTGACTGTCAGGCCAGGCCATGGGGTGAACACAACTGCTATCACGGAGAGGACGCTGATGTTGTTTGTGCAGGTAACTACCCATTACTGTGGCAACTGAAGTGATGCGGAGACAGCGTCAAACACTTCTAGCAGAGCCAGCAGGCTGGACTGCAGGGTACAGAAGGGGAACCACAGGGCAGGAAGGCTCCCCCCAGCTTAGGGTAATGCTGGTGGAGGCAGGGAAACAGATACAGCAGGGAGCTGTAAGGAATATAGAGCATCTGGTTAGGATGGATGTGGTGAGACCAGCTGGTGGGAGAGGGGCATCAACAGATCAGAGGCAAACATACCAGTGACTGACTACGGGATGGATCCTGCTGGGGAGATGCTGACAAGGGACTTTTGTATAGGGCAAGGCTCCTAAAGGGCAGAAAGAGGGAAGGTAGGGCAGTTTCTAGGACAGGAGGTAACGATGAGCACCCATGGGAGGCAAGGGGAGGACAGCTGGAATGGGGTCTGGGGAGAGATGCCTCTGTATTGGTACATCATCAATACGCAATAAATGTCTGAGCTGGACTCTCTGAAGCTCTTGGGAGCTGAGTTCCTGACTCCTCATGCCCTGTTTCTTGGAAGAAAAGCTTGGACAGGCCCTGCATGGGTGAAGGGAGGAATCCCTGGGGGTCTTTGGCTGGTTTCATATGGAGGAGCAGGGCTGTAGTGTCTTGGATTTCACCTGGGTGCTGCACAGGGTCATGCTGTCAGGACCATGTGCTGCAGTCCTCTGGATCAAGCATTGCATTGTGATCAGGGTCAGAGTCTGCTCTTCATGCAGTCCTGTCCTGGCTCCCACAGGACCCTGTCCAAAGCTCAGGTGTCAGGTTCCCAACAGCCCCAAATATATGGGTATAACCCAACCCACAGACCTTCTTTGGGAGCAGAGTTCTTGTCACTTCTGGCAGGCAATTCTGGTGTCAGAGCATTCCTGGGAGCATATTTTGCCTTACCTTGTTCCCTTTCTCTGCAGTTAACAAGAACCTGGAGGAGCCAGAAGCACCATAAGTGCCAGACTGGCCCCACTGGACCAGGCTCATCTTGCCACAGGAGGATGGGCCAGTAAGATTCAGCAGAGAAGGCGAAGGGCAGGGATGTTGCCGAACCATCAGTGTGCCATAACGGGATCCAGGGTTTGGCAAAACCATTCTTTCATACTTTGAAAGATCTACAAACTTGGTTATAACTGCACTGATGGAAAACCCAGCTCAAGACACTATTCCCACTGAGAAGCAAACATCACAAAGTATCAATAAAGTTCTCCTAAAACTGAACATCTGGCTGTCTCATAAATGCTTGTGGACTTCTGCTGCTGGAACACATATCTGGCCATAAACTGTTGGTCCAACATGATGAATATTTATGTGATGAATGAATACGATGAATATTCATACCAATGGTATGGCAGCTTATAATTTCTCAGAGAAACATTTGCCTCCACTGACATTCAGTCCAGTAACAAGGGCAGCCATAAGAGCCTTGGGATGTGAACATTGTACAGCACAAGCTTATGCCTGAAGGTTTGTCTGTCCCTTCTTAGAAGGGTCCAAGGGGAACTGCCCCCCATAGGGAACAATTCACCCCTTTCCCTCCTTCACTCTTTCCACAGACTAAAGCTGGCACTTTACAGGTGGATAATTTCCCACCTGGTGGATGTCCAATCAAGACTTAGCCTCCAACACAGAATTTTTTTGTAATTTGTTGCTTTCCAAAAAGCAATGTGCTTTGTGCCTGCCAGCACAATACAAATACTTTAATCCCAGTGAAGCAAAGAGCAAAGGTCTTTAGCTCAGTATTGACATGGGGCGTCTCCAAGTTAGTTGGCCAATTCAAGCTAGTTTTATGGGAAGGACAGATGACTGGGTCCTCTTCCCCACCTCCCCACAAACCAGTTCACCCCATTCCAAAGCAGGTGTAAAGCAGCTCGTATCATTATGCTTTCGGGAGGTGTCCTAGTGCAGTGTGGCTCTGGAGAGGGCAGAAATGAGGTGAAGCTGGTGGTGATCTGACCATGACACAGAGCATCACACAAACTCACAGGAACAGGAAGTTCAGGTACATGTTTACATTTTTTTTTAACAGAAGATGAGAAGAGGCACAGAAATGGTTTAAGGCTTGGAGGGAACTTCTCAGAGGGCCACAAGGTTCAGTCCGTCTTACTTATGAGAGGGCAAGCTATGCAAGGACTTCACTGCAGTAACTGAACACTTCTCGGGGGGAGGGTACTAGCTACTCTCAAGACTGTGCAACCTGTACAGCGAGAGCCAAATGTTTATATAATGTATCCCTATTATCAGCACAAGACAGCTTTTATGGATTAGAGGCAATATCAGCAGGACATGATGAACTGGCGTGGGAACTCTATGACTTATTGGGCAGGGAAGGCATGCTAATGTGAGATGTTGCAAGGATTCAAGTTGACTTCAAGTGCCCAACGGTGTTCTCCAAATATTCCCTCCACCCCTGAGAGAAGATGCCTGGAATTGTCTTGTGGCAGGAATTGTGGCCAGTGGGACCATGTGCAGGCATCCACAGAGGTACCCAAATTAGACACAACATCACCCAAAGCTCTTTCTACAGCCAGGGGAGTGAGAGGCATCTGAGGTGATTCAGAGGGTAGCTGGGCTGTCTTGTCCCATGCAAGTGCCTCTCTCTCTCTTCATTAACTGAATAGGTTTCCAGGGCAAAGATACCCCTGATTTGGGCACGTCAGTTGGGTGCTTGCACTTGAGTGTGATCGATCTGAGTCTCAGTTGTTTGCTTCTGTACTGCATGCTTTTTGGACTTCAGCAATCACTGTTGTTTGCGTTAAATGGATGTTGTACTCATATTGGCCGGCAATATCATCTCTCTTCTCCACTCTGGAACATCTGTGAGGTTTAGATCCCACCTGGAAAGAAATGTATGCAGTCCAGACCTGTAAAAGCAGCTTGCTTTAGCCTGACAAGCCACTGAAAGTTACTAGTGTGCATATATTTAGCGATATTTTAAAAAAGCAAATAGGAAAAATGTGCTGCCACATGGAGAGATGGGAATCATCCCAAGCTCCAATTCCACACCTCCAACGTCACCCTTGGTACTTGTCTAAGACAAGAAGGTTAGACTGGGAAAGAACAAAGAGCGACCAGCCCCAACATCCGGCCTAGAAGCTTAGTATTGACTAATGCCTAGTAGGACAGGACATGGATGAAGGTTACCTGAGCATACGATGCCTGCATCTTCTCCGTGATTACAGTTATGGACTCCCCAAGGCCTTGCCACACACTCTGAGAGGGCTGATTCTCTACCAGAGCATTTCACATCATCCAACCAGATACGGCCAAAACCTTGCCCAAAATAAGCTGAACCTGGGGCGGACATGGCGGTCCCGCAGCCCAGCTGCTGGCACACTACTGCAGCATCACTCAAGTCCCAGCTGTCGTCGCAGATCGTCCCCCACTGCTGGCTATGAAGTACCTCAACTCTCCCGGCACAACGAGTGGGGCCATTCACCAGCCGGAGAGGAGGCACTTCTGGAGTACCTGCACAAAAAGCAACCAAAAAAGATAAATGCACACAAATACACTGCACTTGAACCCTGCTGACACACTGTAGGGGATGAGTGCCAAGCAGGGTGTCCTATGGATGAAAAATGGATGGCTAAAGAGGATATTTTGGGTGTCCATTCAGACCCCAAAGTCTGCGTGGCTCTGCACTGCCTGCAGACTGGCAGAAATGTCCCAGTTAGGACTGGAAGAGGTATTTCAGTCTCTGAGCCAGTAAGACTGGCTAAGCTAAAGCTCTGCTAGTTTCTCACTCTGACATCCCAGAAATGTAGAAAAGACTGGCTAAAAGTTGAGAAAACAGGATGCCTCTTGTTAAAGAAAATATTGGGATTGGTTAGGATTGCCCTGAAAGACTCTTAGACTAGGTTTTCAAGCCTGGATAAAGACCTACTGGTCTGATCTCATAGTTGACCTCACTTTGAGCAGGAGGCTGGTGTAGAGACCTCCTGTGGTCCCTTCAACCTGAATTATCCTATGAGCTTCCTAACTGCTTTAACAAAGCAAGAGGTTTCTTCAGGACTGCAGATTGCAAGAAGCACTGGAGAGAAAACTGAAAAAACACTTAGATACAAGTGCTGTAAAGACACGTTGAGTGGTTTCAGGTTTCTAAAGTTCTCTGTGAATCCTGGAATGGGACATTTTATTGCTTCTCAGCAGGAATGGGATATTTCTGGGACCTGTCTAGCCCTAGAAGTCTTGGAGCCTTCAGGAGCTGAGGTATGGGATACAAATCTTGATACAGCTATCAGCCTGGGGCTTGCTGATAGTAACTCCATAATTCTGGATCATCTTCCAGTGGTGACTGCTGACCATAACCAGGGCCATGAGCATTGCATAAATTACACAAGAATGGGTTTATGATTAATAGCATACACTATGAGCAGCATGAGCTCAGAGAAGACCTTCCACCAAGGGTGAAAAACTTTCCTCCATGTTTCCCAACACCATTGAGACTGAGACACAGAGAGGGGTTACCTGA
>VZTQ01005563.1:0-30603 GCA_013400755.1 Pelecanoides urinatrix
TATGATTCTATGATTCTACATGAGCTTTTTATCTCAGGCAGTTACAGTATGACTTCATGAGATAAAGCTATTACTGTAGCCTTGGACACTCTCCTTACTATATTTAAAAGGCTTGCCTCAGATGATGGAGATCTTAAAAAAATCATAGCAATTCTGTGGCCTGGAAAGTTAGAGGAAAACTAAACACAGTCACTGTTTATTGTAGAGTCATGTGTGTGGAAAAAAGTGGGGTTTTGTATTGACCAAGAAGCTTTGTAATTCAAAATGCTTTTGGGGATTTGCTGCTGCTTTAAGCAATATCATATGAAACATGGGCTGCAGATGCATCATTTATCATTGTTTCTAAGCAAACAAACAGGATGAGACAATACTCTACTTCAGACATGACTTAAATTTTTCTGCCTCAGTATTTTTTTACAGAAATAATGAATACAGCTGAAGTAACACAGTGTCGGCAGAAAAGGCTGGATGTTTTGTGAGAGAATTCTTGCAAGACTATTTTAACTGCCTGCTAAAATATCTCTCATTAAAGGAGGGGAAGACCTTCAGCATAAACAGCTTATGTCATGATATTGTGTAGATGTAGTGTAATTTGTTAATCTTTTTCATAGCGCTCTGAATCGTTTTATTTGGAAAGCTGGTCAGAGACTTGGGCCATTGCAGTTCAAACCATGCTGACGCAGGCTTCAGTGACTTGACGTGTGCAGACGCTCTCACTGCGTAGCCTAATGGGACTACTCATCTGCCTTGCAGTACTCATGCACAGTTATTTGCAGAATGGGGGCTTTTATCTGCCCCTCAGCATACTTAGGCATTCAGACCACTATGATTGCAATTTAATGAATGCTTCCACTTCCTTGAAATGCTGAAGAGAAACATTAATTTCTACTGCCTAGACATGAATACTGTAGGCAACTCACTGTTCGTCACAGAGGAAATGTTGAGGGTTTGTTTGTTTCTTTTTTGTTTGCTTTAACAATAAATTAAGATAATTTTTTTTAATTATTCTAAGTATTATTATAATTTTATTTTTACAGTCCTCTCATGCTCATTTCAGTGTTCATTTATCAATTGTTCATCCAGTAATTAAAAAAATGATCTTTGAACTGTATAAAATTCAGCAGTTCTCCAAAGTTCAATATTCATGGCCATATCTACATATCCATTCCTCTTGATGTGCTAAGCTAATGTAATCCTCCTACAATATTCAGGAAATTGTCAAATAAGCATTTCATTAAGTAGATCAGTAAGTCCCCTTGGTTAGAATGATAGACTTGGACCTAAATCCTTCTCATGGTGTGAGATTCTGCATGGAGTGACAGGGTGGTTTGATTGTAGCAGAAGCTCAGTATTTTTGAACCACAGGAAAGTCTGAGACAGTCATTTATTGCTCAAAATTAGAATAAGAAATGGTTGCTTTAGTTTTCTTTGAAAAAGAAATAGTAAAACTTTGAATCTTCTAGAAATCTTTATAATGTTTTAATTTTTCATTTTAATGATTGTTTTTATATTTTTATTTTCATTGTTCTAATTTGTTGTTATTTTGGTTTTGGTTTACAATACACTTGAGAAAGTAGCACATTTTATGACAAGTATTACATTCTGACTTTACATAAGGCATATTAAAACTCAGAAATACTGCTTTATTCATGACCTTACTACTCATGTACAATGATATATTTAAAAATATAAAAGCTATTTAATGACAGCATTTAGTGTGAAACAATACCTTGAAATTTTGCTGATATTGAAATCTAAGTAACAATGTTTCCACTTTTAAAAATTTTTGCAGAAAAAACATTAATTAAATAATGCAATACAGAAAAAACAGCTTAATAGGAGACAAAGTTCTGAGCCTGATTTTTTATTTAAATGATGTGATTGGTTTATAATACATGCTACAAAACGGGGAAAGGTTTTCTAAGCACTATAATGAGAGTCTGGGGTTTGTGTAAGGGTCTCATACTTCACAAAAGTAGTTACTAACATGAGTTGACTAACTTGACTAATGGTTCCCTTTCTGCCATTTTTTGCCTTTTTAGAAACAATTTAGGTTGTCGATATAGCATATGCTTTAGCATCCTTAGTAATATGCTTCTTGATATGCACAGTTGTATTTTATGGTTTCTTGGTGGATTTCTTTAATGAAGCTAAGCTGAGTAACACAACTACCTGGTGATGTCTCATGTATGCATTCTTAAAATGTCTGCTTCACCATAGAATGATATTGGCGTTTGTGCAGCCTTTTTCCAGCATGAGCTCTCAAAGTATACTATAAGTATTGATTAATTAACCTTTTTGTACAGAAGGGCACTGGGAAGTTCGGTCCTGGGAAGGATCGAAAAGCCACAGAGATAATAAACCAGTTGCGTGTCACACAGCTGATTTCAGAAGCTGTCTTTACTACTGCTGCTAAATGCACAATATTCTGCTTTTGAATGCTGCAAAAGTGCTGTCAAGTGCCTTGCAAAAATGAGTGGCTTTTAAAGCATAACAGTTAGAAATGAACAACTGTTCTTTTAATTTATCTTCATCTTCCTTTCTTCAATGAAGAAGAGAAAGACGTGGGGGGAGGGGAGGGGTGGGCTAGCAGGGATGTACTTACATGCCTCTATAAGGAGAAATTTCAGAAAATGAGTGGGATGAGGTCTGCAGTACAGAGCCACAGACATTGGCAACCCAACTGGATGTCAGGCTGTGACCTCCCTGAGTCTGTCCTCTGCTCCATAAACCTGCTTGTGTTTCAGTACCCCCATCCAGCTTGTTGCTTTTCTCTGCCTCCTTATGCCTCTTACCTACTTCTTCAACTTCTATCACCTTCTAAAGCTGCTAATGAACTCCATGCACTTCATTCTTGAAAAAAAATCATCAATAAAGAATTTAAGCATTTGCATGGTCTGTTTTCTTGTTTCTTATCTCTTGTCTTTCTCATAAACACAGTCGTATCTGAAAGAACTTATGGTGGGGTAATATGAAAGAGAGAGAACTGCTTGCACGTGAGGAAAAATGTTGGGAAAATTGGGTAAATCTCTTTTGGTTGCGGTCAGTCATAAGATGCTGGTCACCAGGAATTTGAGAAGCAGGGCCAGAGGGAAGGAATTCCTTTCAAGTGTAAAGAATGACAATGGTACAGAAGGTCCCCTATGGAAGTTGTGCCACGATTGAATATGGTGAAGATTTACCCTGAGGAAAATAAAGAGATTTTATTAGAGAAGAAAAAAAAATCATTTGGAGAGGTTTCTTGGTGTTTATTTGTATTGTGTTGGTAGTCCAAATTATATTAAGATAAAAAGAAGCCAGATTGACCCAATGAAGTCATGAGATGAGAAAAAATGTTTTGGAGAACAATGTGATTTTCTAAAAACATCAAGAAAATACTTTAATATTTCCAGAAGTCTCTGTATTCTCTTTCTGTGTTCTTCTTTATCTTTTCAATCTGTTCTTGATATAACATTTAATTTTATAATTTGTTTTCTAAATATCTTGGGCGAACCTTTCTATAATATTAATCATTCAAAATAAGACTCCCCTGACATATTTGTTGTTGGGTGCTCTTGCCCAGTAACACTCTCTTGAAACATTTAGCATCAGCAAGACATTCATTCTTACTAGCACTTCCTTAAATAAATCTCTTGTTGGTGTACTTGTAGCTATTTGTTTTGTCATGTAGGATACAAATTCAGCTTTGTGCGTAATCCATTTTAACAGTATCTATAATGAGCCTAACGTAGTCACAGATCGAAATAGATACCTTTCCATGACTTCGTTCAGTTATTGGCCAGAATAAATCTCTGGAAAGAATTCAAAAACACGGGCGATTCAAAGTCATTCTTCTTATGTACATTACTGCTTAAGCTAAAATATATGTGGAAGGAAAGAAAAACACAATGTGTTTGCAATTACTTGCTATTAGAGATGCTGAGGAAGTTATTGTGATTCAGTTTTCCATGTGATAGGGATGCTGTAGTCATGATGGTCTAAGAAATGAAGCTCTGTAGGAAAAAAAGCAATGGATTTTATTAGATGACTGATTTTTTTTTTTCTTTGGAGGACAAAGTTCCCTGATGAGATGAAAGGATTCTAATCATCTAATTTTTCTGAAGCAGTGTACATTTGACAAAGATAGCACCTTTCCCTATATCCTTTCTTAGTTTTTCATTAGGCTGGTTTTTTAATTTGTCAATCTGTTTTGATCTATAGCTAATACACACCCAGTTCATTTAGAGATATTTATTGATAACATTCAGAATTCATGCATTGAAGCATGAACAACTGATCTTTTATCAAAAGACAAAATGGCAATATTCTGGGGGAAGGTTGGAGTGGGGTAGTGGAGATTGTTGAATTGCATTGATTGTTAATCAATGAAACAATTCCTCATGTTGAACACGTACTCTAAAAATTAATGTTAAAACACACCTACTTATACATGTCTGATTTCAACAAACAAGTGAACAGAAGTTTGGCCACAGGAACCAAAGTCGGAAAATATTTATTTGTTTGATTTACAGTCATTCTGATAAAAAGTCTCTGTCTGAAGAGTGATTTCAACATGTTACTGAGGAAATGGCTGAGGAGTATCACAATTTTTAAGCTTAGTTTAGTACTGAAATATTTTCAGTTGATTCATAGGTGTAGCCTTTACTTATACAGAAACATTTGAGAAGCAAAAGGTAGTGACTCAATATTTGAGATACTTTTGATCCATTTGATGCTTGTAATTTGATGAACAATAGTATCCCTGGTGAATATGCACTTTCACTTCTCAGTGCCCATTTCTCAGCTAGGCAGTCAGCTTGTCTGATACAGTATTAGTCATGGGAATTCACTGAGATTGGATAACAGTTGTTGCATTGACAGTAATCCTCCTTATTTTCAGCATTGAGAGGGAAAATACTACTACATTAGAGCTGTTAGTAACTGTGGATAATAATATATACATATCTAATTATGCAGTTAAAACTGAAAATATCTGATAAACTATATTTAGAATCACAAGCATACTATAATCTCCAAAATAAAGGTAAAAGGTAATGTTTAAATCCCAAAATCCACTCTCCTCTTCTGTTCATAAATAAAAGATGTCAGAACAATAATTTCAATCAATATTGAATTCTAACACAGTTGGGGAATGTTAGAAAGCATACGGGTTATACTCTGAAAAATAATATGCAAAGCTGCTTATCTCCTGCCTCAGAATCTGAAGTGTTTCCTTCTGCAGGGATTCCAGCTTGCTCTCTCCAGATCAGGAGGGGTTTCTTGCAGATATCTGCAGTACCAGTATGGAGAAGCAAACTAAGAAAATTTCACTGAGATTATGGTATTCTTACAGGAACACAAACAATTTCAAAATTTAACTCTTCAAAATATCACTGATAATCTTAATTAGGGAATCTGTTTATCCTAGGTAAATCTTGCATAATCCCCAACGTATTGTGCATGTTGCAAACCATGGAAATAGCACTGAATGTTTGCTGGTGTCTGGTTCCAATCTATCTCAACAGAAAGAAGAGTAGGACAAACTCAGGCACTTACGTTAGGAACTGAGCAAAACAGGGAGGCAAAAAGAGGCTTAGAGAAGGCAAGAAAATCAGATAGTGTGGATCAGGATTCACTGTGGATCGATGAATATTCTAAGTAATTTCAGCTGTGAACAGATTTCAGTGCCACCTGAGACCGACAGTAATAGTTCTCCCTCTAAATAAAAAATGTGGAAGTGCATTTAATTCTAGCTCCAGCAGATGAAATCACTGCAGATAGGCTGATATGGCATTGCTCACAATGACTTTTGTCTTTCTAACCTAGTATGTTTATTTAGCTTTAAAGACTATTTGTTCCCCTGCAGAAAAGAACTCCTGCATTATTAGGCTTCATTCTTTAAATATAAATGCATCAGGTTTTATTTACAGCAGAGCATTGTGGGGGATTTTTCATGTTATTCTTATTAGAATTTTTTCAGTGTATGCTGTCAGCATAAAAGTATATACATCTGTGTTGCAAGCACATGTGGCACATGGTATGCCATAGTAACCCCATGACTTCATAAAAAATCAGAGGGAAAAAATTAATTCTCCTTCTTAATGGAATGGTGAGATGACTTATAAAAGGCTGTACAAAATGTACCATCCAAAAGAGTTAGCATTTGTTGTTCTCCCTTTATGTCAAAATCTATTAAAATTGTAAACCAGTTGTTACAACATGAGTGTATTTTTTTTCAAAATGTTTATACAAGTAAGTTCATTTTGAGAAGAATAATGTCAAATATGAAATATAAACCATTCAAATATCTTTTTCCTCCATACAGGGAATTATTCCCACATAGCTGAAATAATGCATGCAAGCTACAGTTTTCATGAAGCTTAATAAAAAAAAAAAAATGGCTGAGGAAACTTGTGTAGGGTCCCGGATACCTTAATCAGTATCTAGACCTAAGAGATTATTAGATAGCCATATAAAGAAGTATATTGCTCAAGTGCATTTTTCAGTGCCTACCACCAGTATAACATGGCTGTTTTGGCTGGGAGGAAGCCCTGTACCTGGGATTGTTGTACAGTGCAACTTTTCATTTTGGAATTGTACTATAATTCTGTGGAGCCTACTTATATTGCTTCCTCTCTTATTCTTTTTCTTACCTTTATATTACTGGACTGTTTAATCTTTTTTGTTGTTTATCTGATGGTGGTGGTGAAATGTTAGGCTTTGAGTTTTGTTTTCAATGATAGAAGTAGAGAGTAGAGCCTTCTTTATAGCTGTCTTCACATAAGAAAACATTCTGCTGTAATTTGGGCATTAAGTCCTGTAGCTTCATAAAAGGAAAATAGAGCAACATAAGTGTGCAGAGAGAATAGAAAATATAACACAGAGAACTCGAGATGGATATTGGAGAGCTGTATGTGCCTTTTACTTACTCCTTTGTCGTACTGTAGATAGTTATAAGTAGTACCTCACCTTTCACTAAGCAGATCTTGGAAACCACAGAGAGATACAATGCAAAGATTTTTGGAACAGACAGTAAAATGTTATTTCTAGCTGGAATAAAACAGAAATGTTCACAGTTGCAGAAATAAACTTGTTTTGTGCTATTGGATCAATATTAATCTTTTACTTTTTTCCTCTTGCAAATTCAGATTCAATTTATGACAGCAATACAAGAGAGAGAAAAGATATCTTTAGAAGTCTAATTATCAGTACAGCATCTATTGTAGAAATGACAATATTGTCACGTTATTAAAAGGAAATCCATGTATAATGTTCAAGTATAAGCAGCTTATTGCAAAAGTTATGCTCACAACACATAATGGAAAAAGATGAACAGCTAAAGATGCTCAGCCTTAAAAACTGAAGCATGGATTTCTCTAGGATGCTGTTACCGTTCTCGCAGGCTGCTTTGTCTTCCAGACATCAGTTTGATTTTCCAACTCACTCTGCAGCACTCCTCCCTAACCACCAGGGAATGCATGCGATGCTTGAGATGCATTGGAGCTGCCTTGCTGAGGCTGGCAGAGAGCTGTGGAGTTGGAAGTTGGCAAAATACTGCAAGGTGCCCTGAGGAAAAGCACTCATCCACAGCCTTTCCTTTTAAACAGACTCCTGCCATATTTCTGTCCCACAACGCCAATGCAAACAGTGTCCAATGTACGGGAATTGCGGGGTTCATATTTGTGTTGTGCTCATGTGTGACACGTGCACCTAAATAATTATGGTAGCCCCAATGTCTGCCCACTGTACAGTTAAAATCTGAAACAGTGATAAGCACAGAGTCTAAGCGAAACACCGAGTGTCATGCCAAGATAGCTGATAAAATCATCCAGTTAATGCCTTGTGTTCACTGGTGTCAAATTGTGAATCTTCCATTGCACAAAGAGATCTCTGTAAGTAGACTCCAGCAACAGAATGTGTGGGCAATGCAATGTTCCCTGACCTCACAAGTTAGTGTTTGGCTTCTAGTTTGAGCCAGTATCAGTAAGATGTCACTAATTAAAGTGAAAAGTTAAGTTTCTCAAAGACTGTAAAGAAAAATCATGACTTCTGGTTCAGTCTTATTTCTTATATACTCTGTCTGTGTCTAAATGCCAGAAGGCATTACAGTAGGACTCTAGGGTCATTCTTACTACCGTAATAGTAAATTACGTAGCCACTACTATTTCAAGATACAGAGCCAAATGTACTGTGGCCTGCTTCCCTGGGAGGAGGGAGCACAGAGCCTTGTTCTCTAGGTAGGGTTTTATCTTAAATAGTCTGTACAACTGCAGTCCAGAACGGCCGAGAGACGTTTCCCCCAGCCCTACCTTGGAGTTGGTCGTACAGGTTTTGGGACAGTCCAGAATCCTCTGTGAGTCCTTTGGCTTCATAAATTAGCATCTGCTCTGAATGGCACCAGCAGAAGTCTGCTTTTGTGTCAGCTTCTCCATTTTACTGAGGAACTAACCAATAATTAGTGTTTGTCTTGAGGATTTTTTTCTTAAGATAATGAAATAATCCTTTATAAAATAGATTTTGTGCCAAAATACTATCTTGTATCCCTCCTTTTGATCATTCATGTACTCTGTAAAACTCATGAGCAGTTTTTGTAATCAGGGAAATAAAATTCACGTTTCACAGTGCTCAACATCTGAAGGACCTTAAGTAAATACCTGGCTATATCCTGAAATTTGAGTGTTCTTGTTTATGGATATTTGCAATGAGTTTTTACTTATCTTCTGTTTTTCAGAGTAACTCAGGTATTTCAAGAGCTGCAAGGGTGACACTGCTTACATCAGCATTTTAGCCATGGCAGTCTATCTGCAAAGAAAAGAAAGTTAAACTTATCAATTATTAAATGCTTTCAGATAGATTCTTCTTAAAAAATTTAAAGGAAATATAGTCTAGACCCCGACAAAATGAGAAGTGGTCTTCAAACAAAATGCTAGCTGAACTAGAAACAGGCTAGAAATAGAGAGAAAATTTTCCTTATATGAAGGAAGTTCAAAGGAGAGTGTTGATTTCTTCGCATCTTGCTAGAACAAATTGTATTTCTATATAGCTGCACATAATTTATATGGACAGTCTATATAGATGTCTGTCAAAGACGTCTGTTAAACAAATGAAGTGAATCATTCTTGTGGAATAAAACTGTGTTTAAAGCTACCTTCTGAAGTCCTCATAGCCACCTTTATAAATGTAAAAAATTGAGGTCATAAAATCAATCAATACAGTGTTTTTCCCTTCTAATTTTGTGTTTGTCTGACATTTCTCTGGCAGTGTTATTAGATATTCTGTGGGCTGCCTAAGCCCCAGAGATTAGGAGTGAAAGACAACAGAAGTACTCTGAGATTTCAGTTTCAAGTTAGTGTTCCTAAATTATTTTATTCCCTTCTATTCAGGCACAAAAAAACCACCAAACAAAAAAAACTCCACCCCCCCGCAAAAGTAGACTCCAAACAGAATTCTATTAAATTATGATACAAATTCATTTTCTGTTACTAAGCAGAAATGAAAATAGAAAAAGGGCTGAACCTACTAGCATTGCTTTGTTCTTCATTTGTGTGCGATGTGCCAGAAGTACGCTAGGTTTTTAACAAAGAATAAGAAAACGTTCCTATAATGTCTTTTAGATGGCCAACACAAAGGAAATGATGGAGTGGTGAGGCTTACATACAACTTGCTGTTTT
This sequence comes from Pelecanoides urinatrix, assembly GCA_013400755.1. NCBI lineage: Eukaryota > Metazoa > Chordata > Aves > Procellariiformes > Procellariidae > Pelecanoides > Pelecanoides urinatrix. The sequence goes on from VZTQ01005563.1 coordinate 9,651, forward strand.
CCTTTTTTTAAAATTTCTTTTGATCCACTTATTTTGACAACTCTTGCTTGAAAGCAAGGATATAAATGCACAAAGGACAGAGAAAATGGCTTACTAATGACACATTTGAAATTATACAGTATGGATTCAAGATACTGTATAGATTCTAAGTGGTAGATTCCCAGTGATCCAATTTTCTCAAATACAAATTCTTCTGTACACATTTTCATTGCAAAATGTCAGACACCTTTCAGATGTCAGTCTATTACCTGCTTAGTTTCCCTCTTACCTGTACTGTATTTATATTAGTCACTTTCCAGGGCATTGATTTGTAGAAAAAGAGTATTTTTCTAGAAAAAACCAATTGAATAGATGAACCCAATGAAGCTTTTCTCATTCTTCATATGCAAATGCTAATTAATACTTTATAGGTCATGAATGCCGACATCTCCGGTGGGTTGGAATATCCTGCCACTCTGTGAGTTTGGGAGAGGAGGATTCTAATGGGGAAAATCCGATGTAGCAAGCTTACACATTCAATGTGCGCCTTCAAGAGTCAAAGGGAACAAAGTGCCTGTGGACTTATGGAGATGTTAAATGCCAGAGAATCTGTACACCAGTTTTTCACTATTTGAAAAACCCAGCCTACACAATTAGTACTATCCTTGCTTTTCAAATAACTGTTAGCAGATGTTCTATCATCTTTCATTAATTTTATTTGCATGCCTATTTGCAACATCTGCTACATAGAAAATTGAGTCTTTTATGTGAGTATACAGAATGTTGAAAATACTATTAATTGGATACTGAAATGTTCAGAACAGTTAAGTTGTTCTGGAGTCCTTGCACTTGTCCATAATACTAACTAGCATAAATCAGTGAAACATGATTGCCATGAATGCATGTATCAAAAATCAAACTTCTGAGGGGCATTTCCACTTTGTTTTAATGGATATAAAGTGCATATATGTATCCATAGGCCATATATCTCAAACTGCTTATATATAGAGCAAACTCTGAACTTTTCTAGTTGTTGCTTCTGTGGAACTTGTAAAGCATATGCACAATAAATTCCTTCCTTCCATTGTGAAGGCTTACAGGGCTGTATTTGTATGAATAAAGCTAGTTTTGTGCTAGTGCAGCTCCAATGTTGCTTTAATAAATACCAATCTAATGGAAACAGTGAATAAGGAGTGTCTGGACGACACTCTTAGTCATATGGTTTAGTTTTAGGTAGTCCTGCAAGGAGCAGGGAGTTGGACTTGATGATCCTTTTGGGTCCCTTACAACTTGAGATATTCTGTGATTCTATAATTCTATGAATATACCAATGTGAGGTACAGAATTATGTGAGAAAAGGGAATGTTTTTCTTGGTTCAGGCATGCTTGTTAGTTCCCACAAGTAACTTCTGTGTCTCTGTTTCTCTTCATCGTGTCAATGCTGAGCTAGGAGGAAGGACCTGCAGAAAAGCTCAGGATAGCGCAGCAGTTTGGGTTTGTCCTGTGGCATCCCATTCACTCAGTGCTGTGTGATATACTTATTGTCATGTAGCTATGCAGTTTGTACATACACATATACACGCACGCGCACATAAATACCTTTAACATTGGACAAGATACCATGAAGTCTTAACAAGGTTTGCCTTGCTAAAGTAGCAGTGCTTCCATCTTACTGCAGGTCAGGTAATCGTTAGTCTCGAGACTTAAAAAGCTTTCAAGTCCTGTTACACAGGCTTACAAGACATCTTCAGCTGCCTTACCCATCTGACAGTGTCAATGGAACTGCAGTGCGTTTGGGTGGCCAATGATTCAGATACTGAGGAAGGCAAAATATTCCATTAAATAAAGGAGTTACAGACCTCAGATAGCAGAGGAACAGACTCAGTGACCCAAACGGTCCCTTCTGGTTTGGTGCGATGTGCTCCTACTGTCAAGGCAAAGATCCCTTTCTGTAGCACATCATGCCAGCAGCTCTCTTTATAAAGTGGGAAAGAAATACAAAGGTTTCTGCAAATGGTAGCTATGGTAATATGGCATGGAGAAGGAAGCATTCTCTTAAGCAGTGAAGTATGAAGCTATTTTAGGTTTTATGGGTCACAGTCTTAAAGTCCACCCAGATAGCAGCAGGAGACACCTGGAGATCACAGAACAAAGGTGGCATATGCTGCCTCTCAGAGACATACTGCCAGCAAGAAGTATTCCCATATTCTGCACGGTTTTAAGCTTCTCAGTAGATGCAGTCTGTATTGACCTCTCTGATCTGAAGAGGCTTTTAAAAGCCACAATTTTACTATCAAGTTTAGATGTGAATATTCACACATTAGCGTGCTTCTTTCAGACTCTTATACACAAATTATTTTTGTTCCAATTTATTTAATAATGACAGATTTTACAGTATGTTTATTTTTAACAAGTCAGTGCTATGATAATTGTCTAGGTGTTTGGCCAAGGAGAGTGAGGCCTAACACATAGAAATGGTGTTATGTTGTGCAACATGATGTCTGTAAATTGTAACTCCCAAAAGAAATGGAGTATAGTGCACAAACATTAGAAGCTTGATTATTACCATGTTGACTCATCAAATTAAGACAGATTTCACAAGCTGCTGAAGGGGTCCTGGGCAAACTGAAAATATGCTTTCCTTCCAAACTGCAAATATAGAGAGATATATAATTATAGATGCTCTGAACTGTGTTGCTCCTTCTAAGTCTTTTCTAATGCCTGTTGAAATCAAAGGAAGTACTCCATCAGCTTCAATAAGGTTTAGGTGTGGCCTTTGCTTATGTCCCTTTCAATTGTGTTCGAAAACATGTAATCAGCTGTGTGATGTAGGGTAAGCTCCTGTGAATTTTTCTTAATTGCATTAATAAAAAAAGAAAATAGTTTCTTCTGCAGAACTTCCTTTTCATATTATTATGAATTATATATGATATATATATTCTTCTCTTTCAAATCTGTTGCGTTGTGTTATACACAAACACTCTTGTGATAAGAAGAAAATAAATTAAAAAAAAAATTAATAACAAATTATCTCTGCTTTTGCAGTGTTTTATTTAGATCCCATTTTTAGTTGAAATAAACCTTTCCAAATGTTTGTGATGCTGAAAGTTAAGATAATATACATATGCTGCACAATATTTAATATAAAGATGTATTTGTGTATAAGTAATTTTCTGTTTCAGGCTTTTCTGTGTTATTCATTTGAAGTCATTGAAGTTCACGGTAAGTTTTTTTAAGTATCTTCACAACAACTGACCGCTGGGCCAAATAATTGGGATTGCATAAGTATTTTCAGGACTCTGTTCTGGAGGGTGCTGCTGACACAGAAAGGTTAAATGAGTTCGGTGGGAGACTGCAAACGTTCACAGAACATTTACAGTTGCTAAGGACTTACAAACCACCTCAAATCCAGGAAGCTGTAAATGTATGGGTGCTATTACACCATTGTATGTGTGCATTTGCCCTATTCTTACACTTTTCCATAGGCACTGCCTTTAGCAAATGTTGGAGACAGGGTACTTTCGTCTGTATTTCTATTCAGATTTTTTTTGTATCTGTATGCACATTGCTGTGGTCTCCACGCAATCTGTAATGATTTTTATAAAAGCTAGGAAGAGTTATTCCAGCACATTCATGTATTGTAGTTCATTTTTCTTAGTGCTCTGATAATCAGACACCACTTACTTTCTTGCCATAGCAATCTCAGACACGTTGCGCATTCTTCTCTTTCAAATCTGTTGCATTGTGTTATACACAAACACTCTTGTGATAAGAAGAAAATAAAAGGGAGAAAACCAAGCAGCAATATTGCAAAAAGTAGAAGAATGCTGAGAAAGTTTCTCAGCAAATACTGCATCACTCTTGTTTTAAATTGATTTCTCTGATGAGTAGTCCTAAAATGATACAACCTTATTTTCTGTCTGATAGATTTAAACCTTACTTGGCTATCAAGGTGATGACCAGAACTTTTTCTCAAACTAAGATAAGTTCTTCTCAAACTTGGTTATTGAACAACACTTCAGGCAAAAAGCTCCACCAGTTGTCTGTTAGATGTAATCCTTTCTTAGTCAGAAATTGTTTTTACATTTATTTTAATAACTTGCTAATCACAAGAAGGCAGTTCAAGGAAAAGTTAGAGTGCATAAATGATGTAACAAAGGTGCGTTATGATTCAGCAAGGAAAAACCTACTTTTTAAGAAGTATCCATCTTCCTAAGGTTGCCTGACTGTGGTAGCTGTCACATTCCTGGCAGAAATTTCCTAAGCTTGCTGTTATGCAACTTGCAAATAAAATTTAGTGCCACTGGCCACAGAAGATCTTAAAGCTTTACTGTAACACTGACATTTGAGATGTTTTTACTACTACACAGTGTTGTTTAGTCTGCTGGTATGGGTGCCACAGTTTCCCATTGTTTGTGGTCTATAATGTAATTATAACCTACATTTCCATCAAATAGTGGGAGAGAAGGAGTTGGAAAATATTTTATTCCCTCTACAGAGGCAAAAAGCTTTCAGGCTTCCTTCATTTTTGTTCTTTTAAATCAGCATACTGCTTGATGGGTTTTTTTGCTTAAATATTGATATGGCTAGAAATTTCTAGACCTTTTAAAGGCAAGTTTGTACAGCAGTCAAGGTTGTGTATCCTGAAATGTTCATTTGTAAAGGGTATCATACCACAGCTAAGAACAGCCTCTTTTATGTCAGTCCCAAGGTCCACCCACACCATTTGTCTATCTCAGACATTGACCATTACGGAAGACTGAGAAAAGCACAACCATAGAGTAAGACTTAGTAGGGACACTCTCCAGCATTTTGGAACAAAGCCATTCAGACCTAGATGTGGTCTCTCTGTGTTTAACAGATGTAGATGGACTTTTTCTTACCCCCATCAATTTGTTAAATTTCTTCTAATATCCTAGTAACTTCTATGTATCTGTGATGTCCTGGGATGATCCATTCCACACTAAGTACAGGCTGTGCAGAGGAGCAGGTTTTTTTTTAATTTTGTACCAGCTAGTTTTCTTTAATGTCTCCTAGTTCTTGTAAAGAAAAAAAAGTGAACAGTTGTTTCCTGTTCACTTTTGCTATTCCATTTGCAATTTATGTCTTTCTATCATCCTGTTCTGCTTATTTCTTTCCCAGGCCAATGACTCCTTGTCAGTTTAATCATTCCCATTTATACTTACAATTATCAATGTCACCTTCCTCAGAACTTTTCTAATGTATATACTGTTTTAAGATGAAGAATCAAACTCTACACAACAAGATTAAATATACTATGGATTTATATAGTAGAAAATATCATTATGCTGTTAAGCTTTTTCCTTTCCTAATAAATCCTAGCGTCTGATTTTCTTTTCTTTATCTCTGCTGAGCACTGAGATGACATTTTCATGGAACTATCTATTATAATCCTGAAATCTCATTTTTAGGTAGTAAAAGCCACCTCAGAGACTATCATTAGGTATATAAAATTAGGATTGGGGTTTATTTGTATGCATTACGTTGTCTGCATGGAATTTCATCGTTTTATCAGTAATTCAGTCTTGAAAGGTCTTTCTGCCTTTCTTCATGTTAGGGCATCATCTTTAATTTTGCTGCCTAATAGCAAGTATCAGTAAACTTTGTCACTCACTATTTTTTACTTTTCTAGGGCATTCATAAATCTGATGAATAGCATGAGACCAGTAGTGTTTAGGTGCTAGTTTTCCATTTAAGCTTTCCTGGTTTACTTTCTTTATGGATTTGTAATATGAAATCTCCTTTTGAAAACTCAGATAAGTTGTATCAACCCCACCTTCTTTGTTCATGTGCATATCAAATATCCAGAAGAACTCTTGGGTCTGCAAGGAATGTCTTTCCTTCAGAAAACTGTGTTGATGGTTTTACTGTATCTGTGTTTTCACTGATTCTGTTCTAGAGTAGTTTGTCTCACAAATGTGTGAGGCTTTCTGGCCTTTTCTTGCCTGAATCTTTTCTTGAACCCTGTAAAAATTTTGCCATCAGATTTGATGCCTCCTGTTTTTCTGACGTCATGCAGTCTCAAGCCAGATGCTTAAGTTGAATGTAATCTGTTCTAGTGTTATATTATTGCTCATTTTGTCAATGTATTTTCCATTTCATTTTACTTCACTTTAAGGCAAAGGGAATTCCTCAGAAAGGATTCCAACATGAGAAACTTCCTCCTGCTGTCCATGGTGAACACAGCTATGAAAAATTTTTTTGCTTTCTGTTATAACCTTATCCTCTCTGGGAGATCTTTTATGTTCTGTCAGTCATCTGCTGGCTTTACAAACTCTCTGGCAGACCTCCTCTCCTTAATGTGCTTAAATATGCATATATATATGTGTGTGTGTGTTTATACCCTCTGCAAGTGCTTCTCAGATTCTCTATTTTGCTTCCTTGTGTTTTTAACCTGCCAGAATTTTCAATCCTTTTTATTACCCTTCCTTAAACATGACTTTAGCTTTTTAAAGATGCCCTCTTATTTCTAACATCCTTGTTTACCCTGTAGTGCCATGCAGACTTTATTTTGGTCTTCCTAAAATCTTCTTGGACGGGTGCTATGCATTTAACCCATGTTGCTAATAAATACTTTCTGTGCTGTCTTCAAACATTTTTCTCTTTTAGTTGTTCTTTATTGTTTCTTTTTAGAGAGTTTCCCCTCTAAAGCACTACTATAATGAAGTTGTTGTCTTTTTTTTCTTATGCAAGGAAGCTGATTAAAAGTATACTTTTTACACCTTTGGAAAGCTTTTCACTAGAAACATTTTGAATAATGTCCTGTGTGCTACTCAGGATAGCTTTTTCTCTCCTAGGTTCCTTGTATAAATTCTGCCTCAGCATTAGGATTTGTTTCCATACGGACTGAATCTAATTGGAGGTAGTCACAGTCTTCTGTTGTTACCATGTTTCTTGCCCTCCTAGAGACACTGATCTCCCTAAACAAGTCACAGTCACTGTTCCTATCATGGTAAGACAATAATAAGATTGTATATGCAAAGAAGTTACTTTGCTTATTTTAATTTTACAGAGATAGAATTAATGTTACCATCAGAATTTATGTTACCATCAGAATTTATGTCACTCCCAATAATTTAAAATCTAAATCTAAAAAGTTAGATTTCAGGACACAGTTGGTTCCATCTATCTATGGATCATAATCAATGATCCCTAAGCTAAAATAGGCTTAGATGGAGAAATTTAAGTAGATGAGAAATTCTTCTTTTAGCATATTTCTTGTATTCCTATTTACGAAACATTAAATACACATTACTATTTAAATGTGTCTTCAGTAGTATTTTATTACTGGTTAAATGCTCAAATGCTGAAACATATGTACTTGTTGGTCATTTATCTTATGGATAAACAACAGAGAGAAATGCTTGTAAAGGCCACTGTACTGAAATGGTGAGAGACCACAGCATTCATTCTGCTGGTTCTGTGCTTTCCTTCCAGAACAGCACGTTCACACTGGAGTCTGACTTTGCTCCACATGTTCCCATCCTTGTGCACAGCAATACAGCAAAACTAGCTTAGCCATTGCCACTGATTTACCACATAAGGATCCTGTGTGCTGCTGCTGGTGATCACTTCTGGTTAATGTAAGAATCACATTCCTCACATCCATGAGGAGGAGTTAAGTCCTTACCTGTAGAATACAATTGAGAGATAAAATAGAGGTGTGAATCTAGCTTGCAGGATTATAGCGGGTGAAGGCATCCTGTGAGTTGGCACATGCTGCCAACACAGATAGCTGGATTACAGAGCCGGTCACTTGAGGGTACATACTCTGGTCGCTATGCCAGACATGGGCTATAATAATACAGCGAGTGGTGTGTGGGAATGAGTTTTGCTGACAAGAGGTACAGCTTATGTACCAGGAGCGGTCTGTAACTCCCAGGGAGTTGTAGGGTCAAATGATAATCATTCCAAAACTGGTGAGTTCTTAGGTAGCTATTTCAGTATGAACACCATATATAAGGCAAAACCCCACTTTTTATAAAACACCCTCAGTGACTATTTGAGAATAGTAGACAGAAGCAGCTCCACAATGATAATCGGTCAGTTAAGGCTCAGATGTGAATAAAATCATCAGATGTGAATAAAATAATCAATATTATTTTTCACTATATAAATTTTTAATACACTAGTGCTTAATTGTAATGGTAATGGTAAATTTATAGGCTCCCACTTAGACGTCTTTGTGCTAATTCCTCACCTTAAAAAAATCAAAGTACATATAATCATCATTGGTATTTATTACCTGATCATTATTTAATAAACCACAGCAATCTCTGATATTGAAACATCTGAAAGCTCTTAGTGTGGCTGCATTGGTCCTTTTTAAATCCAGGTCTGCCAGGAGAGTGGTTTGTAGACCTGGTATGTAAGGCATAACAGAAGGTCTACTGTGTGGTTATTTATACATTTCACAGCAATCTCTTAAGAGTGTTGCTACTTTCACCATTCCTGTCTTGGGTAAGTATGTGCATGCTGTTTACCTCCCAGTTATAATGCATTATGGAAAAGGATTTATTTACTGGATTCATTTCCTTTCCTTATCTGTTGCATGCAGTTGCTGTGCAAAGCTAACCAGTCATTCATATCCTATGGCTAAGTCTACATTTCAGTGAAGGGGGATGTGAGATGATTAAGTAGGGCCTTTAAAAAAATTTAAATTGAAATTGCTAAATTTTGTAATTTTTCAGCATGAAAAACATTGTATGAGCATAAATATGCAGTCAGTAAAGTGTCACTGTCAATAAAAAATTCTACCATTCTTGTTTTTCTAAAGAGGCTGTTTAAGTACCTGGAGTTGCTGTAAACCAAACCAAACCAAAAAATCTTCTGATGTAAAACACTTCATGAGTTGAAATTAACTTTGTGTAAATTCTATGAGTTACAAAACATTGTTTTAGTTTGTAAAATAAGAACAACCAGAGCTTCGCTGGTCTGAATATACCTGACTATATCTCATCTTAGAACTTACGGTCCTGCAATGGCAAGAGGGAAACTACTCCAGGACTCAGATATCATTGCTGTGAGCCAAGATGTATTTGTTTGTCTCCAAATGTTCATCCACAGACTCTGAAGGCGTGAAAAGACTCAGCCTCTCTCTGTAAAAACTGTCAGCTTCATAAATAGAAATAGTTTTGTTCTTCAAGACTGGAGCATGTACATCTTCCTGATCAGGAAGAAGAAGCAGTTGGCGCCTCCTTCAAAAATAGGAAGAAGCCTCACGTTCATAGGCCTTCGTCCTTATAAGTGACTTGTATCACACTGATAACAATCCAGGAGGTTTCTGGAGTGCTTTAATGACAACTTGATGACAGAATTAATCAAGGAGCCAAAGGGCTCCCCTCTTTGCAAAGAGCTGCATTCTGCTGAACCTCACACTTACAAACAAGGAAGGACTGGTCAAGGATATGAAGGTCAGGGTCAACCATGGCTGCAGTAACCATTAGATGATGGAATTCAGGATCCCAAGAGAAGGGAAAAAAGCAAAAAGCAGGATCACAACTCTGGGCTTCAGGAGCACAGAATTTGGCCTGTTCAAGGGTCTGCTTGGAAGAATCCTATGGGAAATGGTCTTGGAGAGAAGAAGGGTCCAGGAGAGATGGTTGATTTTCAAGGTGATCCACCCCCAAGATCAAGAATGGTCTGCTCCTGACAAGCTGGAAATCAGGCAGGAGGCCTACATGGGTAGACAAGTTGCTCCTGATAAAACTCAGACATACAAAAGAAGTGCACAAGAGGTAGAAGTAGGGTCAGGTGGCCCAGGAGGAATTCAGAGAGATACTCTGAGCATGGGGTTAGGAAAGCCTACACACATTTGGAGTTAAATCTGGTGAAGAAATTGAAGGGTAACAAGAAAGGCTTTTATGGGTATATCAGCAAAAAGGAAGAATAGGAAAAGTGTGGGCCTGTTGGTGAATGCGGCAGGGAACCTGGTGACACAGGAGACAGGAAAACCAATGTATTTGGTGCTTTCTTTGCTTTAGTTTTTACTGGTCAGACTTGCTCTCAGGAATCCAAGGCCACAGAGACCAGTGGGAAAGTCCAAAGAAAGGAAGACTTAACCTTAGTGGAGAAGGATTAGGTTACGGAGCATTTAAACAGATTGGACACACACAAGTCCAATGGGCCCTGATGGGATGCACCTGCAAGCGCTGAGAGAATTGGCTGATACCATTGCGANTCTGATGTAAAACACTTCATGAGTTGAAATTAACTTTGTGTAAATTCTATGAGTTACAAAACATTGTTTTAGTTTGTAAAATAAGAACAACCAGAGCTTCGCTGGTCTGAATATACCTGACTATATCTCATCTTAGAACTTACGGTCCTGCAATGGCAAGAGGGAAACTACTCCAGGACTCAGATATCATTGCTGTGAGCCAAGATGTATTTGTTTGTCTCCAAATGTTCATCCACAGACTCTGAAGGCGTGAAAAGACTCAGCCTCTCTCTGTAAAAACTGTCAGCTTCATAAATAGAAATAGTTTTGTTCTTCAAGACTGGAGCATGTACATCTTCCTGATCAGGAAGAAGAAGCAGTTGGCGCCTCCTTCAAAAATAGGAAGAAGCCTCACGTTCATAGGCCTTCGTCCTTATAAGTGACTTGTATCACACTGATAACAATCCAGGAGGTTTCTGGAGTGCTTTAATGACAACTTGATGACAGAATTAATCAAGGAGCCAAAGGGCTCCCCTCTTTGCAAAGAGCTGCATTCTGCTGAACCTCACACTTACAAACAAGGAAGGACTGGTCAAGGATATGAAGGTCAGGGTCAACCATGGCTGCAGTAACCATTAGATGATGGAATTCAGGATCCCAAGAGAAGGGAAAAAAGCAAAAAGCAGGATCACAACTCTGGGCTTCAGGAGCACAGAATTTGGCCTGTTCAAGGGTCTGCTTGGAAGAATCCTATGGGAAATGGTCTTGGAGAGAAGAAGGGTCCAGGAGAGATGGTTGATTTTCAAGGTGATCCACCCCCAAGATCAAGAATGGTCTGCTCCTGACAAGCTGGAAATCAGGCAGGAGGCCTACATGGGTAGACAAGTTGCTCCTGATAAAACTCAGACATACAAAAGAAGTGCACAAGAGGTAGAAGTAGGGTCAGGTGGCCCAGGAGGAATTCAGAGAGATACTCTGAGCATGGGGTTAGGAAAGCCTACACACATTTGGAGTTAAATCTGGTGAAGAAATTGAAGGGTAACAAGAAAGGCTTTTATGGGTATATCAGCAAAAAGGAAGAATAGGAAAAGTGTGGGCCTGTTGGTGAATGCGGCAGGGAACCTGGTGACACAGGAGACAGGAAAACCAATGTATTTGGTGCTTTCTTTGCTTTAGTTTTTACTGGTCAGACTTGCTCTCAGGAATCCAAGGCCACAGAGACCAGTGGGAAAGTCCAAAGAAAGGAAGACTTAACCTTAGTGGAGAAGGATTAGGTTACGGAGCATTTAAACAGATTGGACACACACAAGTCCAATGGGCCCTGATGGGATGCACCTGCAAGCGCTGAGAGAATTGGCTGATACCATTGCGAGACTTACCTGGACGCAGTCCTGGGTAACCTGCTGACCCTGCTCTGTGCCTGTGTCAAGTATGCAATACTGAGGTGTTTTGGATGCACTCAATTACTGCTCAGTCATAACAGTGAGTGAGCATTTTGGAGGATCAATTGTTCATCAAAAAAATCATTATTTTGAAGACGTTGGGGGTTTTTTCCATTATTGGCTGATCAAATGATAAATAACTTGACCAGATGATCAAACAGACATATGACATTTTTCTTTAAAGTATCCCTTTTAAATTTTTCTTTTTGTCAAGTCTAATTATATATATATATTAGTTTCATATTGTTCCTGAAATGTGTGCTTAATGATATTCTAAAAGCAGCTGTGGTTTCATGAAAGGTATCCTAAATGATGAAAAATAAAAGCTAATGTGTGCAATGCTATGCTTGAAAAAGGTCTTTTTCCTTCTTTAATTAGAGTTGCTTAGTGGCATTTCAAGTAAATCTGGATTAGTTTCACTGAGTTGGTCTTTCTAACTCAGATGAACATGGAAAAGCAGCACCAAGGTAGAAGACTGGGCTCTGAAATTTGTACTAATATTACTTACTTCCATTTTACATTTCACTGTGGCCAGCCCTTGTCATGTGACATTGTTCAAGCTTGCCTCCTAAGAACTGTTAGACAGGAACCATATTTTAAAGTGGTCTTTGAAACTTTCAAGGTATTTTTTTCTCGTTATTGAAACAGTGCAAAAGAAAAGCTCTTAATTTGCTGTGTAGAGGATAACTGTAAACAAGAGATATAGCTGTAACTTCATGGTATCTAAATGTTGGTACAAAACACTGATTTTCCAGTCCTCCACATACAATTGCTTGACACTCTCTTTAACCAACTCCAGAGGAAACCCATCAAATAAGCTTGCTTAATAGTTTCAGTTAATGCATTTAAGTTGCACAGAATTTTATGTAGCATTACACTTGCATGGCATGGCATCTGTTCTAATTTTTAACCCTCATAAGTGGCCATCAAGCCATTGCTATCTGCAGAAAACCAATGTACGTCAGTTGTGCTGGCTGATGGGCATATATTAAGTAATATGTTTAATGGGCCACAAATTAATTTCCATGGAAAACCATTGGATATCAGAGAAATAGATTGTTTAACCAGTTATGCTAAACCTCCATCTAAGAGATGAAGAATAAAAGTTGCATAAACATGTTCTAAAATTTTCCACTAATAGGATGCTTACCAAACATCTAGCAATGTGTAACTTTTTTACCACTGTAAAGTTTATTTACCACTTACAAATATATCTGACTAATAACATAAATTCAAATGTGGTTATGTTGCCTTTGTGATGTCTTTCTATATGTTTTTTGATACAGGCTCTTTAGAAAGGATGAGCTTTTCATTATAGGCACAGGTGTGTAGATCAGTCAAGTTGCGGCAAGACAGGACATAGGACTCTTGAGATCATCTTGTTGCACATGTATGAAGTAGCAGCATTCTCGCGACTTTTAGTTAAAATGCAACATTATTCTCTGTAAACCAGTCACTGGAGTGCCTTCTGTTATACATCATGGGAGCTATTAGACATATGCACATTATTGTCACAAAATTTCAGGAGATATTATTAATGTTGATGGCTCTTGATTAGGGGATTTCATTTCTGCTGCGCATTTTCTGCTCTTTCATGGAGAACTGAAAGAAGCTGAAGGCAGACTCAAATTGGTATTATATTAGTTAAGTTGGAAGGTGTTGAGTAGTGTCAATAAATGACATTTCATTAAATAAAATGTAGTACTGGGCTGTAGAAACTAATGTACTGTAATATGCCAAGAAAAAGAAATTCAGTGAATGTTTTATATGTTTATAATGATGTTTTGGTACAGAATCCTTCTCATAAAACTAGTATCTTTGCCTACTTAAGGCTCTTACGGTGCTACTGAATTGCATTAACTATGACGACAAATATTTATACAACTGACTAAAATTACATTTGGCTTATACAGAAAATTAGTCCTCAGGTTGCCCTAACACAGCTAGAAAAAAGACCAAAGGGTCTCTGCCAAGACCCTCTCAGTTCTTAAGTTGCACATCCAGGCCATTGTTCCAGCTAAGGAAGGGGAGCCATAGAGTTACTATTTCTCACCCATCAGGGAATGAGGGTGAGAAATGAGGAAATGGCCACAAAAGGCCAGTTGAGGAGCTGGGAACACAAGCAGAGTAAATGTCCCTCCCACCTGCTGTTTCTGCTTCAGGAGCATGGGCTGCAAACCTCATACCATCCCAGCATCATCCTAAACTCTGTTATTTTTCTGTGGTCATAAGAGAAGTTTGCAAAGCACAGCTCATGGCTGGATTGCAGCCCTTGAAGCCTGTGCATGGGGCTTACAGAGGAACTTTGTGTTGCTGCATTTGATGGAAGTATTGAATTTCACTTTAATCTTGTTGGGCAGCTCTCAGCTAGATACCTCTCCACTGGGGATCCCCCATTAACAGAGCTCCCGAAGCCGCAGTGCAGGTGTAGAAATAATGAATCCACCCAGTGCCAGGCTGCCTGGCAGTGTATCACCCAAGCATTGTACCGCTGATGTCAAGAACTTTTTCTCTCACACGAGTTCAAGGGAAGTCTCTGTTACGAGCTTGTCTGCTTTTCTGCTTTCCTGGCTTACAGTCTGAAGCAGTAGGCTCTGCTCAGAGCAATTTTCTTAGAGGCTGTAGTTGTTGTTAACAGCACTTGAATTCTTAGCAGTGTATTAAACAGTTATTGAAATGATTGCATCTCTCTTCCCTCAAAGTCTCTTTCCAAGGTAGATAATACATTTATTTGATGACAGAATGCTAGGCAAGTCACTGATACTCATTTTGGAAAATGTCGTGAAGTATCTGCTCACTGTTTCCATTTTGTACTTGGAAATTGCCTACTGTGTTAATCTATTATATAAATAATATACTACGCCTCTTGAGTCAAATGCAAAAAGAAAGTATGTATTACACAAATGCAGTTTTAGTAATGCTCAGTATAGTGAAAGCAGGACCTTTTCCCTAGGTAAGAGAGAAAAAAAATATAGGTTGCCTGTGCCCAAAGCAGTCCAGATGGAATCCCAGTAGGCAGCATATTAGTGTAAATGAAAGGAGTTTTATTTATTTCAGGCAATGCACGCTTCACATTTCTGTTCTGTTTCTTTGCTTTCCCAACTACGGCATGCTAATATTCAATTACTAACTCTTCATAGATTTTTTAATTTCCAGTGTGCTTTGTCATAAAGAGCTTATACATTTTCCTTGTATTAAAACTATGTTTACTTTATGATAAGACTGTTTTCAAACCACTGCACAATACTTTTGTTTTCCTGTATGCTTCAATAAAGTTGAAATGCTACATATTATGCCAAATAAAATACCTCAGGTAGCAAACCATCTTATCTTGTTACATTCTTTAAAGTAATTTATGTAAGCTGTGCTGTAACAACTTTCTGGAGCTCAAAATATAAATCTAGGTTGTCATGGATACACGCATGAGAAGACTTTCTTTATAAATATGTTATGAGTCTGACTATTTTTAGTATATAAAAGTAGATTTTTCAAAAAAAAAGATGTAGTATATAACTAGAGTCATTATTGATTACTCTGCACTTATATACAATTTCTTTTTCTTCCTGTTATCGTTTCAAAATATTTTTAAACATTGAGGTTTATGTGGATGTCAAAATGGCTGATGAGAGCCGTGGGCTTTTCTCTCACCTGTTTGACCCCTTTTGTAGCAAGTATGCCTGAAGTGGAATCTGTATATTGCTTACCACCAGTTAGCAAGTTAGGCTTTTTTATCTAGCACAGGGTCCAGCAGGTTTTCAGGTCTGAAGATATTTCAGCTGGCTTTTGTCTCTCCCAGTAGTTAAACTGGATACAGTAATTATAACATGTAATTGGATAAGTTAAATAATTAATGGAATTTTCAAGTCAGTAGATACCTTTTGGTATCATATGTTATATTTTGCTCCCCCTTCTCTGCTACATCAGTAGTGCAAGAGCCAGTGCCCTAGTATGTGATTTTCTGTTACTGGTAATAAAACAGAAAGTTATAAGCCTGTGATAAAAAAAAAATAGGAAAATAGATTGCTGAGAGTAATTCACAGTAATAAAGTAAAAGTATACTAAACAAATGATGCTTTTTACACTTTTGATCTGTAGATTTGTATAGAACACCAAACAGAGGAGATGCTAGTTTACAGATCTCCAACTGGGTATGTCTTGATATAAAGTAAAACAAAATAAAACAAAGAAAACCCTTAAAGAGGATAAATGGAGGATTTCCATAGAATAAGCACAAAATATTAACAAATATTTAGAAAATCACATTTCTTCCAAGAGTACATAAATGTTCATCTCCTGCTTGTTGCATTAACTCGGTGGAAAACCATATTGTATTTAGAATTTGTGCAGTTCTTTTCATGGAAACATTATGCTAACTAATTTGTATCAACATCAAATAATTTTGAAAGGCAGGTATCAAAGATGTTGATGCAAATACTTGTACAGATGTTCATTGTTATTTTCCAGAAGGCTTTTCTCCCAAGAATTTCTAACTTGCTTATGTTTGTCCAACTTCAATAGTCAGTTCTCAGTTTTTTCTCCTCTGAATTAGCTTAACAGCTGTAATAAAATGATAGATAAATCATATCCATAGATGCTCTGTTCCATTAAGAATCAGAAAGTCTTTTTTATGAGTCTGAAAAATAATTTATGACTTGTGTCCTAAATATAACAGATACTTTATACATAACACTATAGAGACATAAAGTCTAGTGTTAACACACCAGGAAGAATCTGTTTGTTTGCCTTCTGAGACTAAGGCATAAATCACAAAGCCAAAATTTCTGACCTAGCATATTGAGAAAGTGCTAAAAACATGAAAGAGAGGTTGAAATCACAGAGTCCTGGAGAGAATCTGTCATTTGTTAAGGCTGCCAGCATCACCATTGTTTGGTGAAATAGAACATGGAATTACTACATTAGGAAATTGCTCTCTCTCAAATTTATTTATAGGTTCTATTGGTAGAGAAAGGGCCTAAAATACAATATACATGTACTATCTTTGCTTATGATTTGAAAATCTTACTAATAAGGACTCAGGAGTAGAATTAGTAGAATTGTACAAATCGGGGGACTCAAATAACAGAATACTTTAAAAATAACTAACACACTATGCCTGTTGGATGTTACAGGACGGTCTACAATGAGGACATTAACCTGACAAAGACTTGCTAGGTATGCCAAAAAAGCTTCTCCAGAAAAGCCTTCCGCAGCTATACATTGCCAGTGGGATCTGTCCATTTACTTTTGGTATGAGTGACTAGAGTTTCTTAGTAGTGATAGGGGAGCCATGAGCACAGTGCAGTGTTAGAAAATGCATGCTTAAAGACTATTGCAGAGACCAATTGCATAACTGAGTGACGCTTTTAAGAAAAATAATCCTCTTTCCTTTTCTTTTGCTCTGTTTTCCGGCTCCTGTGGATTCTGCTGTTGCTACGTCTGGATAGTTACGTGTATTCTCTTTGGACATGTGGAAAAGCCTGGGCAGCTTGTCTCCTTAAATAAATGAGTAGTTAGTCTGTCATGAGTAGTACTACAGTTGTGCTCTACCATAAAAGATAGATTCTTCTGCAGAGCAGTGTTATATTCCAGTTCCACTCTGCTGTCTGGTTTAAGAGTTTAGAACTCCATGAGTAGGGGACTATTGTTTCTACTCACTTAGTATGGGGGTTCACAAACAAATATTTACCACCCCCTCCAAAAGTAATACAATTTGGGCAGGCATTTTTGGAGTATGAGTGATGGCTTTTCAAATGGACTGATTTAATTAATCTATAAACTGTGAAACAGATGTGATGCAATGCAAAAATAACAATGAGGATTCCTAATTTCTGTGGTTTCTTTTGAGCAAGGAACTAAACTATGCTTTACATCTGAGCAGGAAAAAGATTTAAATCCTATAACAACAACAACAACAACAACCACAACAACAACAACAGGGATTTAAAAAAGACAAGCAGAGGTTTTTTCTATCTTTCAGAAAAAAAAAACCAAACCAACTGGAAAATGTTTCCTCCTGATGAGCAATTTTTTTCAGTAATTTCCCAGGTATCTACAGTCACAGGACTTCAGAAATATATCATTTACATGCAATATCAGACTCCAGTAAAAAACTGCCTATAATATAAGATGCTATGAGACATTGTCATGTTTAATGGTGGTATATGTGCTTGATAGGTTTGAGTCTTCTGTCAGAGCTAGAAGGATTTTTAGTAAGTCAGTGCAGACCATTTATCTAATTTTTACAGGCGTCTGCCTTGGTGCCTTCAAACAGCATCCCCAGGAAGTGGTTAGGCAAATGCAAGCTGAGACTACAGTTTATTTGATACAATTGATGCTCTTTTTACTGTTGCTCTCATCTGGCACTTTTCGTGTCACCCATCTGTTGTGTCTGGGTAGGAAACTAGATTACTGTCTCTGGAGGGCATTAACTACTTTTCCTACAGCTTTGATCAGTGGTCACTCTAAGAGGCCCCAAACTTTGATTTCATCCCCAGTGTGCCATGGAATGCAAATACATAATAAAGGCAACAGACACTATGGAAAACACCTATATTGCACCATCCAGAGTTTGTCATTGTCCAGATGTGCTTGTAATTGTCCCACTGAAAATGTAGGTGTAAAATTGCAAGTGTTTGTGAGCCCAGGATATAACAAGAACATATGTGGACTTGACATGTGACTTTAAAAATAAATCAAAACAAAACCTGTAAAGTGCTAAAAATAGACTTGATTAAGGTGGTCAGTTTGAAAGTGTATTTTAAAGTACACTACAGGAATCATTTATATGTATTTGAAAAGAGAAGTGTGGTTTTGAATAATACTTTTGTTGCACAACTTGGTCAAGGTTTTGCCATTCCCCTTATGTTTAATTTCATGAAGATCCCAATCTTACACTTTTCCTTGTGTTATTCTTGAAAAGAAAAACACAAATTGCTTAGGGGATGCAGAGGATCAGCAGCTCTGTAAGTCGTCCTCCCATTGCCTGGTAGAAGACATTACTGCTAAAAATCTGAGGAAAAAATACTTACAACTCATGTGCAAGCTTTATTTTCCAATGAGTCTGAAACTTCTGTGAAAGATTTCCTAATAAAAGTTCAAGTATACAGTTAGTTAACTCATAGCACCTGTGTAATAAGCATAATAAAGTCCTCTTTACCAAGGACTTTTTCCTGTTAGTTGCTAGCACTACACCTGTTTGTGTTAAATTGGTTTGACAATCTTCCTGCAGCTGCTTCTGTGGTGCTGCCTGTTGTGTCTAGGACGTCTGGGCCATCAGTCACTGGGGTGTTTCCTTGCGAGTGTGAAGGTACCCCAATACGGTCTTTTCTCTTCAGTTTTGGTGGCTGAAAATTCACCGGCAGACACCCCTCACCATAAGTACTTGGTGGCCAGATTAGTTCCTCAAAGCGATATGAATACTGGTACTCAGCTAACTTAGCAGCTGGGGAAAGTACAAAAGGCAGCGCAGGATTAGCTCTCTGCACTGATGCATGCTGAAGATGATAAAAATTTGGTGGAAGGGAATTCTCAGGAAAGCAGGCGGTGGGTAATGAAACACCAAATGTGCTCAAGTCTGCAAGTCTGAGCCACATGGTTGCAGGAGGCTTAATCATCAGAGATGATGTCTGCTCTTAGAGTAAGGCCTTTGCCCTTGGGACAAGGGTGAAGCTGGTGTGGGGGATGCAGGCAGATATGCAGTACATGTGGAAAATACCGTTTGGTTGTCTTGGTTCTTTATAACCCCGTAGCAGAAGGCATTAGAGATTTTTGTAATTCTTTGCCACTTTCAAAGGATACTAAACTACTTTCCAGTTCTGGAGGACTAAGAGCTGAGATAAGAAAGATGCTCTTGTTGCATACTGAGTCTGTCTGCAGCAAATGAAGAGAAGTGCCCTATTGCAAGACAGTTGCTGTGTTGGGTCTTTGTTGAAATGCTTAACAGTCAGGGTGAATTGCTCCCTTTCACGAAGTTTCATATTTTTTCTGCATTTTATTCACCAAGATAATCAAGACTAGAAAATGCTTCCCATTTATCTATAGGAAAATATTACACCAACATAACTCAGTAAAGTTGATATTTGAGCTGGAAATGATAGAGAAAAGGAGGTCACAGGTCAAAACTGAAAACACATTAACACAAATGCAAATAAGAACATGATGGCTAAGATGGAGAGAAACTTTTTGCATAAACAGAAATCTGAATGTTTGAGCAGCCTAATTTCTGTTGTATGCCATAGAGGTTACAGAACTAACAGCTTGCCTATGCTTGAAAGTAAATTTAAATTAAGATTAATTATAATCTAAAATGGGGTATTTGTTTCTAAGTAATAATCAATCATGGACATTTCTAGTCCCAAAATAAAAGTGTTATATGCCTATGTGTTTTAATCCCTTTCAAAGATGAACTCTAAAAGGCTGCAAACTGCAATTAAAGAGGAATGTGTGGTGAAATACACCGTTCAAGGATACAGCTTCAATAGTTGAGGGTAGGAAGATTTACAAGTACCCGGAGAGCAACTGAATGGTGTAAATTATCAAGGCTTTCTACCAGTAGCTTCAGAAGTGAAACCACAAATAATGGTGAAGGCTGCTTGTGACATATCTGCTCAAACTTCCATTTTCTGTGTGTATAGTCTGATTTTGAGCCCGCACCTCCACTTGCTTATTTTGGAACTGGGAACAATCTAACAGCATCTCTGGGAAAATACCTCTGACAAGGGAGCATTCGGTGTGTCTGCACAGCCCAGATCACCTGCTGTCTCACAAGTCCACTTCCCCTAGTTCTCTGCAGTGGCGGTGTGCTGTGGTACTCCTGAGATCTCTTGTGGTAGCCCAGCTAGGTGCTTTCCCAGGCAAAAGCCAGATGCAGATCAGTTAAAGGTGACCTCAAGGTGGTAGTGAGTAGGCGTATAAAATAATTTAATCATATTTGATATTCATCACCCACCTATAAAACTTAAGATAACAGAAGGAATATCCTTTATTCTGGCTTTTCAGTCAGTTGCCAAAAGCCATAACTTATAGCTACATACAAGACCGTTCATGTATGTGCCTGAAACCGCCTATAGAATTACCTGCATCTAGGACAAATTGTTTAATTAACATTTAATAAGTATATAGACATTACAGTAATATGTGTGTCTGTGTCTGAGGGAGAGGGAGTAATGAATATGAGCATGTTGGCAGAAGACCTGTGAAATACCTTAGCAAAGATAACAGCAGAAAAAGCTACCTCAGGCATGCTGTGAATAGAAAAGATGCAAGAGCAGTGGAGGAATTTTATAAGTTATTAGTAAAGCTTCAAGAAAATCTGGGTCCATGAAGATGTTATGGCAGTGTCCTGGTTTCAGCT
>VZTQ01005568.1:0-10185 GCA_013400755.1 Pelecanoides urinatrix
CTGATGTCTCTCCCTATCAGTCTAATAATAAGAATTATCTTGTCTTTGCTGAAGAACAGAAATTTGGAATTTGTCAAACATTTGCCTTTCTGCAGAGGTACTTCTTATAGTTTCAGCTTGAATGTGTTTCTTAAATAGCTGAAATTGTATGTAGATGAAATTCTGAACACACCGCTTGCAATCAGCTTGCCTCCATCACATCTCTGGTTGCAGTCTACACCACCGTTTTGGTTGAGCATGTTCCAGTGTAAACAAAGCATCTATCTGCATGTGATGGGCTTGTATATGAGGAACTTGGGTGTCTCTGTGCCATTGGTAACATTACTCCCCCATACTGCTTGAAGGCAAAGAGGAGGGGAAACCACTTGTCTTAAAAACTGTGATTGGAAAAAGTGAAATCTTAAGAGATGGATGTGGGAGTGGATACTAGGAGAGAAACCTCAATGGAATAACCTGAAAGTGAACAGAGAATGATGAGGAAGGGAGAATCTGTCCTTGCTGCTTTTAATAAGCATCTCCTCACCCAGTAAAGGATACTGCTGAGCAATAGGGAGAACAGTAACTGTCAGTGACTTTGATGTTATGCTAATAAATGCAAAGGAAAAGACTATAAGAAAGCTGCCAAGTGTTTACTGTGCCTTGAATAAATAAGCCCTAGCCTACTTTTTAAATAGCTGCTTATTAAGTGAATTTTGCCCATTTTATGACTTAAGCAAATTGGGATTCCTGCTGGCAGGGAGAAGAGAAATGGTGCATTTAATTATGTAGTTTAAGGAATAGGACTTCTCTCCTTCATATCGGCATGCTTTAATTGCTGGATATGAAATGTTGCCTCAGATCCTCTAGAAAAAAGGTAAAAAAATTGAAACTCAAAAAAGATAGGACAGGAATTTTAATTTGAGTTCACAGTGAATACATTTTTTTTATTTTTATAGAGTGATTTTTTAGGAAACCTCCAGGTGTAAAATGGACTTGTATGCCACTTCTGTTCCTGTTATATTTAGTGAGACAGTTCAACAATATTGGTCTTTATATAACATCCAAAATAATCATTTGTATCTTGCTATTAAAATGTTTTATATTGATTCCTGGTAGGATGTAAGTTTCTCTTTAAATTTCATTAAATACTCACTGATTTCAGAGGTTCCTAGTATGGTCCATCTTAAAGTGTAATTTCCTGACTCTGCATGTGTAATCTGAGTAAAAAGTGATATATTTAAAATTTTTCAGACAAAAATGTCAGAAAACCTGCATGGATGAACAAGGAACTCCTGAGCAAACTCAAACATAAAAAAGAAATGTACAGAAGGTGGAAGCAGGGACAGGTAACCTGGGAGGAATACAGAAATACTATCTGAACATGCAGAGATGCAGTTAGGAAAGCCAAAGCCTACCTGGAACAAGAAGGCCTTCTGTAAGTATATAAATGGCAAAAGGGAAAATTTTGGCCCACTGCTGAATGAAACAGGGGCCTTGGTGACACAGGACATGGAAAAGGCTGAGGTCCTTGAATGTTTTTTTTGTCCCAGTCTTTACTAGCAAGACTGGTCTTCAGGAATCGCAGGCCCCAGAAGCCAGGGGGCAAGGCTGGAGCAAGGAAGATGCATCCTTGGTGGAAGAGGATCAGGTCAGGGGATAAGTCAGGGGAAACTGGACATACATAAATCCATGGGACCTAATGGGATGCACCCAGAAGTGCTGAGGGAGCTGGAAGATGTCATTGTGAGGCCCCTCTTGATAATCTTTGATCGATCATGGCAACTGGGAGAGGAGCCTGAAGACTGGAGGACAGCAAAGATCATTTCTATTTTCAAGAACAGACAGAAGGAGGACCCAGGGAATTACAGACCAGTCAGCCTCACCTCAGTCCCTGGGAAGGTGATGGAGCAGGTAACCCTGGAAACCATTTCCAGGCACATGAAGGTCAAGGTAATCAGGAGTAGTCAGCATGGATTCACCAATGGGAAGTCATGCTTGACCAACTTAATAAACTTCTGTGACAAAGTGACTGGCTTGGTAGAAGAGGGGAGAGCAGTGGATATTGTCTACCTAGACTTCAGGAAGGCTTTCAATACTGTCTCCCATAAGATCCTCACAGAGAAGCTGATGAAACATGGGCTGGATGATCAGACTGTGGGGTGGATTGAAAACTGACTGAACAGCAGGGCCCCGAGAGGTGGTGATCACTGGAACAAAGTCTAGTTGGAGGCCAATAATCAGCAGTGTACCCCAGAGGTCAATATTGGATCCAATCCTATTTAATTTAATCCATCTTCATTAATGATCTGGATGATGGGGCAGAATGCACCCTCAGCACCATGTAGATTCTGTGTCCA
The DNA here is from genome assembly GCA_013400755.1 of Pelecanoides urinatrix. NCBI lineage: Eukaryota > Metazoa > Chordata > Aves > Procellariiformes > Procellariidae > Pelecanoides > Pelecanoides urinatrix. The sequence continues at coordinate 2,337 of VZTQ01005568.1, forward strand.
GTTCTGGGCTCCCCAGTACAAAAGAGATATATAGAGAGTTACAGGAGAGAGTCCAGTGAATAAGATGATTAAGGGACTACAGTATCTGTCATATGAGAACAGGGCCTCCAGCCTGGAGAAGAGAAGGCTTAGGGGAAATCTTATTAATATATATAAATACCTGAAGGGAGGGTGCAAAGAAGACAGAGCCAGGTTCTTTTCAGTGTTGACCAGTGACAGGGCCAGAGGCAATGGGCACAAACTGAAACACAGGAGGTTCCATCTGAACACCAGGAAACATGTTTTTACTGTGAGGATGACTGAGCACTGGCACAGGTTTCCCAGAGACGTTGTGTAGTCTCCATCCTTGGAAATATTCAAAAACTGTTTGGACACGGTCATGTGTCGAGGAGCAGATCAACCAGCTCTAGGTGTTCCTGCTTGTACACAGGGGTTGGACCAGATGATCTCCACATGTCCTTTCCCAGCTCAACCATTCTGAGAGTCTGTGATTCTGTGGATGTGTTCCAGGAAATCTGAAAAGACCAGCAACAGAGGAGTTTATAAGTGTAGCGGAAACCAACAGCTGCTTCTACCTCTCTAGGGCAATTCCATTTAAGTCACCTTAACCACACATCATATTTCCCCAACCTGGTCCCTTCTTCTCTGCTTCTGTTGGACCACTGGACACAGTGGAGGGATAGTTGCCAGAAGGGGATAGCAGAACAAGTAACTTGAGTAACTAGTGGTCCTCCTGTATTGGGCCTTTTTTCTTCAGAGATTTTGAGGTTCCTGAAACTAATTCTGTGCTTACATCTGTAGGTTAAAGTTTCAAATTTATACTCATTGCGTTTGCTGCCTCTGAAGATATTCCAACATTTGTGATTCTTGATTATTTGATAAAACCAGCTAGTCTCTTTTTTTTTTTTTTTCTCTCCCCTTTAGTTGTTAATGTCAAAAGATTAAGTATTCATTATCCTTGTTGCTTTTTCTTTTGTTTTGGGCATTTTACCATTTGTGTTGTGTTGCAGTTTTAAAACTATTCTTTCTTAACTGTATTTGTTGCTCACATAACACCTTTTCAGCCACTTGCATTTTCCTCTGGTACTTGCCTGCTCCCTCACTCTCTCAAGGATTTTCTCTCCAGTTCACAGTATTATTTCCACTAATTCATAATGTTTCTATTGCATAAAATGTCAGGGTTGCCATGATAAATTTGCTTACACAAGCAATCTTTTAAAAGAAAAAAGTGTGGGTTTCAGGGACTGAACATCAGACCTAGGCTAGGGGCTTTTGTGAAACACTAAGAGAAGGGACAGGACAGGGGCCAGAGGGAAGGGGACTGAGTTATTAGATGAGAGCAAGCTCATTTCTGGCTGTTCTTAAAAATCCACTCAACTACTAAAAATCAGTAACAGAAAATGAACTATTAAGAGTTAGAAATACACAATGAACCAAGCACACAGAATGGGGTCTCTAGGAAGCAATTGGTCAGCGACTCTCTCAGGGATTGAAACTACTCTCCATTGTCAATGGATGGCCCATGGAGGCAGATGCTGCCAGCATCTCTGGTGCTCGAAGATGCAACTTCACTGCCCCCTGGTCCCCCTCTTCTCATAGGCCCTATGGACACTGCGTATTATGTCTTCTTGAAAGCTGGCTTCAAGCCCAGCTTTTGTAAAACTCTATATTGCATCCTACTCTGTTGCTGCACCACAAGTGCTTAGGGAGTGAGTAAGAGTTTCTGGTGAACGACTTTGAGCAAGGGGCGATCGACAGCATTGCCAAACCACGCAGGTGGCGCAGGACTGAACCCATCACATTTATAAAAAGCTGCACTTGGCAGCAGCAGGTGTTGAACGGGCGGGGACCCTGTGTCGTATTTAATTTACTGGATGATCTGGCTCGTCAAACATTCAGCATAGATGCTTGTTCCTGCTTAATGTTGAGTAACTGAGTAAACACAATAGAAGATCCCCACAAGTGTTAAATAGCTGCTGAAAAATACAAATTCCTGAAATTTCCAAGTGCAGGAAAAATATTTTTACTCATTTGTCTGTTAATGTGTCTAGTCTGTACATGATGCCAAAGCACCATTCTTTCTGGATTACTCAGGAGCTTGAAAATTTCTTAAATGTCTTTGTATATATTCCCCAAAAGTCAATTTGTATACAAAATTTTAAGTGTGAGCCTAAAAGCCAAGAGTTTGGAGCAAGGTTTCTCCTAAATTTTTGAAAATAATTCTATCCAGCAGCTAAAAGCTGCTGAGAATCCTTAAACCTCTGCAGCTCTTTGTAGAGTATTTTCAGGATTATTGAAGGCAAAAAAAAAAAAAAGTGGAGATTTATTTAAGACAAAATAATCAAACCATAACTGTTTGATTATTGTAAAGCCACTTGTAAAGCCACACTAGAAAGCTGTGAATACCCTGTCAGTCAGCCTTGTATAGCTTAAATTTGTCTCCATGTAAGTTGATATGTGTTTATTCTATAAATAGCTTAAAATGTTTAGGTTTATTCCATAGTAGGATGGTATCAAAAACTTCTTCCACTTTACTACTTTCCAGTAGATGTTCTGTCTTACTCAAAAGTAAAATCTGCTCCCAAGTGACCTAAAGTTACTTTTCTTGAAAAACTGTCTTATTTTTTTCATTTCTACATATCTCTTCCATCCTCCAGTTATATTTTCAGTAACATATACATTGATATGAGAGATGAGAGTCAAGTACCATTGTTAAATAATACCAATGCTTTGAAGAGAACTTCAGGATAGTGAGGGGGATACAAAATTACAACAATTCTATTTTTAAATAGTTAATCTTGACAGCCTTCCCCTTAATTGTGTCCTCCAACTCTTATCCCTCATTTTTGAAGAATGAAATTTAAATGAGACATCTGTACTGTTAGATATTACTGATTTGAATTTTAGCAGCCAGATGTAGATGTTGTGTGTGAAGTGTATTCCATCTATTATATCAGTGGAGGAAACTATCAGTGTTATAGATGTGTTATGATGCAATATTCCATGTTTGTCAGATGATTGTAATGATAGTATTTAAAATATACCACAATGCTAATAAAATAGGCATTCTTAGACTGCATGTTATAATCAAAATAGCAATTCCTCCTGTACCTGGCTATTGTAACGCTTTTAAATTACATAGCCCTTGAATACTTGAAGTGGTTTTTTGGTAGTTCATGTGTGAATGTGTGCAGGCATTCTCTTCCAATCTCCTATTGAAAAACAACAACAACAATAATAATAATAATAACAACAACAACAATACTAAAAACCATAACAATAAAAATAACAATAATTTTAAACATTTGCTTTATACTTTTAAAATACTTTTTTAACACCTTGAAAAGGAAATTTAAATTGGTACGGTTTAATATCAAAAATATTTTACATTAAGAATAATCCATGGTTAGGTATCTGCCATTCTGCTATGGAGCATCAGAAAATTCAATGTTGTGATTGTCAAAGTAAACAGTTGAATAACACTTGTTTCCAGTTTACATGTGACACTTCATCATGAGTTTTTTTGAAAATCAAGTTGTTATATCATGATGGCATTCCCTGGAAGATAACAAATTAGTTAGATTGTTTTAAGTCTGGCTTCTTTGTTTTTGTAAAAGTAGATCCTCAGTTCTTTGTCCATGACATTAATCTAATTTTTGCTTGCAGCACATATTTGGTCCTATTATCCACTACACATCCATTTAACAATCAAGATACTCCTAGTCAAGTATAATTGGCAAAATTATTTCTGTTGCTGCTGTCCCCTTTATATTCATGCTTCTGATGGTCTGTAATAAATGGCTGTTGAAATTTTAATAGTCAATTTATCAGCTTTTTCTATGCATATAGAATGATTAGAACAGTTTGTATTAAGAAAAACAGCTAATCTTTAGACTTGTTATTAGTTTCATCTGCAGCATTAGCAAGTAAAACATAGCTCTAAGGCATTAAAAAAATTAAAACATCAAATCTACTTTGCATGTCCATTTAATTTCATGTCATTAGGGGTTTTTTTTCACTGTTATGCAAGGTGCCAAACTGTTACAGATCCCTGCTTTGTCACGAGTTTCTCTGGATAACTATTTAGAATTGCATTCTACGTAATGACAGAAATTCTTCCTGCAACCATTTTCCAAAATGCTGCTTTTGTGTGTGTTGTCTTGTTTCCTCTCTTTTGTTGTTTGTTTTAATTTTCTTTGGTGTTGTGCTTTAACCCAGAAGGCAGCTAAACACCACACAGCTGTTTTTTCACTCCCACCCAGTGGAATGGGGGAGAGAACTGAAAAAAAAAAAAAAGTAAAATTTGTGGGTTGAGATAAAGACAACATAGTAGGACAGAAAAGGAAGGGAAAATAATAATGACAATAACGATAACGATAACGATAACGACAATGACAACAACAACAACAACAATAATAATACTAATAATGTATGAAATAAGTTATGCACAATGCAATTGCTCACCACCCACTGACCGATACCCCGCCAGTTCCTGAGCAGTGGTCCCTGCTCCCTGGCCAACTCCCCCCGGTTTATATACTGAGCATGACATCATATGGTATGGAATATCCCGTTGACCAGTTGGGTCAGCTGTCCTGGCTGTGCCCCCTTCCCATCTTCTCGCTGGCAGGGCATAAGAAGCTGAAAAGTCCTTGACTATGTAAGCACTACTTAGCAACAACTAAAACATCAGTGTGTTTTCAACATTCTTCTTTCCAGTACTTGGTATAATGCTGTGTTTTTGATTTTTCCTTCATTTGGCAAAATCACTTGGGACAATCTCTGGTGAAACGTAAGAATGGTTACTGGGAAAATCTTGCACTTGACCCTCTGTAGAAGAGGGTGTCATCATGAGAAATAAATCTGAATGTGTCTTGCATGAATTCCTTACTACAATATGTTTTGATCACTGACAGGTAGCTACGTTTGCTGTTTTCAGTAAGTAACTCTTACAGGCTCAGATTCATTAGATATAAAAGTCGTTTCCTTCCAAAATCCTGTCATTGGGCCTTGCCACAGTTTTAAGTGCAATATCAATCAGTTAAGAAAATATCATTACACCTGACGCACTGGGAGGAAGCTGTCATTGGTGGGAGGTATTGGTGAGGAAGCTGGCAGTAGGCAGCCTATTGTTTTAGAAGAACAGAGAACAGATATGTTCAAGAAGAGTTTAAAATTCACTGTAAAAAACCTAGGTGTATATTTCTGGCTTTACACATAATATTTCAAGAAAATACTGCTGCTTTTTACAAGTTCATGAGAGAGTTATAAAACAGGGATTTCTGTCTCTCAACAACAAAATCTGCTTTTTATTATTATTGTTTAAAAGACAAAATACATGAAGATGCATTTTTCAGTGATCTGAAAACATGCTACCTTTTAGCTTAAACTGGCAAACCCCCCCATCAATACAGGCTGGGGGATGAAGGGCTTGAGAGCAGCCCTGCAGAGAAGGACCTGGGCGTACTGGTGGATGAAAATCTGGATATGAGCCAGCAATGTGTGCTCACAGCCCAGAAGGCCAACCCTATCCTGGGCTGCATCAAAAGAAGCGTGGCCAGCAGGTCGAGGGAGGTGGTTCTGCCCCTCTACTCTGCTCTGGTGAGACCCCACCTGGAGTCCTGCTTCCAGCTCTGGAGCCCTCAGCACAGGAAAGACATGGACCTGTTGGAGCAGGTCCAGAGGAGGGCCGCAAAAAACGATCCGAGGGATAGAATGCCTCTCCTATGAAGAAAGGCGGAAAGAGTTGGGGTTATTCAGTATGGAGAAGAGAAGGCTTCAGGGAGACCTTATTGCAGCCTTTCAGTACTTACAGGGGGCTTATAAGAAAGATGGGGGCAAATTATTTTGCAGGGCCTGTTGCGACAGGACAAGGTGGAATGGTTTTAAACTAAAAGAGGGTAGATTTAGACTAGATAGAAGGAAGAAATTATTTACAATGAGGCTGGTGAAACACTGGAACAGGTAGCCCAGAGAGGTGGTAGATGCCCCATCCCTGGAAACATTCAAGGTGAGGTTGGACGGGGCTCTGAGCAACCTGATCTAGTTGAACATGTCCCTGCCCATGGCAGAGGGGTTGAACTAGACGACCATTAAAAGATCCTTCCAACCCAAACTATTCTATGATTCTATGATTATTATAGCATTTCAAGTTTAAAATTATATTCATCTTATGGTACAATTAGGATGCAGAAGAAATACAGAAATAATACTGCTGCTCTGGAATCTTAAACTTCGTTCTCCTGAATCTTGAAGCAAATACTTCATCAGATAATTATGTAGATTAACTTTCGAGATAATTCAATTAGCCAGCTGTAATGGTTGATAGCTTATTCTAGGTATGAGTTTTTTGCCATAGGCCTTGAGAATGAAGGGCATTTAGCAATGTGGGTTCTTATTATAACCCTACTTATAAAAGCAAAGCCACTCTAAGGATTCTCTCTGATGGACCAATAGATATCATTTATCTTGATTGGTCTGAACCTGGTATGCAAACTTTATGCAACGGAATTGACAGAGGTATCGTTTACAGTGACAATATTAGAACAGTCTTTATTGTGAAATCTCCTTAGAAAAAAGAAAAAAAAAATCTCTGGTCTCATATTCAGCTAGTTTCTCATTGCCTTCCTTATAACTACTATAGCACTCTGTAGTTACATTGCTTTATTTGTTGTTGTTGTTTCCTTTTTCAAGTATTCCACTTTTACAACATACCGTACAAAAATTAGAACTTGTTAGAAACAAGTTACACATGAATAACATGAGGAGGTTATTTTAAAACACCTGAAAAACTGAAGATCTTGCCTCTACCAGGTAAACACTTGCAAACATTCTGTTTGAAAGATTCTTTAGCATATAGTTCCCTCTTTATCACACAGCTTGAGAGTATTCCCTAAGGAAATTGACTTCAAGTAAATTGTCAATGTGATGCAGATATTCTTACACATGACTACACATGCTTCATAGACACTTATTTTGAGAGGGTAAATTCTTTAAAATGTGGTCTAAAATGTCAGAGGGATAAATAATCACATAAAGCAATATCTTGCCTTCAGATGATGGAGTATTTGGTCATATTTTGTTTTATGTTTATTAAACTTTTTATATCACCTAAAATATTCTCTCATTGTTATATGAATAGTTTGTGTAGCTGTGACAGCAAAGATGCTAGTTTAAAAATAGATTAGACTGCTGTACGAACCTAAGAGACCAAAGTTTGTGATCCTTGGTAATTCAACTGCTACATGTTCTTAAGGCCTGATGTATTTGATGTTAAGCTGTACTGAAAATTATTCTCATGTTTGTATTAGATCACTACTGTAACAGATTCAGTCAACTTTGTGAGGTAATGGAGAGGGGTGATAAGTGATCAAAGCTCTTTCTGGTTTTAAACTTACTAGCTTCTACAAAACCTTTCACCTCTACTGCTTCCATGGGCTGTTTCTGCCTTCCTAAAGGGAAAATGTAGGTGTAAGACAAACAGATACATCCTTCCTGCAGTGCCTCCCCTCCTTTTGGACCACAGAAGCTGCAGGAGAAACTATCATGGCTTTCTGGAATGGAAATGTGTTGTTGTGTAGAGCCACAGAGTAGCATCCCTTCTTTTCCAGTGCTCTCAGGAGTTTCATGAGGAAGCCAGCTGGAAAGGCAAAGCTTTGGATATCTGTCTAGGGGTTTCCAGAGGAGCCTGGGACTGTCAGGGAGAAGAGTTCAGTGCCTATTCATTATGGTCCTGTTTGCAAGTGATATTTTATCTGCAATAAGAGTAGCAGTAATTTTTTTTTTTTTCTTATAGGTTTCTCAGATCTGACTATCTATCTACCTTCTTATTTTTGGGGGGGGGGGGGGG
>VZTQ01005568.1:10200-39967 GCA_013400755.1 Pelecanoides urinatrix
TGTCATAAATTAATCTCTATGCTTTCTCAAATTGTTTCAAATTGCTAAGCAGCTTCTGGACAGACATCACACATACATAAAGATGTATGTATCTGCATCTCTAAAAACAAGGGTAAAATTGTTTTGGATCAAACAAACAAAAGAAATCTTATGATCCTAGTTAATGGCAACTTCTAGCAATAAGTGTTGAATTATCAGATTGCATTCATGGATTTGTCCAAGTTTCATTGAAAGTTCAAATGAAAGTATATTTTTACCTTTAGTTTTAAAAGGTACTTTTTTCTACTTTTTTAAGCAGTTCCCAGTGACAGTATCTCTCAACAGTATTCTGACAAAATGTAGTTAAGTAAAAAATTCCCATCTCTGGGTTTGGTTTATTTCTGCAGTTCTTCCAAAAATAAAAGCAGTTGAAGAAAAAGTTTACAAGAAGAAAAAGTTTACAAAAAGAAAAAGTTTACAAATTATTTTACTTGGGGAAATTCTTAAGAAACTGTTTGAATTTCTTTCTTGAGCAACATATTACGACTGTAGCTGGTTTATCAGATATGAATAGTGAAGGACTGTTTAATGTTGTCCCTAACCAGTAACTGAGAATGGAAGAAACCCCTCTAAAATTATTTCTCACACAGTTTGCTTCCTACCATACAATAATATAGCAAAGCTTCCATGATACAAAGGATACATTCCTTAATACGAGGCCAAAGGCAAAAACTTAAGAAAAGTGGGGAATCTGTAACTTAGATAAAAAATTTTTGCTCGCTAGTCATGCAGCATATCAGTGACAAAGATTAGAGTAAAAAGTAGGATTTACAAAGTTGGTTTGGTTTGTTTAGGTTTTTTTCCTTGCTGTAAAGACTATTTTCTGTTGAAATGTGAAGATCCAAGAAGCTACAATGTCAGTCATTTACTCCTTTTTATTAAATTAAGAAACAAGATGAAAAAGTAACAGAAGAATGCCAAGATGTCCCAGGAGGAGCATGCTATAGTCAGGAGGAAACACCTTAATTACAAACATCAGTAACTCTGGCATGCATGCTTTCAGTGAACATTCAATCTGGGAAAAAAGATTTGAAACTAATATTTTATATTTTTCTTTTCTTTTTTTTTTTTTTTTCTGTTTTCACATGACCGATACTTATCTGAGATGAACAGCTTATGTCATTGCTGGGGAATAATGAGTTTCTACTGGAACCAGACTTGGACTCGTATAAACCAATGCCCTAGCTGTTTTGTGTTTTGCATACAAGACAAGATAGAATCAACCTTTTCTGTTTACCAAATATAGAACTGCTAACTACTTACAAAGTAGAGCAAGTTGTAATTAACATTATTTACCAAAATCAGGCTTGTTTCAACTCCTGGATTTGTTTTCAGCTGTGTTGTTGGCATTACTTTTGCATAGCTGTACTTGCAATTTCCTTTCTAATTAACTCCTATTTTTAAAAATCAATCGCTTATGCTAAGAGAAGAAATCTTTGTTTTTATAAAAATCTTCTGTTGGTAGTGGTGACTTCTTAAATATAATGTATAGAGTCATTTCATTGCCTTTAATAACTGCTCTCATGGGAAATAATTGCATTGACACAGGAAATCCAAAGAAAGTTTCCTAATTGTTGAAAAAGGAAATGACAAACATACTAACTTTGGGATGCAGGCATAGAATATCAAATAGGGCACTAACCTAAGAATCCTGGATTTTATTCTCAGTTTGGGCACATTTTTCTCATCTTTTTTCACTGCTCACTTGTGTAAACTTTAAGTTTCTAGGATGATGTAAAGTTTATTATTTAGAGGACTGCCTACAACATTCTCAGTAAGAACCTTTGAAAACTAGCACTGTTGATTGCCTCTTTTTCCCTCTCTATGTTAATACAAAAAAAAAAAAACGTCTTAATAAATGTCTTGTGTAACTAAATATTAGCGTTTTTTATTTTAGAAAATAATTACTTAATTTCTTTATTTTGATGCATTATGTTCACCACCTAGTGCTTTTGCATATATTCTAGCAAGGTATTATATGTAGAGTGTTGAATTTTTTAAAATATTCTTTCTGAGGAAAATATTAGGCTGATTTTCTGATAGATTTTGGCAGTAGGAAAGCTGTGACAAATAACTTGCTCTCATCTTTATAGGTCTGTTCTCATTTTTATAGATTGAACAACAGTCTAACCTAAAAGCAGAGTTACTACATGAAAATAAGATGCTAGTGTATAGTAGTGTATGAAGAGATAATTCTTTTGGGAAAATAACAAACTTAGTGATCTGAACTGCATTACAATCACTGATTCTATCAGTAGTAGAATTGCTATTCAAGAACAGACTTATTATAGTACCTCAATACCATCCCCAGTTTTGGGACCCTGATACAAGAAAGACATCAATAAACTGGAGTGAGATTAGCCGAGAGCCCTTAGGATGGTGTGAGGCTGGAGCACTTGCCCAGTGGGGAGAGGCTGAGGGCTGGTTCACCCTGGGTTAGAGATGGCTTCAGAGACTCCTAACAGCCACCCTTCAATGACTACAGGGAGGTTATAGAGGAGATGGAGCCAGGCTCTCCACAGCTGTGCCTGCTGGGAGGAAGAGGGACAATGGGCATAAACTGAGACAAGAGGTGTTCAGGCTGGATATAAGGAAAAGCTTTTCCTCCCTGAGGACAACACAGCAGTGGGACAGGCTGCCCAGAGAGGCTGTGCATCATTGGAGTGCAAGACCTCCATCATCGGAGGTTTTCAAGACCCAGCTGGACAAAGCCTTGAGCAACTGGAGGTCAGACCTTAGAAGCGGTCCTGCTATGATCAGGAGGTTGGACTGGAGACCTCCTGAGCTCCCTTCTCACTTCAGTTATTGTACAGCTTTAGAACATATTCCACATATTCTCCATATCACTTATTGTCTAGCAGATAATTTTAAGCTTTGACATCTACTGTCTACCTCAAATTGCTCAATTTATAGAACAGATCTAGAATGTAATCTGTTCAACACAAATTATTTAGCAAAGATCTCTTTTTCAAGAGAACAAGAAAATAATCATAGCTGAATAAGATTAAAACCTGTAAATATTAGGATATTTTCAAATAGTCTTGAGACATTGGACCACTGAAATTTATGTACCATAATTTGACAAGTACATTGCAATTTATGTTAATTTGAAAATTATCAAAACAGAAATTTCAGATTTTACATTAAAGTTATGTCACTTTTGTATGCATGTTGAATCCTGTGAGAGAGAGAAAACAGCTTTCAAACAAATCATATAAAATTTAAACAAGCAAGGATTGTTTTACAAATACTTTGTTGGTGATATCACAGGATAAAATCTTTTTCACTTTTTTTTTGCTTAGGTTTTTAGATTTTTTTTAATGCATCCAATGATGATTCAATTTCTTTACAAAAACAACTGATTCATAAAAGCAAAATTGATCTAGAAAATAATTTTAAATTATTTAATTATTCTTCATGAGTAAGATAATTTTTTGAATGTTTTGAATGTAAATTATTTTTAGTCCTCTTACTGGCATACAAACTATTTGGAATTGGTATAATGTCTATTTTTTCCAATATGACCAGGGAAATAACTTTTTGAACTTTCTAATATGGGTAGTATCCATGAACTAAGCCAGCAAGCATAGTAAGAATTAGTTCTGTCTTTATAAAGATAATTTGGTAGAAGGTGCTATGGTAAATGCAAACAGGCACAGTTCATAGCTGAGCAGTTTTGGCTTGTTTTTGGCTTCCTCCTGGATGGAGGAAGGAATGGGAATACTCTGGGCATGCAGCTGTTTGTTAGTTATATTTATTTGCAACATATCCCTTAGATATTGCACACACAATATTTTGGTGTTACAATATTTCTGTATTGAAACAGAAATGTTTATTAAATTCCAGAAAAATACAGACACATCTTGTTCGTCCCATGCTCTGTGACAGGTTCAACTGCATCTAGGTCTTTTCTGCCAGAAACAGTAAGGATAATTAAGCAATGGGGTATTAAACTTTTCATGCTGCCATCTTTGTTCCAATCTCAGTTAATTGCTGCCAGTGCTGTCCAAAATGAGCATGAAGGACTGTCCTGTGTCTTCTCCTTTTTTTGAAAAATGGCATGTGTCTTATGTATCATCTCTGTCATATCTCAGCTTCAACTCAGTCTTCCTCTTGCACAACCACATTTAGCACCCTACTCATTCTAGATGTTCCTTTGTGTTTTCCAGCTGCTCAACATTGTCTTTGAAGTGCAGCACTAAAATTAAGTGAGGTGTTTGAAGGTCTGCCAAGAACAGAAGAGTTATAACTTTTATGGACAATGCTTCTATACATAAATACATACATACATACAATATATATGTAAACATATATATTTATATACATACGTATCTCCAAGCATATCTTTGCTTTTGTGCAAAAGCATGATGTTATCAGAGTCCATTCAATTAATGAACTGTAAAATCTCTTTTATGCTGCTGCTCATCTGTATTTTTGAAACCTGTCTTCTGATGATGAGAAACTTAGCTTGTTTGACACTATTTGTTCTGGACTGTAAATGGTCAGGAGGAAAACAACTGTGCTTTTCTATTTGTCTCTTCTCCAGCAATAGGTGGAGTACTTGGAGTTCATCAGAATATGAACTCAACTGTTTGAGCTGTGTTTTTATTTGTGCTTTAAACACAGTAATTTAACCAACAAAGGGGGAACATATTTTAAAACAAACAAACAAAACAACCAATATTTATCCAATTTCTTTCTTGTAGGGATGGGATCCAGCCGTTTTTATACATTTTTTGTTAGCCTTTTCTAAGTTTGTTGTGTTCAAGTTTAGTTTTCCTTTTTGAATCCGACATTTCTGGGACCTATGTATTCTTATCTTTGTAGGACTGTGTATCAGACTGTATTACTAAAAAGAAAGCAAAGTATTTTATCCCCACCAAGAAAAAAGCCATATGTCCCTTCAATTTCCTAAATCTGTAGTAATTTCCTTTTGTATTGTAATATTTCTTCTCCCACAGCAAATAAATTGCTTTCATATCAATAAAAGGAGAAAGAGAGAAGAAAGAAGGAAGTGAGAAAAGAACGTTTTAATTGAATATATAGCTATATATGTTATATCTATATGTTGATATTAATTTCATGTAAGGCCTTTGCTGGTTTAGTACACTAAACTATCACTTCAAGTATATAATTTCAGTTTTAGTTTCAAGAAATACCCACTGCCAGTAATATTCAGTATCAAAAGCACCATTAGTGTCAGATGTTCCATTCTTATTTTGAACAGGTGGTATACAATTCAAAATGTGAGACTTCAATAGATCAACTTTCTACCTGTAGCTGTGCTTCAGAATTTTTGTATGATTTTATTCAAGCATTGCAACCTTTCCATGACTCCATTTTTTCTGCATACAATAGAGTACTTTAAAGTGGTGGGGATTAAATCAAATTGCCATAGCTATACTATTCACAAAAGCTGTAGGAACCTATAATCTTTCCAGGCCGCCATAAAAATGGATCCACCTGGAATTCTCTTCAAACACTACAGGGTTAAGAGATGCTTCACAGTCTGGTAAATTGCACGTTATCCCTGCACTTCTGGGTATCTGTCAGCTCTGGATTAAGTATATGTAAACAAAAGGAAGCTACACAAAGAAATGAGCACTATCAAATAGAAAATTTGGAACCAGTCACAGCCTCAGGTAGAAATACGGAGTTTAGAACATGATAATTGTCTTTTTCCTATTGTTGTTCATGTAGACACGGGAACATATATATTCATAGATTTATATATGTTTATAAACACATAACATGTGAGTTTAGAATGCAAATATGACACATTTAGGAATTTATATCAAAATTGTTCATTATGGTCAAATAAATGCTAACTGTTATGAAGATTATAGTAGTGTTCAGAGAAATAGGTTACTCTACTATACTATTGTGACAGCTTCATTTTTAATTACTCTATGGATTGCCTTCCAATGCTTTCTGTTACTAAATGTGTGAGCTGTATATTCAAAGGTTGGTTGCTTTTTTCCCACTGGCTTCACATTCCTGGACCGTGACTTTTATTTTTAACAAAAGTATGAAAATTGCTAGGATGAATCTTTCCAGGGGAAAAGAGAAGTTGAAACATTTTAGAAGAGGCTTTAATTTTTATCCTCCTCTTGTCAATAGAAGCCTTTCCAAGGTCTTCCCAGAAGAATTAGGCTATTTTTAAAAGTGTCAACTGGATGAAGAATTTTAAACCTGCTCAAAATATCAGGGAAAAAAAACCCAAAACCAAAAAACCAAACCACTATTTCCACATGATGTTGGTAGACCAAATCTTAAAGGGTAAACAGATTTCTTTCAGAATTTACTTTGTCATGCCAGGCCCGTGTCTGTGGCCTTGTGGAGAAATCCTTCTTCCCCAGAATATTAGTTATTAATATCGCACCCATAGGACAAAGATGCTTTGTAGGTATTGCTTTTCCTGAATTTAAATTTTTATATCATGAATATCACAAATGCCTTGTCACAAAGAAACTTGATCTGTTTATAAGGCTATGTCATTACCTGTTCCAGTTAAGGTGCTCATAAAGGTTTTGGGAATCTGTTCTCTTATTTTGAAAAAAATTCCTTTTACTTTAATTTAAAGTATATGCGCAACCGTATGCACAAATTACTGTTTGTTCAATGGCAACTATGCCAAACAATAACAACAAAGTATCCTCTGTGCCCCCCTCCCCAAATAATTTTGATCAAATGGGCAAATCAGACGTATGGTTTGGTTATCTCAAATCACATTATTTTTCTGTGAATGCACTTTGTTTAAGATAAGATAAGCGTGCTTCTAAACATTGCCTTCAAATATGAAAACTGAAGTTGTAATCTGTAATTTCACTTTTACTCATACAAGATTTTATGATGGAAGTAGTCAAAGACTGATCATTAATTTGGCATAAACATGTTTCAGTGAAATAATTTTTAAATTTCTATGAACCCAACAGGAAAGGCAGGCCTACTTCAACTTTCTCAGTTCTGCAGTGAATTTGAATTACAAACACTTTCATGTCCAATCTCTGTTGTCTTATTTCACTTCATACACTTTAAAGTGATTTTTAGAGAATATTTCCTTTCAGGTTAATATAATATAACTTTGATTCAAGATTTTAATTTGTGTGAAGTGGCTCTGGTGATCTATAGAGTTTAAATAGTCCATTCTTTTTTTTTTTTTTTTTTCTTCTTAATTACTGTTAAGAAAGAGATAATTTCTTAAATTATTTAATTTTTATATCCTAGCACATTCCTTTTTTATTTTGTCTGCTTTCTAGATGTATAGAAACAAAACTAGTGCTCAGTCTTTACTGGCAACTTCTGCTATACCCCAGATAAACTACTAATTTGAATTAGAATGTGTTTTACATTGTTATAACTAGTGATGCTGTAGTTATCAGTGGAATTTGATAATGTTTGTGCTCCTGTTGGTTCCTTTTATAAAAGGAACAAACAAAACTAGAGAATGGAAAAAGAACTGCACTTACTTAATTAATCAATTATTAACATCAAGAAGGTTTATAAAGTGTGTTTTAGTACTTCTGAGTTCTGTTTTGCAGAACTTTCAGCACAGAAACTGATTATCATTTCAAATGTCATAAGAACTTACACAAATTTTGCAGACTCTGCAAAGGTGATTTGCATTACCTCACACAAATTATTTTTATTGACAGCTGGCTAATTTAACTTATTTCAAACTGATTAATTGCTAGATATATTAACACTCCAGTTAGATCTTTGCTGCGGATGTAGAGATTTAATTGCACACTTCTTCTCAGTGATATAGTGATATAGTGATACATAGAGTCTTAGAATGACTGACAATTCCAATTTTCTGTTAATTTGATTCTGGTGTGTTTAAGGATTGTCATATGATAGGTATAACTAGGTGTAATAATTCAATTTATTTTCATATACACTGCTCTGTTTCTAAGATAGGAAGGTTCAAATTCTATTAAAGATCAGAAAAAAAAGATTTTAAGAATTGTGTCTGCTTTGTGAGTAATCTCTGTGGGTCATCAATTACTTTATTGAAGTACTTCTTGTTTTCTGTTAGGTAGAAACACGAGTATTCAATGGTCCTTTTGTGTGTATTTCTATCTTTGGTGTATCCTTCAGTGTGTGTAATCAAGCACAGATGTACTGTCTAAAGCTTCTGAGAGTTGTAGCTTGGGTAAAAATCCTTACTTATTTCTAGAGCTGTTTAACTGCTGTGCAAATCAAAGAATCATATTTCAGAATAGTTTTATTTACTTCTATTCAGTTACCAAAGACAGTGCTTATTTAATACAGTCTGCTTTGTTTTATAAATATTAGCTATAGAAAACACAAGTGAATAACTTTCTCAATGTGACAATGGAGGTGCTTGTCTTTTTTGACATTTGTTGACACAATACTTACTCAGAAGCTAGTAATTTGGGCCTCAGTTGAAAAGAATTAAGCAATAAGTAAACAGAATTAACTATCTTACACGAATTCTTTTTGAAATACCTAAAGCTTTCAATGCATTTAGTCCGTAAGCACCAGTTAGTTGTCAAGCACATCTTATGACACACATTTGAACATTAACTGTTCTAATGCTTTTTAGCTGGTGGACATTTTCCTCCTTCCTACCCACTGACAGCTACAGGATCTTCTTCTGGAGCGTACTTCATGCTCTGACGTATACTCCCTCTTTCAGGGAGCTGCTGATGTTGGTACATTGCCACCTCAGTGCAGCAGAGAAACAGCACTCTCAAAGATTTTACTGATGTTACAGAGTTCTGGGGGAGATGGACTCCAGTGTTCCCGGGATGAGAGCCACCTTTGGAAAAATATGCATGTTCTGTTGACAGCTCTTCTTTAGTGGTATAAACTAACAGAGTACTAATAAATCAGGTAGTTTCTGGCAATAGAAATATTATGTCAAGGAAAAAGACAGTAACACTGAATTTCTAAACCAATGTGTTTCTGTTCATCCAAGGGAAAACTATTTTCCTTCTGCACCACTTTTACTGATGGGCTATTTTATTCTCATGTTTCCTGCTCTTAAATGTCTACGTTTTGAGGAGTGGTTCTACAGAGATAGCTTGATTTTTAATACCTGGTCTGGTGATGTTTCTACTGCAAGTGCTGTTGCTAGAAATATCTTCTTGCTTACAGTTCAGGGAAAGTTGGTACACAATAGCCTGACTTCATTCTAAATCTGATTTCACACTCTCCAGTTCCTATTCATTGTTTTTCTTATTAACTTTAGATAAGATAGGAACACAAGGTGGAGGCACAATATTTTCCCCAAGATTTTTCCCTCTGGATGTAATTTACTGAGTTTAATAAAAGCTAAATGTAAGAACAAATTATCGTAAGCCTTTCTATTATCAGGTCATCAGAAGTTTCTTGTAATTTAGCTTTTCCCCATTGTGTGCTTCAGATATACTTTTTCAAAATTTTTGTTCTTTCTTCATGATGCAGAGTGGGTCTGAACAGAGCAGTGGAGACGAACCTGAAAGCTTCCCTTAAGGGATGTCGACATCAGGTGGTAAGACTAAGTGTGTCCCGGTGTTGCCAAGGAATAGCATAACACCTACTTGTGCAGGAGGTTGATGCATGTGTATGGCACTTCACAGAGAGCGGAGAACTTTGCTGCTCTGCACAGGATGCTGTGGGCTAACTGTTACTGTGAATTTACCCTGTGTGATTATTAAGTCAGTTCTCTATTGTATAGTATCACTCTTCTCCAAAGGAGGACTCTCTCAGGAACACACAGAGCAAATGTCACTAAACTCCTTGTATTTCTTGTTCCCTTTTGCCTTGCTCATACTGATTAATTTTTCCTAAGCTTCCTCCCTGCCTGAAAGTCCGATTGGAAAGATACTGCCTGGGGTCATGCTTTGGACCGGTGCGGCTCAAAGACCATCCTCTTCCTCATTTTCTCATCCTCAGAAGTGAATCTAAGCGATCTCAGATGCATCTTGCAAGAAGTACCTTCATGCAAAAAGTTTATTTGAAAATACAGAGGAAAAAAGCAAACATCACTAAATACCATATGCAGCTTACTATCGGGATAATGGTCTCTATCTGTGTTAGTCTCACAATACCTGTCTATCCATCTGGCTATCTATCTTTCAAAAGAAAAAAATGCTGCCATGTGCATGTCATCTTTGTCAAGACTACCTTTTCTACCTTCCAGTAAGAAGACTCATGAGAAACCTCTTTGCAGTAGTTAGGAATCTTTCTATCTCACAGCCTCAGGTAGTCTCAACACAATCGGCCCAAGTACATGAACAACAATAGGGTTTTTGTTTGTTTGTTTTCGCCTTGGAGGGCACCAGTGCTTCTTTTCTAGCATGGTCTTTTTTGTGTCTGTCAATATCTTAACAAAATGCACACTTTCTTTAGGAGGATTTTTGCTCAAAAGTTACAAAAACCTTCTTAGGAGTAATTTGTTTATTTGTACCAAGCACTGAGTTTAATGCCATCTTCTATATTCAAATCTGATGAAAAAACTAGTTTTGTGTGTTGCTGTTTTTATTAGATAGCTGTTTAAATCTTCCTTTTTTTTCTTATTACAGTTGTATTATACTTGCAGCATTTATTTTCCTGGCTATTAGCTGAACACTTTTGTGCTGGCAGCCAAGGACTAGTAGATTATGAGAACACAGAAGTGGAGAAAACCTGTCTTTAGCAACCAAATAGTAAATATTTTTCATAAACTGAACAATTTTCAAATTAAAAATATGCTTTTTAGACTCACTGTACCTGATGGGAAGCTCATGCAAAAACTAACTTTGTCTACTACTAACTTTGTCTGTTAGTAAACCAGTATTACCCATGCTTATCTGTGCCAATCCTGCCTTCAAGTATAATTGTTTCATACCCTCATTTCCTGTCTCCTGATCTTCTTCATAAGGAATATCTCCTTTGCTAAACTCTTAGTTTATCACCATGTGACAAATGCAGCCGTGCGTGAGCTAGCCTGATGCCAGAGACCTGTACCAATTACCTCTATCAGAGGGAATTACCAGCCTGACCATGAGCCAGGTTAACACAACTCTACAGCTTCCAGTATGCTCCTGTTAATTGGATGTCCCCTCAGACCGCAGTTTCAGTCATTTTCAGCCGGCAGCATCTCTGATTCCTGACTGCAACCCCATTGCTGACTGCTTGTTCCCTGTCTTGCGTCAGCACAAGAGTTCATACGGACGTTTCCTACTCTAATGTGTTCGATGGCCTCATTAGCTCTTACGTCTTATCAAAAGGAGTGAAAGCAAGTAAGAAGGAAGAAGGGATCAGTTAATGCCAGGCTAAATTGACTGTGAAACTATGACAGTAAGACTGAAATCAAATCAACTGAGACAACTAAGATGGTCTGATAACAACCTGCTGCCTTTTTTTTTTTTTTTTTTTTTTGGACAGCCATCCTGTTTGAGTGCACCAGAGTTTTGGGCTACAGCACTCTTCTTTTCCTGCCTCTGTAGAAAGAAGCAGCTGAGGCCAATATTCAATTTTTCCATTGAGCAGTAGTGGCAAGGGTGGCTCATTGTAACCTCCTAAACAAGAAATATGTGTTTGTTGTTCTCGTTCTGTTTTTCCAGGTGGAACACAGATTTTTAGGTAATTTAGATGTATCTGATTTTACCTGTCAGTTCATTGTTCTCTTCTGCTTAGCCAAAAGTGAAAATAGATAGCACAGAATCTTGTCATCTTTTAAGCCAGGTTTCTATATTCTATTGCTAGGGATTTAAGGTCCAGGTGAGCCTAAGATCAGCAAAAATTAATCTGGATCTGGAAAATAGGATTGAAACACTCATTTGGAAAGAAAATCTAGTTTATTTTATTCCACTAGCTAGGTGTTTTTCTGTTTTATTTCTGCCTGCATTAAAATAAATTGAAAAACAAATGTATTCCAGTCTGAGCTGTGTAAAAGCTGACTGAAATATCTTGCTTATTAAGTTTTTGGGACTATGAGTTCTGAACAGTAGTAAAATGCACAATAAAGAGCAGAAAGGGAAAAGGGTCAGGGCAATACTGGTCTGACAGTTCTGTTGCACACTTTCTGCAAGACCCTGTCACTGTTTTTCATTTCCTTGCCTTAGCTTCCTACCCGTTATGTTACAATATTAAGACTGTTCACTTCAATTGCTCATTTAGGATTACCTTTCCAAAGAACTGTAGTTCTAAAGTTCCGAGTCTCACAACCCATGAAATGTAAAAAATCATAGTTAGGAAAACTTCATGTGAAAATAGGATCACTCGTTCAATCCCTATCGGTCTGTCTGACAGAGAAGTGAAAAAACCAATTCCTTATTGAATACTTAAGACACTGGTTACCATGTTATTTCTCAACAAGCAGATTTGTGAAATTCTATAACTGTTTTGATTTGGCAAGGAAAAAAATAAATAAGTTGTATAATTCTGACTGAAGCTAAACTTGCCACTACCATGAAAAGGCTATTTGTTTGCTGCAGTCAGCTATCTGAATAATGGCTAAGTAACACTGCTTCTTTCCTTCATGTTGGAAAGAGGATTGAATTACACAAGTGAAAAGCGTGTTGTTTTGTTTTGTTTTGTTTTTTTTTTAAGGTTATTATAAAATATTCCTTCTCAACTGAAAAACAAAACTAAAAGGACTTTATAAAGCATTCCTCTCCTCTTTTCCACAAGATAAAAGGCCTTAAGGACTTTGTATTGGTACTTTCCATTGAGACGACAATCGATATAATTTACTTATTTAGCAAGACTCAAGGGAAGGCAGAGGATTGCATTTCCTGTAACACACTAAAGCATCAGTGAGACTGTGATAATCGCTATGAGATAAAGTGAGGTTAGTGGATTGTGTAAATTGAACAGTTTCATTTAAACTGCTTAGGAGCGACAGTTTATTACTTTTGCTGATTATTAGGATTGTTCTTTATTTTCTTTATGTCCATTGTGCCTTCATTTAAAATCTAGCATGTTGGTGTTCAATTTTACATTCTTATTACTGCCTTGTTTTTTTCTTTTTCAGTGTAGTTGCTATATTATAATAAAGTAGGACAGCTATGTCGTAAAGTAATATATCTAATCATTAAAATATCATCTTGGGCAGTAGGTTGTCATAGAATCATAGAATCATTAAGGTTGGAAAAGACCTCTACGATCATCAAGTCCAACCGTCAACCCAACACCACCATGCCCACTAAACCATGTCCCTAAGCGCCTCATCTACATGTTTTTTAAATATTTCCAGGGTTGGTGACTCTACCACTTCCCTGGACAGCCTGTTCCAAGGCCTGACCACTCTTTCAGTAAAGAATTTTCTCCTAATGTCCAATCTGAACCTCCCCTGGCACAACTTGAGGCCATTTCCTCTCATCCTATCACCAGTTACTTGGGAGAAGAGACCAACCCCCACCTCACTACAACCTCCTTTCAGGTAGTTGTAGAGCACGATGAGGTCTCCCCTCAGCCTCCTCTTCTCCAAACTAAACAACCCCAGTTCCCTCAGCTGCTCCTCATAAGGCTTGTTCTCCAGACCCTTCACCAGCTTCGTTGCCCTTCTCTGCACACGCTCCAGTACCTCAATGTCTTTCTTGTCTTTGCTATTATACTACAAATTTGATTACAGAATGGCATTATGAAAATTTTCAAAACAAAGAATATAGAGGTTGATAATTAAATGTAATTATAACATTATTATTATTATTATTNAATATTCCTTCTCAACTGAAAAACAAAACTAAAAGGACTTTATAAAGCATTCCTCTCCTCTTTTCCACAAGATAAAAGGCCTTAAGGACTTTGTATTGGTACTTTCCATTGAGACGACAATCGATATAATTTACTTATTTAGCAAGACTCAAGGGAAGGCAGAGGATTGCATTTCCTGTAACACACTAAAGCATCAGTGAGACTGTGATAATCGCTATGAGATAAAGTGAGGTTAGTGGATTGTGTAAATTGAACGGTTTCATTTAAACTGCTTAGGAGCGACAGTTTATTACTTTTGCTGATTATTAGGATTGTTCTTTATTTTCTTTATGTCCATTGTGCCTTCATTTAAAATCTAGCATGTTGGTGTTCAATTTTACATTCTTATTACTGCCTTGTTTTTTTCTTTTTCAGTGTAGTTGCTATATTATAATAAAGTAGGACAGCTATGTCGTAAAGTAATATATCTAATCATTAAAATATCATCTTGGGCAGTAGGTTGTCATAGAATCATAGAATCATTAAGGTTGGAAAAGACCTCTACGATCATCAAGTCCAACCGTCAACCCAACACCACCATGCCCACTAAACCATGTCCCTAAGCGCCTCATCTACATGTTTTTTAAATATTTCCAGGGTTGGTGACTCTACCACTTCCCTGGACAGCCTGTTCCAAGGCCTGACCACTCTTTCAGTAAAGAATTTTCTCCTAATGTCCAATCTGAACCTCCCCTGGCACAACTTGAGGCCATTTCCTCTCATCCTATCACCAGTTACTTGGGAGAAGAGACCAACCCCCACCTCACTACAACCTCCTTTCAGGTAGTTGTAGAGCACGATGAGGTCTCCCCTCAGCCTCCTCTTCTCCAAACTAAACAACCCCAGTTCCCTCAGCTGCTCCTCATAAGGCTTGTTCTCCAGACCCTTCACCAGCTTCGTTGCCCTTCTCTGCACACGCTCCAGTACCTCAATGTCTTTCTTGTCTTTGCTATTATACTACAAATTTGATTACAGAATGGCATTATGAAAATTTTCAAAACAAAGAATATAGAGGTTGATAATTAAATGTAATTATAACATTATTATTATTATTATTAATCTTTGCTAACTTTATAGTCCTTCGCAGTATGAAGACTCTTTAGAAATTATAGGGGAAATTACGTGTCTTTATAAATAACTAATAAAGGAGAAACTTCAAGATACTTCTTTGTTAGGTTTCCTGACTAAGTAGTTAAATACCACAACTACTTATGTGTACTTGGTTTAGGTTTTACTGTTAAGATAAAATGAAAAAACTATCAGCCTTATTAAAGAAAAAAAAAAACCTGTTATAATTAAAGAAAAAAAAAAACTGAACTGCCAGCTGAACTTGAGCTACTGGATTCCTGTCCTCACCCTGCAATGCATGTGCACAATACTGTGCCAGCACATCTTCTCATGAAATCAGAGTTACTCATTCAAGAAGAAATTGATCTAACTGTGTTTATGTTTTGGCCAAATTATTTGTTTGTAACAGCTAATCGCTTCATCACATGTGTGGCAACTTTCCTCTGAAAGGGTGGGACTCTTGTGCCATTATGTTTAATCCTTTTTATTATATACTGCAACTGCAGCTTCATTGTGAAATACAAAACACAGTCCATTCAATAAATTTGTTAATTTTAATAACATATACAGTTCTAGTGTTCTTTCTCACAAAAATGTGCTGTATGAAAAAGAAATGAGGATCACTAAATGTGAAGATGAGAAGTGGTTAACTAAATAGCAATGGATAAAATCATAACTCTTCTCGAGTAGATATTGCTTCAATAGAATTGATAGTATCTCAGTTTCTGAACTTGTCATACCTATGTAAATTATGTAGAAAAATTGCAGGCAGAACAAATAAACATACATTTTTTTAAAGTTTGAAGGAGAAGAAATCATATTGACTAATGTTTTGATACTATGTGATCTAGATTGCTTTTACAAGCAGCTTTTGAACAGCAGTTGCACCTAAAAAAAGAGTTTAAGTGAGAAAGCACTTTCCTGGTGATATATGCAATTTCTAAAGAAAACTCTGTCAGAACAGATCTCAACTATTTTTATAGTACCAATTTGACATGCAGGATACTTGCATAGAACTAAAATTTCTGACAAGTTTTATAGTTTTACAAAAATAGCAATCATCCAGAAGCATTTAGGGCCAAATTTTCAGATGGAAGTTTCCCATTGCATGTTGCACCTTGTGATACATAACAGCATGTTTTTTGATCAGGATACCTTCTGATGCATGATGTATGCATTTCCAGGTCCTATTTTTAAGGGTGGTTGTGATCTACCTGTGCCACTCCTGGGGGTAGCACATATTAGCTTGCTAGGCAAAGCTGTTCCTTTTCAGAAAGGTTTTATGCAGCACGTTACAATTTATCTTCAATCCAGGATAGTGCCATAGCAACATTTATAACTTGCACTTATGTATACAGGTATGTGAGTGTGTGCGCAACCAGTTTGGTGTGATTCCTTTCTTTCCTTTGAAGCTCTTTGACCATGTTTTTTATACGTTAGAACCTGGTGAAGTTATAGTTTATCGTCTACATCCTTTAAATGGAAATATGACTAATCAGATAGATTAGATCAATAGACCATGTGTGCAGATATCTTTACCAGATTTTTCTTTTTTTTTTTTTTCTGCTGTAAGGATAACTGGAGGAAGGGATGAGAGCTGGTTCAGCTTTGTTTAGTTTTTTCTACTTTTTTTTTTCCCTTATTCTTTAGAAAAATAGGAAATTATGTGTCTGTGGTCTGAAACAAATAGGACTATATTCTGTTGTATTATCCATCTTTTAGCCTCTTCATATATTGTTTTCTTCTCCACAGTTATGGAAACTATATCATTATAACGTGTTGTCATTTCAAAATGTGGATATGTTGTGGGATAGAGGTAGACAATCAATACTACGTGCTGATTGTGAAATACAGTTAGGAGAAGCTTTTATTCTTAATACAAATAAAATTATGTTGTTTGCCACAACTTGCCAAAGGCAAACTATTGTTATTATCAGAAACCATGAGTTGAGATGACACATTAAGAGCTGTGACTTTACAGTGTAATTGTGTGTGACTTTTTAATTACAAAGATTTTTCCTGTTTGCTCTGTACATTTTCAGTAAGGTCCATTTTTTCTCCAGCCTATTCTGTTGACTTAATGTGCTTCTGTGATATATTTTGTTGGGAAGTTTTAAGAATTGAAGTTCAATTTCTCCCTTGTGACTATAGGTGTCTGGTAGTACTCTGAGATTTAGGAAGCCTCACCACTCAAGAAACTGTTTTTTTCTCTGCAGCATCACATGGTTGTTATGGGAACCACAGTTCTAAACTTACTGATTTTTCATTATTAGTGGTACATCACATTCAAGACTACTGGCTTTTTGCAGTAGCTTAATCTTCTTTTAATACAACAGGAAGTAAGGAGGAAATAAGTGGGGTGAAATGTAATTAGAATTTGGGGAAGGAAGCTAAGAGAAGGTCCAAACACCAGTATTTACTGGTGGTAAATAATGGTAAAAAGAGGCTCTGAAAATAGAAGACTTCAATGTCATACAGACATTTTTTTAAGCCGGGTTGTGTGTGGGATGGGCTGTTTGGGTTTTTTTTTGGGGGGTGGGGTTGTGCCAAGTGGAATGGAAATACTTTATTGAAGGTTGATATAGAGTAAAGTGGTGGAGAATAAATAACATCACAAATGCCCATGGAAGAAATGTAATAGAGTAGGCATTGCCACCTATTGGCTAAAGTATACAACAGCAAGAAAGGCAATTTTATCCAGAAAATAAGAGGTACTAGGCAACAGCAAGAGATACAAAATGTTAATTTCAGATACTCAAAGAATGTGTCCTGCCAAGTGTTGTTTGCTGTTTATCTGTGACTTTAATAGGAAGTGATGCTGGCCAAGAGTAGGTTTTTTTTGTTGTTGTATGTTCTTTGGGGTGTTTTTGTTAGTGTTTCATTCTTTAGATTTTCTTACTTGTAGACCAGACATCCCAGAGGATTGCTCCTAAGATGATGGAAGCTATCGAATCTAGGCTGTTTGATCCAACTTGCTAAAGGTCAGTAGAACAGTGTCAGACAGTAGTTAGTTATGACCTGATGACAGCTTAGCAAACTGTACTGAATACATTGATAATGTCCTTGTAGTAGGCAAGTGTTAAGATCCTAAGAGTTCATAATCACATTGTTTGAAATATCAGCCAAAAAACCGGAGTTATGGAGTTGTGGACTGAAGCGAAATGACCTGTTACCTTGACTTTCTTTTAAACCCTAGATGTAAGACAGACAGTGATTGTCCGCTACTGTTTAAAAACCAACCAGCCAACAAAAAACAAAAAACAACAAAAACTAACAACAAGAAAAAAACACTCCTGTGATATTTTCATACTGTAGAAGTGGAATTGTGAAATTATCATTTGTTTATTTATCATACATTTTTTTCTTTATTTCTTATAAACATATAAGAAATTTCATTTCATCCTTACATCTTTACTTATCACTGTTAAAGAGAGACAACCATTTTATCCAATTAGCATTCATTGTGGAAATTACTGAATTAATTTTAGTTTGAATGCCCATATTTTGGTTTGAAGTATAAAACGTTATGGTGGTAAAATGAGAAACTACTAAACTAAATTTATCTGGAGTCATAAGTCCTTGACACTGGAGAAAACAGATTTTCATTAGTGTATTGGATTTGTGTGGCAAGGTTTTGGTAACAGGGGTGGCTTCTCTGAGAAGCTGCTAGAAGCTTTGCCCGTGTCCAATAGAGCCAATGCCAGCTGGCTCTAAGACAGACCCGCCACTGGCCAAGGCCGAGCCCATCAGCGATGGTGGTAGTGCCTCTGGGATAACATAGTTAAGACGGGAGGAAAAAAAAAATATGTAATTGCAGCCAGAGAAGAGAGGAGTGAGAATATGTGAGAGAAACAGCTCTGCAGACACCAAGGTCAGTGAAGAAGGAGGGGAAAGGAGGTGTTCGAGGTGCTGGAGCAGAGAATTCCCTGCGGCCCATGGTGAAGACCATGGTGTGGTAGGCTGTGCCCTTGCAGCTCATGGAGGTCAACCGTGGAGCAGATATCCACCTGCAGCCTGTGAAGGATCCCACGCCGGAGCAGGTGGATGCCTGAAGGAGACTGTGACCCCATGTAGAGCCTGTGCTGGAGCAGGCTCCTGGCCGGACCTGTGGCCCTGCGGAGAGAGGAGCCCACACTGGAGCAGGTTTGCTGGCAGGACTTGTGACCCTGTGGGGGACCCACGCTGGAGCAGTCTGTGCCTGAAGGACTGCACCCCGTGGGAGGGACCCACGCTGGAGCAGTTTGTGAAGAACTGCAGCCTGAGGGAAGGACTCATGTTGGAGAGGTTCATGGAGGACTGTCTGCCGTGGGAGGGACCCCAGGCTGGAGCAGGCAAAGAGTGTGAGGAGTCCTCCCCTGAGGTGGAAGGAGCGGCAGAGACAACGTGTGACGAACTGACCACAACCCCCATTCCCCGTCCCCCTGTGCTGCTGGCGGGGAGGAGGTAGAGAAAACTGGGAGTGAAGTTGAGCTCGGGAAGAAGGGAGGGGTGGGGGGAAGGTGTTTTTAAGATTTAGTTTTATTTCTCATTATCCTACTCTGATTTGATTGGTAATAAATTAAATTAATCTTTCCCCAAGTCGAGTCTGTTTTGCCCGTGGTGGAAATAGGTGAGTGATCTCTCCCTGTCCTTATCTTGACCCACGAGCCTTTCATTACATTTTCTCTCCCCTGTCCAACTGAGGAGGGGAGTGATAAAGTGGCTTTGACATCCAGCCAGGGTCAACCCACCATAACCAGCTCATTAGTGTTAAAATCAGTGCAGGTAAACTGTGAAGAGGTGTTGGTTACTGTTTTCTATGTGATAAGTTTTAGTTCTGTGGAGGCAGACTCCTTCCTGCAGTCAGACAATGGCCCATGTGAGCTGGAAAGATGATTTACTGAGTAGGAATTGAACTTTGCTTATTTTGTACATACTCTAACAATGTTGAAGGTGGAACATAGCCTAAAGAAGCACAAGCCAAGTGGGCAATTTGAACAGGCATGTGGAAAGAGAAAGAATAATAACACAAAATGTTTACTGAACAGAGTGCCTTCAGAAAAGATGCATTCTAAATGAACTCTGTAAGAATATAGTAATTTATGCCTTGACCCCATAGAAATCTTTCTACAAAAATGTTTTACAAAACATAAAGTCTATTTTTTTCCCACTCAAAGAGGTACACATTTTCTTAAAGTCTTGAAAATTTGAAATTCTTTTCATTTTCAAACAAACAAACAAACAGAACTTTTCTTTGTTTTATTTTGTTAGTCACAAGTTGGTTGGATGTGGGAAGGAACTTACTTTTCCTGATTTAAATTTACATCAAATATTGATTATCATCCTGACTGCCTGACATATCTTACTTTATCAGTGATAGACCCTGAAGAATGAGGAAATGGCTTTCATTTCATAAGAAAGAGGAAAAACCAAAAAAAAAAAAAAAAAAGAAAGAATGTATTGCAGTAAAAGTCTTGCAAACATTTAAATTTTTTTCTTACTTCAGGCATGGCCTCTAAGCCCTTTGAAAAGCAAACCCTAAAGTCAATATATACAAAGGGCAAAAGTAATCACTGCAAAATCATGGTCAAATATGAAGTAACCAAATTCACTTCATACGAGAGAGAGGACAAAAGCCTTCTTAATAAATGTTTGCTTGTCATAGGAATTATGTAACTTTTTTTTTTTTTTTTTTAGATAAACCTAAATGTACCACTTGGCTGGACACTGTTAACAAAACAAATAGAAAAACTTTCAATTGATATGTTCAAATTCAAAATGAAAGTGTATATTAAATTACTAAAGTATTAATAATATCTATTTATTGTGGTAATCATTATTTTCTTCCTTAGTGAATAATAATTTCTTTTAAAGCACCACTAAAAGTCCAATTGTCTGTAATTAATGATAAAATTTGAAATGAACTGCATCATAATACATTATTTCTTCATAAGCTTCCTCAGTCTTAGTTGTGCCCTTAATAATAAAGTAATGTCTTTTAAGCATATAAGAGTTACAAGACTAGTGGTTTTTAAGTGAATTATAAAGTAGAAGGAACTGACAAATCATGTTTTGTAATAATCTTAGGTAATATTTTCTTTCTGATTGGTCTCCTTTTTTAATTGGATATCATCTAAACACTTTTTGCCAGGTATAGATAAGCTCTTGCACTACTTTTGGAGATAAGGTTTCTCACTACTTTTGGTTTTACACTTGCTTTTGTTAGTTTCTGGTTTATAGAAGTATAAAGGGGAGTGGTTTTTCTTTGCATTAACCATGTGGTTCTCTTCTGTGGAGAATGGCCTTGAAAAGGGATGTCTTTTTTCCCGATGCATTATAGATTACAGTATCAGGATTCTCTAAAAACGTCATGTGGAGAACCATGGGGACAACATTGACAGCTCTAGTATGTTATTGAACTGCCAGCTGCTTTTCGTGCCTTTCTTGCTGTCATGTTGTTTTGCTCTCAGCAGGAAAGGACTTGAAGCAAGAAGCAAAGAAGTGTTTCAATCATGGTTTTTGAATTTATTCTAATTCCTTTTTTTTGTTCCTCATGTTAGATTTTTTTACTAGCTCACTTCTGGCAGAACACTATAATTAGTGGCAACTGTCTTCTGACTTTGTTCATCCTGCTAATATACTTTTTTTTTAATACTTGCTATTAAGTTAGGCTTAATAAGATGGTAGCTTCTTAGGGTACAAATGGGCTTTGATAAGATACTTGTGATTTTATTGACTTGAAACTTCTTTATAGGATATGCTTTGATGAATTTTATTCATAGAAAAATACAGCTCATCATTTCCCTCTTTCTGGTCATTTCTGTTGCAGATAAATTTAAGGCAAAAAATTATTAATATTACCAAACCGAAGCTTGGAAACTACAAAATTGCGGATTTCCAAAGAAGTGGCCATTCTGATGTAGAATTTCACATGGAATTTAATTAGTTGTTTTTTTTTTTTCCACAGCTTTATTTATAAGTTATGAGATGTACTTGTATGAAACAAATACAATTAAAAGGTCATATCATCACTACGGTGCAGTATTAATTTATGTTATCAGCTTACACCAGAGAGATTTACAGTGACTAATCACACTGTGCCACAGCAAGAAAGGAAAAATTATACAAGTATTATAAAAATTTCGAAAGCCACTTAATAAAAAAAAAAAAACTTTCTTGTGGGAAGAGGGAAGAATCCCCAGAGGTTCTGATATAAAGTTATTACAATTAGAAAAAGACTAAGCATAGATATACATGAAGGCTAAAAAACTCTTGTTGGCTATTTATAAGTGAATGTATTCCAGAAACAATGTATCAATCTCCTTTAACATCCAGAAGCACAGAATAGTTTAAAAGAGAGGAAAATATGACTAAAAAGTAAGAACTTGCCCACCAGTGACAAAAACACTTTGCTATTTTATCCTCCTCCTCTAGATATCTGAGGAGTCCCTATCTGTTGTGATAATTTGAGTCAGCTGTGCAGGTCTAACTTACAAATTTGGATTTGTACCTCTGAGTCCCAGAGAAAAGTTATGGAGATAACCATATAACATCCCTTCCAGCACTTATTGCAAGGCTGAGTGCCAGATTTTTATGCCACTGTATGAGCTAGCTCAGGCCAAGTCGGAGATCACGCCTTTGGTGCCAGAGCACACAACGCTGCGTTGCTGCAGGAGGATGGATGACACCTGCTTCAGCTGAGCCCCTTACTTCTCTGCTCATTCGACATTTCTGAGCACACTTGAATCAGCACGACGAGATTTTTATTGGTGCAGAGCTTTGCATCATGTAGCGGTGGCTGAAATACAAGTTATTTTTTCCAGACTCCCTATACACTCAGTAGAAACCAAAGAACATGTTATGTTAGTGATGTAAAAATCTTCCTATCTGTACATTTTTATTCAGCTGTAAACTATTTTTTTCAGGAAACTCAGGACAAATGTTATCAAATAATATGACAGTTTATAATAATAGGCCTTTGCCAAATATTTTAGGCAGAGATTTCAGAGAAATAATAAAATAGAGTAAAGTAAGCCTGACAGTATACAGAATAGGGAAGGATAGATAAGTGCCTAAATTGTGTACTTTCTATGTTGGTAAAACAGATTGCTTTTGACAAAACTTTCCAAAACTTGACTAGCTTGTATTTTAACTATAATGGCTCTCTGGAAAAGTAAATTATAAACCAGAGTACCTTCACATTTGTATAACGGAAATAAGATGCTCTTAGGTCACTGTAGAACACCGACAAATTACGGGGAACAGAACTAGTCTAAAAGTCTGGACTTGGTGGACAATCTTTGGATAAGGATGACATTTGTCTTGTACTCAGGATATTTACTGGTTAATATTTTTTTGTTTAAAGCAGTGTGTATTTAAACCCAAATGACTTTTTTTCTCCTTAATCTCTAATGGCTATTCATATATCTCTGACTCCGAATCATTGGTTTATCCTAGGGTTTAAAATTATTGTAAATTACAGTTAAATTATTTTGTGCTTATGTGAACAATGATTACCCCGAACACTCTGTGCTCTTTCTTTAACCTAATAAATTTTGAACCAGAAGAGGTAAAATCTTTATCTCACATTCAATGTGTAACTACTCTGGAAAGAAAACATTTAAGAAAAGCTGAAAATTTTTTTGCAGTCTTTCTTAAAATAAATAGAAGTCACAACTGAGGTTTGTGAATATGGACCAGATATTCTCTGACATCATTACCCAAATTAGGCAATACAGGAAGCTTTGCTAGAAGTACATCTGTTGAGTGCATATTTGAATTTTGCAGTTCAGCCCTCCCAAGGTGAGAGTAGTTCTGGGCACGTAGCAATACATGTTGAAGAAACATGGCAAGACTTTAGGAGGTTAAATGGTAAAGGAGTGAGACAAGGTTTAAGCTAGCTCATTACCTGTCATCTCTTCTACCCACTCTTTCAGTATGATATACTTGTATTTAAAGGCCATAATACTAGTCATCTCAGCCCTCAAGCTTTATAGTATGAAGTGCTCTATATCAATATATAATACTGTTCTTATATGAAATCTAGTGTAATGTGATATGTCCGTGTACATTAATATTATAAGGAATTAATATAAGGAAATTTTCACCAATAATGTGCCATACTGATAAGAACACAAGAAGGAAAAGAAATGTGGAAGATGTGAGGATATAGTAGAAGGAGAAGTAAAAGAGAGAAAAGATCAAAACTTAAGAGCCCTGTGGGCAAATATAGTCCACTGTGGCTGGTGCAGACTAGGTTTTGTTGCTTCTATATTTACTGACCACTTTTCATCCTTTTTGACTTTTTGGTTTGCGTGTTGTAAATAATATTCAGACCTCTATGCTAAGAAATATATGAACTTGAAAAATCAGCTTTCTCTCATCAGTATCTAGTAGGTGGAACAGAAATTTGATATATCTGAAGTACTTAATTTGTTTTCTAATATTTCACATTCAATTGGTTTTATTATGGCACTGCTTCCTTTAGCAAATGGAAGTGGGTGACTGCAAGAGAATTATTTAATGTCAATTACAAAGTCTGAGTGGTATTATTGGGTAACCCACACAGCTAGTGAACTCCCCAAACTAGGAGAACATTATATGAAAATTGGCATCTGCCTGCACTGGATTTGTTCTGTTCTATCCTTCACATTAAAAATACAAAAGCACAGATGAAACCAATGAATTAAAAATAAGCTGCTCATTTGGGGTCAGAATGCAGATGCAATAGGTAATAAATTTCAAGAATAATTAGATGAAAATTTGTTCTAGTTAAAAACCTTAAGAAAATATTTCATGTTTATGTTTATATGGCATCTTAACTCTAGCTGCTATCAGATTAATCTACAAAACACCTTCTTAGAAAGAAAACAAAACCCCTAGTTGCTTATAGAAATGCTTTTTACTTTTCTATTCTTTTTTCCAATTATTCTTTTAGTTGTGGCAGTGGTATTACTGTAATGAATGATTTGTCATCAGCAATGGAACCTAATGCATAAAAAATCTGATTGTCAGCTACAGGAAGGAAAAACATCATTTGACAGTTTAAGTATTTTTTCTAGATTTGGATTAATTCTTCATTACAAATTTCAGCAACCTATAAAATGGGAATGATACCATTTTCTCCAAAAAAAGCAAAAACCTCCCACCAAAAAAAAAAAAACACCAACAAACCAAAACAAACCCCAAACCCACAGCAATCACCTCCCCAAAAAACAGAGCCTGTCTTGATTTCTGAGGTCAAGGCAGTGGCAGTTCCACCCACGTTTTTTATTCTCTCTGGTCCTAAGAGGCAAGGAATCAACATGAAAATGTTAGATTACGGAGATGCAGTCAAAAGGGCTGTAGTGTCAGCTTGCGAGTGCAGTGAATGGTTTGTTGAGGTGTATTCTTGACCAAGGAAAATGCACAGCACTCAACACATCTGATTAGTCCAGATCAAGTAAGAGCAAACTATGCCTTATAATGTAAGGGATAGTCCTGTTAACAACACTGAACCTAACACTAAACTACATAGTTTTGTCAGATGTTCTATTCAGATTTCTGGGAGTTAAGCACATGATAATAGGTCATTAAGATGTACCACAGTAAAATATTCTAAGAGTAAGAGCTATTGAAAATTAGATTGTACTTGAAGGAATATACAAATTTACAAATTTGGTATTTACATATCCAAAACTGCTTTAGGTTTTTTAGCCAGTGTTTGAGTATAAAGCTGGTAAAAACTAAACTTTAGTTTGTGTGTGACTGAACTAAAAATTCAAGAACTATTTTTAAAATAGGAGGAATCCTATGGGTTTATAAGACTGCTCCTGTGTTACCCCATCTGCAACTAGAAAGTCAACTTTCAAAAGTTGAATGTAATCTGGGATCAAATTTATACTATAAGGACATTTGAATCACGGTCCATCTTCTCTCCTTGAAATTATATTGTTTCAACATGAGGTGCTTGTTCTGGATTGAAAGCAAAACTTAAACTTTCAATTATTCTACTTTTTCTTTTTTTTCTGTTGGGTTTTTTTGGTGGTTTTTGTTTTTGGTTTTGGTTTTGTTTTTTTTTTTTGTGAAGGTCAACTGTTTCATTAAAGGAGGCATGGAAGTAAGAAATGTGCCATCATTACAGATGAGACATAAAATTCCTAAACCAAGATAATAAAGGTAGGTAGCATCTATAAAGAGAAGGAAACATGCTGAGTTTTTGTCACTGAGTCTGAGTTTTTTCTACCAATTTTCTGGTTTTGGAAGCTCTGCTTGTGTATTAAAACTTGGATATTTTTGGTTGGGTATTTCTCCTAATATATTCTAGAGAGTCAGATAAGATGGAAATAAGCAGTATTTAGAGATATTGCAATTATGAATTTGATAAGCAGTATTTAGAGATATTGCAATTATGAATTTGATAGTTAATACTTGAGAAGATGTCTTCTTGGTTTTATGTATAAAATTCTGAAATTATGTCTTGCACACCAAAATTACTGCTTTTGAGCCGTGTTCCCTTTGATTTGAAAAAGTCAAAAGTTAAACAGAGAAAGACCTATAGATAAATTCGAACAGAATCAATTACAAAGCTGAATTAAAGCAAACACAGAGGATGTGATTCAATAAAAAATGTGTAAATATTTTATTGATTTAGAACCTTAACTTTGGAAGGGAAAAAATTGAAACTTGAGTTTTTGAGTTCTGTACACAAAATCCTCTTAGGATATTATAAAATGTAAGGCAGAGGAAAGAAGCAATCCTTTGTACTATAGAAAGGAGACAAATAAATGTGGAAGACAATAATTGCATTTAAAATACTAAGTGGGGAATGAAAGCTAGGCTGAAACTTGTAACTCAAGAAATGGGAAGTATGGTGGATTCTTTATCTCTGGAGATTTTTTTAATTAAGACTGATTTAAAAGATGTTATTATTCATAAAGAAGCTGTGCAAAATCACTATGGGCTTCATAGCTGCAGAAAGTCTAAATTATTATAATGGCCCCTTCTGACATTAAAATTTGTGCTCATGAACAAAGAAACAAATTTTCAAAGGTGCAAGACTCACTTATTTTTCATTTATCTGTATAAAAATGCCAAAAGGATTCATTGAGGCTAAGAATTTAGATTAAAATTTTTAAAAGGAGATTTAACATTTATATGAATCTCAGAAACATCAAGAATTATACTGAAAGTTAATAATAGGAAGGAAATGTTAAGCCTTAGAAACACATTACATCTTGAAATGTAACTCTCTGAGCTCAGGATAAGAATAAATTTAGATAGCTAAATATATTTATCCTTTGCCTTGAAGAGTAGCCAAGGAACAGGGACTGGTGAGCTCTAGGAATACATATATGCATATATGTGCTCATGGAAGAAAAAAAGATACAATAGTCAAAGGACATTGCAGAATTCTTAAAAGTATTTCTTTTCTTTTCTTTTTTTAAATGAATATAGAGCCAGACACTGCCAATGACAAGATCCTGGCTCTGATGAACCTTTTCCAGCCAATTCATATTTTCTTATGACAAAGATTATAAATGCAGCAACTGTTGCCTAACCTCAACTCCTATGATTTTAGTGAAACCGATTAGAGTCTAACAATAAATCAGTCTGATAGGGTGAAATATTTAATTAGCCAAAAAAAATTTACTTAGCAAAGGTTGTGAACCTCTTTAGCCCAACTTATATGACAGCATATTTAAAGCCTTATATAAAGGGATGAAGAAGTCAACATGAAAAAAAAAAAACAAAATCAACCACCCTACAAGTATGTTACAGTCATTTATACTCTTGTTTCCAAAATAATCCATAACAAATCAAAAAACAATTTTAAATGTTACATGTGAAAGCAGTTCAGATATGCTTACTTTTTACTTGAAAGAGCCACCAATGAAAAACAAGTGACAAGCTCTAAAAAGCTCTATGGTGTTGCTGCAGTACTCCAAGTGAGTCAGAGCTTTGATATATGTCCACCTCTTTGAGGGAGGACTTCTGAAACAGAGAACAATGACCTTTAGGAAAGATGGAAGAAAAAGAAAAGGATTTCAAACCACATCTATCCCCTGTATCATCTTGCTGTCGCTCTATCAAGTTTTATTGGCCTTCTGGTTTATAATGAACTTTGCAAAGCCCCTCTGGAAACAGCCTTCTGACAAAAGTCACTCAGAGGCTTTGATAATGCTGCTCTGGAAAGCAGGCTAGGCAAAGCAGCGAGGCAGCCCTCCTCTTGCCACTCTTTTGGGACCCAACCTGCAGTAACACATGGCAAACAGGGTGTAGAAAAGACTGGTAAACATTTGTCTCGATCATACATATTACATGGAAGGGAACCATTGATATTTCTTGTTTCCATCCCTCAGTTCGTTAATATTGACTGATTCAGCAGATCAGTGTCTTTAGATTATTGTCCTGATCAGTTTGTAGCTGGGTAGCTCTACATTCAAAAGTAGTGCCCTTGTGGTCTGAAACAAATAATTGATTTAGCTGGATATTGACGGTTTACAATGCAGGTAGAAGTATTTTGAATGTTGACTAAGTTTCTTCACACATGTATATAAAATGTAGATCTAGGCCATTGGCTGACATTGTAAAGTGTAACATTAAAGAATGTCAATATAGTCTTTTTTTTTTTTTTTTTTCCCAAAGCTTAAAATAACTTGGACCAAACATTTTCTCCTATGCCTTTTATGGCAAAGCATTGTGGAAGTCATTGGCCTCTTGAGCAGCAATTGTTACCATCTTCCTCCTGCTTACACTGTGGTAACAACTTTGGTTCAATAGTGGCAAGTGACTGCCATGACTCCCCTTTGCCCTGCTCCACAACAGAAGACTACCTGTACATAGCAGGAGAAGGAAAAAACAGTGCTGTCAGTCTGAGAAAGCAGAAAGCATGAGTGGTAGGACCAGAGTGTTTCTGCTAAAGTCAGGGAGAACTGGGGAGCAGATTTGGGCTAGGGGCGACCAGGAGAAAGACTGAGAATCTTGGTCTGGGCCCTGGAGCTGACAGACATTTTGAGGTAAGGTTAGGAACCTCTTGGTCTCTCCTCTGACTGCAAGGAATGAGCAAGAAATCATCACTTTCAATGCAATGTGCTATAACGTAGTGCTACTGAAATACTAAGGGAGATAGGCTTTTCCTGCA
This sequence comes from Pelecanoides urinatrix, assembly GCA_013400755.1. Classification (NCBI taxonomy): domain Eukaryota; kingdom Metazoa; phylum Chordata; class Aves; order Procellariiformes; family Procellariidae; genus Pelecanoides; species Pelecanoides urinatrix. The sequence goes on from VZTQ01005568.1 coordinate 39,098, forward strand.
GCAACTCTTGATTCTGCCTCCCGCCACAAAAATATTCAACTGGATAAGGCACAACTTTTCCTTTAGACTGAAAAAAGCGACGGAAGGTGGGTATTTCACAAATGAGTGAGGCAGTTGCTGTGTTCCTTGATGCCAAAACAATGCAATTAATTATTGTGTGTGGAGTCTGACTCAGTAGGCACGATACCAGAAAGCATCACCTTGCAGGTTTTGTAAGCAGTAGAACACCTGGTTTATGATTCCTCCTAAGGCATAAGGACCTAGCTGCTTGTCAGGGATGACATATTTTGCCTTCAGACACTCAGAAGTTGACACGTAAAACTTCTCAGGCTTTTTCCAGTAGTGTGAAGGAAAACAGTGGTTTGTTTCTTGAAAGAATTCAGAATCCATTTTAAATATTCATCATTACTTACAAAATTACTTTGTTCATTGATATTGGAAGTGACCTTGCTCAGTGTTTAGTGTTCAATAAAGAAGCAACACATATACAGCTTATAGAGCAGTATGCTGTACATGCTGATATGCTTCTAGATACAACAAATCTTTGTATCCGGAACACCAGGCAAGCAGAACTCCCTAAATCTTAATACATTCAGTAGTACCAAAGAAGAAATAATAAAAACCCAAACTATTTTAAAAGGAACATCTAGAGTAATTAGCAATTGTAAATGTAAAAATTAGATTCATACAATAGGGTAAATATTTTATGAATTTTTGATAAGTATAAATAATTTTTTAATAAGATAATGGTTAAAAGACAGCAATGCAAAAAACCCCAAAGCCTACAGCAGTATTTGCAATAAGACTTAGTTTATATATAGTGTTTTAACTGTATATAAACTATTTATATTTTATATAATATAAATATAT
>VZTQ01005570.1:0-17548 GCA_013400755.1 Pelecanoides urinatrix
ACCTTCAAGGAGCTGAACTCTTGGCTCAGGGTCCCAGGGTAAGCTGCAGATGCCGCCAGTGCCATCACTGGCTACACAATACTCCTATTTTCTGCAGAGGTCAAGGGTGGCCAGGACAGCCTGTTCCCTTTGCTTTTCCTCCCCAAATCACCTTCCTAGGAATATTCCCCAGCCACTGTGGCGCAGGTCTCTCTGTCACAATGCTCTGCCGCTGTGATTTAGAGTGAAGAGTGCCCTTTACCTCACTACTCAACACAACCCTCCTGTACATCACCCTCTGACAACACCCCACAGCACCCAGGCCTGCTTTCTCCCCAGTTGGCCCATACTGCAGATGGGATTTTAGCTACCTAAATACACGTGCCCATTTTGGGAGCCAATTTATTCTGCCTGGTTTCCAGCTGCTGCTCCAGAGGAGCACCAGGTCCTTCCTCATATTCCCCAGCACCGTGCAGGTGTCTTGGATCCCCTAAGAAATCTAAAATAGCACTGGATTCACTCCTTCTGTATCTCATCTGAAAGTAACATCATAGTAAAACATGTTTCCCAGGGCCACAGTCAACTCTTCCTGAAACATAGCCCCCATTGCACCCCACATTACATGGCATAACAGTACCTGAGCACTCCACACCAGCATCCTCTCCGTGGTTACAGTTGTGGTCTCCCCAAGGCCGTGCCCGGCAATCAGAGAGGGCAGTTTCAGCCCCTGCACAGTTCACATCATCTAGCCAAATTTGGCCGGTTCCTTGTCCAAACCGAGCAGAGCCAGGGGCTGAGACTGCTGTGCCACAGCCCAACTGCCTGCACACCACTTGAGCGTCTGTTAAATCCCAGCTGTCGTCACAGACGGTCCCCCACTGCTGCTCATGAAACACCTCGACTCTCCCAGAGCAGAAATTCAAACCGCTCACCAGTCGGATCGGGGCTGGTTCTGGAACACCTGAACCAAAAAGGTAAGAGGAGGTAACCTTTTTATTCTGGCAAATACATTCCTGCTAGCCACGTCAGCAAACGCAGCGTGTACCCATTGGCTTAGTACAACCAACAAGGACAAGCAGCATGGAGAAAGAAAGTTCAATGAGGTTGTTTTTCCTCCTTTTCTCCCAAAAGTCAAGGAAAGGTGCTGTCCAAACTCAAGGACTTCTTTCCCTCTCTGTCTTTGACTAGAAAGATACCTGTGCCAAGACAGCAAATGCAGGTAACTTTACTGACCAAGGGAAAGGACTTTAGCAAGAAAGAGCGCTTTAGGAGAACAGTGAGAAAACTGAAGTATGATTCATCTGAGCTAGACCTGAAGCCCTTAAGCACAAACTTCCAGGGACTGACTGACTTTCCTGAGGATTGGTACCTAGTGCCATCTAAGATGCTCAGGGAATCACAGACATCCCAATGGGATTGGCAGACTTGATACAGGACTTAAGAAAGATTGGTGCCCTTCTGGGTCTGCAATTAGAGACTGGGAGGGATATAGTGGGACATCTCAGATGACACTAGACACCTATGTTTAGGCAACTGAACCTCACTTCTACAACTCTGCTGAGGACCCTTGGTACCCTTTATAGTCAATGGAAGGAAATGAGCACTGTTGGGTTGCAAATTCTTTAATCTGCTTTGGGCATCTGCATCAGGATGGGCCAAATCCTGCCATTGACTGCACTGACTCAGTCCTCACTGGCTGCAAAGGGACAGCAGGATGTTTAATTCAGAGACAGGCATCTGTGTTTAGTCAGTGAATCCACAGGGTATTTTGAAGATGTGGGCAAGTAACCAGAGAAAAGCAGTTTATCTCCTGCAAGGGCAAGGCAAAGGTTCACTACTTCTGGGAGGCTGTGATGGATACACTTGACTCCCAGCTGTACTTTGGTTCAGGCTGACTAAGGAACAACAGGCCTTGTCTTTGTGGTGAACTTGAGAGCTGGAAAGCCCCTGGCTCACGTACAAGGGAGTGAAGGTGCCTTGAAAAATATTTTGAAAGGTGGTTTTGAAACCCAAAAATGCAAGACATTCGAAGTACAGAACAGGATACCAGAGCTAAAATGAAGATATCCATCTTGTCTATACTATTGACTAGCAGACAACTACTTCGCTCTACAAATATTACCATCAGGATGGGCCCAATTTGAGCTTTCCCAGAATTGCAGCTGAACTGCATTCCAGGTGACTCTTCCCTTGAGCAGGGACTCCTTTCAAGGTTAGAGATTCCTTACCTGGGATTAGGAGATCCTTCCTTACCCAAGGCAGAGAGATCCCTTATCTGCGACAGATCCTTGGTAAGTGACTGATAGCATGCTGAATGAATACTCATGAAACATTACTAATCCATGTAGCTACTCAATATTATTATAAACATTGTATGGATAATTCCATTAGACATAAACCATTGTCCAAGTCTGAGGCTAAGATTGGACCTAGACACACCTAGGCTCCATAAGGAGTTTAGAAAGCAAGGGGGTCCACTCTGAACCTCGTGACTCAATGGGAGGGTCCTTCTTACTCTTTGCAGCTCCAGTCTCTGTGTGAATCATTCTAACTCAATTCTAATTCAATTTTCCTTTGTATGTTTCTTCCATGCAGTAATTAATAAGGTGAACCTTGCCATCAAACTTATTGAACCTTGTTAAATCACTGTTAAACTTTGTTAAATGCCATCAAACTTATTGAACTCTGTCAAATTATTTTACCTCAATAAAACATATTGCTGCTTCTCTCTTTTGAGTGAGGTGCATTCCACTCATCCGCGACAGGAGTACAATGATCATATAGAGGATGAAGAAGAATGAATTGTGACAAGTGTTCACAAAGGGATCTAAGGGACATAAAGGATTGAGAGTGACACTCTACAGTGTCATGCTTTTCTGAGAAAGGCACAGACATGCATAAATGGGAGTGCTGACTACGAGTTATGCAAACCAAGCCTTCAGAGCTACTCAGCACTGGCAAAGCCTCAGCTGGCATAACAGACTAAGAGGAATATGCCCAACAGTTAAGGAGAAACCAGAGAAGAATGACTTAAAAATGTGTCTCAAGAGGGAAATGGGAAGAGACTGAGGAAATGGAAAAGAGACATAACAGTATGGTAGATGCAAAGAATAAATGGTAGTAATGTGCACTGCAAAGAGACAAGAGGCTGTAGAATAAATTCCAGGTAATGATAGTGAGCTCAGGCTTTCCTTCTAGTGGCAAGAAAGTGCAGTGTTGCAACACTGAGGAAATTTGTCTCAACTGTGGGGGTTTCAGAGCAGACACTAGAAGAACATTGGTGAAAAAAGATCTCATGAAGATGGTTCTACCAAGAGAGGGAAGAGAAGAGGTAGGTTAAGTGGATTTCCACAAGTTTTTTTAATATTCTTGTCTGGAAGAGAAAAGAGAGAGAAAAATGGAGGGTGTATGTTGATTTTTCAAATGTGGTATGTTCACTGGGGTTGTCACTGGTGGCAGTAGAAGAGTCCAAGTGACTCTACATCCTCTATAACAGGGTGAATCACACCAGTCCTGCAATGCTACCAGGTTTACTGGTAACTGACATGGGAAAGAGTCCCAAATTTAAATTCTTCTGCACAGCTAGCAGCAGGCTGGACTGCAGCATCACAGTGTAATGATTAGCTTTTGAATGGGAAGGAGAGGGGAACACAGATGATTTACTCACATCCCTCTTTGAAGCACTTTCTCTGTACAGTACTATGGTTTTAGAGTCATAAGACAGGAAGAGGGTACCTTATGGCATTTCAAACATCCCTCCACATACCCCTCGACTCGAGCAGTTGGTGGCACAGATGAAACTTACCCAAGCACACAACACCAGCATCTTCTCCATGCCTACAGTTATGAACTCCCCATAGAGCGGTCTCACATTTGGAGAGGGCAGTTTCAGTCCCTGTGCAGTTCACATCATCTAGCCAGATAGGACCAGATCCTTCTCCAGAATAAGCAGAGATTGGAGCAGATAGTGCTCTCCCACAGCCCAGCTGTCGGCAAACAACTTCAGCATCGCTTATATCCCAACTGTCATCACATACCATTCCCCACTGCTGGCCATAAAAAACTTCAACTCTTCCACTGCAGCGATTTGGTCCATTCATTAACCGCAGTGGAGCTATTCTTGGTGTATCTGAAGAAAAAAACAAGGGCAGGGACATACATTAAGTTGCCATTTGTGTGATTAAAAATAAGATAAAACGTATGTGAGCCTAATGACATCCAGGATGCATTTATCCAGTTGCATAATGTTGGGATATCTTCCCCAGTTCTTGTATTCAGAGATAGTGGACAATAGATAGCAAACCGTGTTCTGCAGAATATGTTAGAAATAAAAGCCAAGGAAAGCATGCAGCTTATCTTTGCAGAAACAGCTACACACACGCCAGAAAAAGAGAGAAATTTGTAACAGGTCTCCACTATGATGAAAGAGAGCTCACAATCCAGATTCAGGACACTTCAAGACAGATCCTCCTGCTGAGGTGGTACATGAATACCCTTCCTGGAAAGAGAAAGCCTTCCCCGTCATACAGACAGACACAGAGAGGGGTTACCTGAGCACACCACACCAGCATCTTCTCCATGCTTGCAGTTATGGGACCCCCAAGACTGGGCCCTACACTCAGAGAGGGCAGCTTCATTCCCTAAGCAATTCACATCGTCCAGCCAGATGGGGTCAGAACCTTGCCCAAAATGAGCTGAGCCGGGGGCTGACAGCGCTGCCCCACAGCCCAGCTGCCTGCACACAACACTGGCTTCAGCTGTATCCCAGCCGTCGTCACACACGGTTCCCCACTGCTGCTCATGAAACACCTCGACTCTGCCAGCGCAACGATTTGGACCGTTCACGAGCCGGACAGGAGCTGGTTCCGCAACACCTGGACCAAAACACAATGGCAAAGTGTTCGAGGAGCTCTGCATGCATCAGAGCTCTGTGGAGAGGGCAAAAAACCCTCCTCACAGGGGTCTTGAAGCCAACAGGGCTTGGGTCCATGATGTGTAAAGTGGCACTAGATGTCTATGGCCTCACAGCTTGATCCTACATCCTTGGCTGGAGCTTTTGCAATAAATCATCACCTGCAGAGTGATCACAGACGAGCACTCAGGTGACTTCCCTAACAGCAGAGCACCGAAATGCGGAGGAGGGAATAGAACACTAGTGGAAACAGTACATTTGAGAGTGCTGAGTCCCCACTCGTGAGCCTCTACAAGCCTGGCCATCAGGACTGGCCAACAAAGTCGGCAGCACCCTAGTCCCTATGAGATGTTCAGGGTCACTGGCACCCTTGCTACAAATACCGGCCATCCCTTGTACCCAACATTTCATGAATGCATTAATGGTACCTGAGCACTCCACACCAGCATCCTCTCCGTGGTTACAGTTGTGGTCTCCCCAAGGCCGTGCCCGGCACTCGGTGAGGATGGTTTCAGCCCCTGCACAGTTCACATCATCTAGCCAAATTTGGCCGGTTCCTTGTCCAAACCGAGCAGAGCCAGGGGCTGAGACTGCTGTGCCACAGCCCAACTGCCTGCACACCACTTGAGCGTCTGTTAAATCCCAGCTGTCGTCACAGACGGTCCCCCACTGCTGCTCATGAAACACCTCGACTCTCCCAGAGCAGTTGCTCGAACCATTCATCAGCCGGACTGGAAGCAGCTTTGCAAATCCTGTGTTGGGAAATAATGAAGACCTCAATTCTCGGTTGTATTTTGGTCTGTGCTGACAGGGCAGAGCACTGTGCTTCTCACTCCTGGATTGCATCAGTCTGGCATAGACAAACATTGCTCATTTTTTCATATCAGCTCAGCAGACCCTTGCAGTAATTTCAGTCCCTTAGAACGGTGGTCTCCAGCTGACCTCTCTTGTTGACCAGTCCCTACTAAAATCAGCCAGCTCTGTTTGAACCTTTATCTCACCAGAAGATGACAGATGCCAGCAACCTGCTTTTGTGGTAGACCAGACTGGAGGGAGTAGCACTGGGCTGGCCAGCTGAGCTGGGAAAGGACAGGGACCTGTGGCCTGACACTGGTCCAGCAGCACCGGGTTGCCTTGTGGTCTAGGCTGTGTTAAGGAGTCTTAGCACCTGGGATCAGAATTTTGGTAAAGCAGAAAGGGTTGATTGAGGGCTGCTAATATCAAATGCTGAAGCTTTCTAGCTCTGGTGTTGGTGAACATCAGGTATCTGATGCTGGGGACTGTGAGACAGGCCAGACAACTCTCACTGGAGGTGCCTATTTCCTTCAGAGATGTGAAGTCAACCCACACTGTTAGATTTAACATCTGCATTTTTCACATCTATGGTCTGAGATATATACCTCCTCCTCAGCTACGCAGCTGCTGATGGGAACTGCTCAGGACTGGCTGGGCAGAGCAGTGGACTGGAAGACCTACAGGCATCCCTGACAGATGTATTTTTGTGAATCTGTGTGAAGGAAGAGGAACAAGAGAAAGAAGAATGGTAGCATTTGAGACGCATAGCTGTCAGCCATGGATGGACTGGACAGTAGCTGACTTAATCAGCAAGAAGATCCCTCCTACTCCACATGCTTTTCTCTGTGGCACTGTAAGAAGTGCAAAATTGTTGTGTTGAAGAGTAGCTCAGCTGAGAAAACACCCCAAAATGAGTGTTTCCTTTGTTTACTGTGGCAAACTGGCCTCCAGAAGCAATCCATGAAAAAGACTTAAATGAGAAAAGAGAGATCAGAATTGTCTATAGGTTTAAACACATCTTTTTCCAAAGCACTTTTGAAGCACTCTGTGTGGCTTCCTTTGGAAGACCTATTTGTGCTGAAGGACCTGGGCCTCAGAATCTGTCTGAAAGGATCGCCCACAAACAGCTTCCCCCATGACATGATGGGTACCTGTACAAACCACACCAGCATCTTCTCCGTGCCCACAGTTATGGCTTCCCCAAGGAGTGGCTCTGCACTGGGAGAGGGCAGCTTCTGTCCCTGTGCAGCTGACATCATCAAGCCAAATGGGGCCAGATCCTTGCCCAAAGTAAGCCCCATGGGTAGCCAACAAGGCCTTTCCACAGCCCAGCTGCCTGCACACCACTTCTGCCTCGACCAAGTCCCAGCCATCATCACACACAGTTCCCCAGCGCTGGCCATAAAACACCTCGACTCTTCCAGAGCAGTGGGTCAATCCATCCACTAACTGAAGTGGGGCGGGTTCTGCAAAGCCTACAGGGGAAAAAAAGAAAAAAAAACAAGAGAGTATCTGGTGCAGAGTCTGGTGTATCTGTCTTCCACCTGGCAATGGACTTAGCATCTCTTGCAGTTTTGCATGGGAAAACTGCATAAAGAGGCAACACAAGCACTTCCTCTACCATCACAACGTTAGCTGCTCAGCAACGGATTTTACAAACTAAAATATACGTGGGATGGCAGAGAGCAAGCCCCAGTCTTGTTTAAATATGGATGTCCAGTGCTTTTAAGATGCTCTACCCTCTATCTACCATTGCAAGGGGTTTCAGGTCTGCTGTGTGTCTTGCTGCCAGCCCCTTATAGATGTCCCAGGTCCCTTAACACATACCAGAAGGTGCTAGATACCTAGAGGTGCCAGAATCACTCTCATACTGCCTATCTCTATCTACCTCTCAGCCATTTTTAAATATGGGTGTTATGTTTCCCCTTTTCCAGTCAGTGGGAACTTCACCGGACTGCCACAACTTCTCAAATATGATGGATAGTGGCTTAGCCACTTCATCCGCCCTTTCCCTCAGGACCCATGGATGGATCTCATCGGGTCCCATGGACTTGTGCACTTTCAGGTTCCTTAGATGGTCTCGAACCTGATCTTCTCCTACAGTGGGCAACTCTTCATTCTCCCAGTCCCTGCCTTTGCCTTCTGCAGCTTGGGCGATGAAGGAGTGGATGACTCTGGGTGTAACGAGAGGAGACTTGGAGGTGTAACCTTCCTTGCATGGAAGTACTTGATACTAATACACTGGGTGGGACAATGTAGGCAGAGGGAAGAACCTCACAATGCAAGAGTTTTTGGGGAACTTCAGAAGGAACTACGTCTACTGGCATGAGGGTGAGGTGGTGGGACTGCCAAAGCCACTGCTCTCTGCAGTGAGAGGATGCTCTACCAAGGCATCCACTGGCCATGTGCATGGGGAGCCCTACAAATAATCTCTGCAGCACCACTGTCCTTTACCAGTGGGTCATGTGGTAGTGGATTTTAATTAAGAAGAAGAGGCAAGACCACTTTAGGCTTTAACAGTGTGGATCACTTTTTAATCTTACAATTCTCTTGGGCGTTGGGGTCAGCGCTGCTCCAGAGGGAACAGGGCCTCCTACAGCACCTCCAGCACCTCTCTGCACCTCATAAAACCCACTTGTGTCATGCAGAGTGGGATTTACCTGAGCACACCACACCAGCATCTTCTCCATGCACACAGTTATGGTTTCCCCAAGCTTTTGCACTGCATTCTGAGAGGGCAGCTTCGGTTCCTTTGCAGGTTACATCATCAAGCCAAATGGGGTCAGGCCCTCCCCCAAAGTAGGCTGAGGAAGGAGCAGATAGAGCTGTCCCGCAGCCCAGCTGCCGGCATACAACTTCAGCATCAATTATATCCCAGTCGTCATCACAGACAGTTCCCCATTGCTGGCCATAAAACACCTCCACTCTCCCAGCACAACGACTTGAACCATTCACTAATTGCAGCTTAACTGTTTTTTTAATTTCTGCATTAAAAAAAGAAAACAAAAACAAAAACAGGATCACAGATTGCACATGGAAAGATTGCCTAGAGACCAAAGGCAAGGAGCGATCTCCACTAGCACTGCCCAGGACTTAACAAGGTGAAGGCTAGTGAATATCAAGTTCTGTGTCTTCCTCTGAGGTTGCAGAGCTCAGAATCAGAGAGATAAGTAGCCTAGATTGGGAATCCCTTATGAAACAGGACTCTGCAATTACTCCTGTGATGTTACTCCAGGGGTGGGGACTGGCTACAGATCAAGACACCCACATGTCTTATAGACCTGTTGGTGTCTCCATGTGAGGTGGGTGTTCAGATTCTAGTTAGTCAATGACATCCGTGGAACTGCTCAGCTGGCCAAATACTGACATTTGATTCAATTGCCCAAATAAGCATTCAGCAGCACATGGGATGCCATAGGTATTCCCCCAGACTCCTACTCTGTAGGGTCTCCCTTAGGGCCTGTATCTCATCTGTCAGGTTGTGTCAAATGCCCCAGGGCACCTCTAATTGCACTTGGCAACTCTGTGTAGGGAACTGACTCCACCCTAGATCTCCATTGGTTGCAAAAGGAAGACACCCAGCCCAAGTGGTGACACCTGCATTTAGACATATATTCGTCTGGGTCTTAAATTTAGCTTGTTGTTCAGTGCTAAATGGAGCAGTGTTTGGGAAATACTGACCTGAAAGAGGGCAATGGGCAGCCTGTCAACATCCCAATCCTCTTTCTACCTCCTGGGGTCCGTGGCCCACTTGATGAAGATTTGCTCCACAGTTAACCATGACATAGAGGGGTAGGGCATATCTTCAAGCCTTCCCCACCCAGTTCCTGGAGCTCAGCATTCATTAGCATCATGCTGCGATGTCCAAGTTAGGACTGGCTCACAGACAAGTGACCCACAATTGAATTTCTCATCCCAGTCCCAGTCTGAAGAATAAACACATCCACCAATAGAGAGTATTGTCACAAAATACAAATGGGAAGAGGCCATGTAAAAGCTCAACTTCCCTGGCACATTTCAGCCATTAAATATGTGCATGGAAAACATGTGCGTCCAGGTGGGGATCCTTCAGTCTCCTTGCCCATTAACTTCATGGTGATGGCATAAGAGTCAAGAATAACGTGGATCAGGGAAAAAAATGTATGATCTCTGTTCTGCCCTGGTAACAGAATGAGCACAAACACTACCCCCCACACTGTTTAACTGGTAGAACTGAGCTGGATAACATTGTCCTTGACATGGTAGAGGTCAGTGTCTGAAACAGCCACCCCCATCCTGAGCACTGAGAGTAGCACTGATGGAGAAATAAAATTTTGCAAACAGGCTTAAAAACCTCTACACAGCACACCCTCCTGGGGTCGCACGGGGAGGGGTGTAAGTGTGAGTTACCTGAGCACACAACACCTGCATCTTCTTCATGATTGCAGTTATGGTCTCCCCAGGGTCTGGTCCTGCAGGCAGAAAGGTCAGCTTCTGTACCAGTGCAGTTCATGTCATCCAGCCAGATATGACCAGTTCCTTGACCAAAGTGAGCCGAGCCAGGGGCTGACAGTGCTTCTCCACAGTCCAGCTGCCTGCATACGACCATGGCATCGGACAGATCCCAGCTATCATCACACACGGTTCCCCACTGCTGTTTCCAAAGCACCTCAAGCCGCCCCGCGCAGTGGCTGGGGCCACTCACAAGTCTGATGGGAGCTGAGTTGGTAACACCTGAATCCCAAAACAAGCCAAGGTGGAAAATGGGCATAAGCCAGGTTTTGGCTGATAGTGGAGATTGTAACATCTTGCTTTTGCAGGAATAATGCCATTTTGAGCCTGTCTGGGGAAGGATTGCTGAAATGGTCACCACTTTTTTTCCAGCAGGAACATCATAAGAAAAGCTTGCTGGCTAATTACTGGTGTAAACTTCTTGCACAGATAGTGTTAAGACCTCTAACACATCTCTGCATCTCTATAAGCAGCTGCAAGATCTTAGTCACCTAGGACAGTTCTGATCATGGGATTCCTACTAATATGGCCCTCCCAGACACATGACAGATATTCAAAACCTTGGATGAGAACCAATGATTTCCAGCCGTGGAACAGTCCCAACACACACTCTGACATGGTACGTGACAGCTCCACACCACAGAAACCCTAGACTTGTACCCTGCACACAGTCAGGAAGATGAGAGGAAAACCTCAGATTATGGTCTTTAGGAAGACGGCAGTCCCAGAGCAAGTGCCTCCACACAACCTGAGCTGCTGTAGCACCATGGATCTCAGATCATCCCTCCCCACTCTCATTGTGCAACTCCTTGCTCCATGCACAATACCGTGAACATTCCTCCTGAGGTCTGCCACTCTTCCTGTGTTGTGCAAGTTATCAAAGGAAGCTTTCAGGTCACTTCTCTGTGTACAAATTAAGATATCCACATCCTTGTCCAAAACGCTTGTCAGAACTTTCCTATCCAGAGCTCGCTCCCCTGGTGCCATGTGGAGCACATTTTGTTCACCTAAATGAAGGTTTCTAGTGCCATTTGTAGACCTGCACCCTCCAGAGCAGTAGCTGGAGGCCAAGATTGAGAAATTAGGGGAACTCAAATGGCTCTAGGCACCTACATTAAGGCAACTGCCTATAGTCCATACAGTAGGATTCACCTCCCAGCTGCTGACAGTTGCAGTGCTAAACAACTAGACTCCCATACAATGCAGAAAAGAAGATATTTCCAGTCAATATCCATCCATAAGGGAGGAAGACTTGAGGTAGACTCTATGCTGTTGGAAAGCATGGATATTTTTCGAACAAACTTTAAATTCCCAGGTCATCCTCCTTGATCATTTGTAGATCTGGCACAGCTTTTACTTCATCCTAGCCCCTGAAACAGCCTCAACTTGTACCAGGTTTTGTTAAAAACCAATATCACTGTCTCAGGATAATCCTTATCCAATTCTTTTACTACTTTTTGGTTTAAATTATTGGATTATGCTGATTTGCAGGATATAAATTAAGATTGGATTAAGAACTGGATTAAGAACTGACTCTGGCAGGGAGGCAACAGAGGTCTGCTATGCTTATTCATTGAGCATCATGCTATGCTTTTAGGTCCTGGCTCCAACACAGACTGTGACTCTAGGGTGGAGGAAAAAAACAGAATTACATTCTGGATTACACAGATCAATCAAAGAAAGCTCTGTCTTTATGCTTGCATTTGTCTGTTCCCAGGATTTGCCTCTGTATATTTACATTGTTAATGCCTCTAAATCTCTAGTTGACCTTCAGAAGCCAAATGATCATCTCTACTACTGTCTCAGAAATGTCAAGCCCTTTTCCAGTGCCAGGAGCTAAAACCCAAGCTTCCCAGATCTTCAGTCCTTTATTCCAGCCATGAAACCCATTTCCTTGCCAAGACTGGGAATACAAGAGGGGTCAATCCACCACGAGTTGTATCTAGATCTTATCAGGCTGTATCTAGAACCCTGTTCTCCAGGAGCAGAGGAGAAAACTTACCCCAAAGACATGCCAAGAGGAAGAGCACAGCTTCCATCCTGGTTCCAGCGAAGGCAGCCAGGCTCCCACTGCGAGAATCGCTGGGTGGGAGAAGATTTCCAGGTGGTCCCACGGCAGCAGCAGAGACCTCATACAATCCAGCTCCTGAAGGCCTTGTTGGCAGGGTAGAGCAGGAAGATCGTCCTTGTAGGAAAGACAAAGAGTCAGTGGCTGGCTGGGGAGGCAGGAGAGAAGACAATAAGGACCAAGACGGGAGGTAGATGACAAATATTCCTTACCCTGACTCCTCCCCTTAATTGGCCTCTCCCCCTTCACCCTCCAGTGCTGGTCCCCTCCCTCCTGTTCCTTGCATCTTCCTATGCTACTTCCCTCTTCCCATGCTCTTCTGTTCATTAACATATTAAGGGAAAATAACCCCTGCTAGAAAGCACGGAATCTTTTCTCCTCTGTTGTTGTTTTGGCAAAAAGCAAACTGTTTCTGGCACTTCTAAAACTGCCATTCTCCTGGCAAGACTAGCTCGTGAACAGGCAGTGTTAGGAAGACTTCTTGGAGAAAGCAGGAATGATCTCCGTGTCTGCCTGTTCCTCTGACTCTTAAATGCTGTCTAGGAATGGGGAGCATACGGAAAACAAGAAAACACTTTTTTTTTTACTGTGAGGGTGGTCAAACAAAGGAACAGGCTGCCCACAGAGGTTGTAGAGTCTCCATCCTTGGAGATATCCAAAACCTGACTTGATATTGTCCTTGACAACCTGCTCTAGCTGAACCTGCTTGAGCAGGGGGCTGGGCTAGATGAGGAAGAAGAGGTCCCTTCCCACCTCAGGGACTCTGTGGATTAACTCCTGCCTGAATTTGGAGACAGTGAAACACAGTCTTCATATACTGGTAGTGGGGAAGGGTCTCTTAGGAACTGGATGGGGCAGCATTCATAAAGTCACTGTAAACCACTTACAACAATGAAAACTTCAGGATCAAAGAGTACAATGTGAGACATTGTCCCAGGACAGGGACACAGCATGTGCAAGTACAAGGTTGAAGTAGGGAGCAGAAGATAAACACGGCCTCTGGAGAGAGATGGCTTGCAAGGAGCTTGCTTCACATCAGCTTGGATAAATAACACCAGTGAATCTACATTTCTGGTATTTAATACTGGTAATTAAAATATTTGTTTCCAGAAAAACTTTAAGTTAGCCTGCAGTTCATTTATTTTCAGAACTAAGTCTTCCCTTAGAGAAGTGTTTTTCACTGGTGCACTCCTGGGGAAAAGCAGACTTTCTGAGACCTACAAGGCCAAACTCACAGTCACCAGTTCAGATTCAGCCTGATGAAGATGCTTTCGATGCCATGGACCAGTTATTTCCATGGATGCAGATTATGGATGAATTTTTGGACATCTGTAATGGTATGATTGGCCTTAACTGTAGAAGATGTCTAAGATGAACATTTGGAGGCATGAGGAACAACATAAGGTGCAGGGCCTATCTGATTGCCTTCTTATCTATCCTATCCCTCTCAAGAAGCTTTTGGCTCTGTCATCTTTACTGTTCCTTCAGCTTGCATTCTGAGTCTACTATTTACTATTTGCTTCAACTTCAGTTGGCTTTGTAGTTCCTTGTTTACCCTTCAATCCTATTCCTGTTGACCTTTAATATAACCCTTCTATAACAAAGAAGATATATATCTTCTTTGTTCCCGCTTACGGGAAACAGTAGGCTTTTGGCCAAGTGGCAGAGCAGCTCTGCATTCATCTGCTCCTACATCTCCCTCTGCTTTTGAAAGCATCCTGCGTTGGCTTATTTCCCCTCCCTGTATTTGGAGGAGGGGAGTCTGCTGCATTGCTCGCTCTTAAAGTCTTCTCAGGAACATGTAATATAATTTGTTTATGCAGCATTGACATAAATCTGCGGCATTAACAGAATGGGAAGGAAAGGAACATTGTGATAGGCGCAGGGTGAGCCACATGTGGCTTGAATGCAAGTGTTTGAACAGGGCACACAGACATTTGGAGCACAGAACATGAGTGAAGGCATTTGATGATAGTATATAAGAACAGAGCTGTTCTCTAAAGGAAGAAAAGACAGGAGCTGAGGGCAGCCACCACACAGGCAAACCAATGGCCGCACCCACAGGGAAAAGTCCCATAGCACCGGAAGAGCAGAGAAGGATAATGAGAGCAATGGGACCTACCGACAGTACAATAATCATCAGGTGAAGACAAGGTAATGAGCCAGCACCAAGGTCAATCCAGGAAGTCCAAGCAACAACCCAAGAACAAGGCTGGGAACAGGCACACCCACATCAGAGCTCAAGTAAGGATTGAATTTCCAACCCTGAGCTTAAATGGAGCTCCTGGCCAGAGGGTGTGGGTAGAGGCTCCAGGCATTGGGTGTGGGTGTTAATGTAGGCTCCAGGCTCGGGCAATTAAGGCCTATTAATGTACTACTGACAATAAAAGAGGGGAAAAAAATTGGTCCTAATTTTAGTGGTTTTAGAGAATATCTTGCAGTTTTATATCTCTCTCTTTGTGTCTTAGCTCCTGACCTTGTGGTCATTGGGCAGAATGTGTTGGCCATGAGCAGGTGTGCAATAAAGGTTGCCTAGTCTTCACAATAACAAGGCTAGAAGGCTTCCTTTTAGTCAGGTCATCTTCTGGCTGTGACATTGCTCAAGACTTCAACATGGATGTGTCAACCCCACTGACAAGGAGGGAAAGCACTGCTGCCTGCCCCAGGACAACTTTCCTTCTGTGGACAGTGTCTTGCCAAGCCTGGAGCCATCTCCTGGTGTCTCTGGCTGCCTCTATCAGGAAGTAAGGCTGTCATTACAAGCAGTACTTTGGCAGCTGCACCACTGCAAGGAGCTGAGCTTCCCTGCGGGAAGCCACCCCGGCAGTTCAGAGGTACACAAACCACAGAGCCATCTCTTGGCCAAGGTCCACAAAGGTCCTTCCCCTTTTTTTGATTCCCCGAAGCCATTTTGTGGGGCCAATAATCTAAATCTTGTAGAATTCTGATTATCTGGAATGCTTTTGGCTGTGGTCCCCAGGGAGATCCCATCCTGCACTACACCTCTTTCAGCACAAGGACAAGGCTGTGCTTCTAAATCCCACCACATCTTGCACAACTGACCTTACTTCATTGAAACCCATCACCTGGTTTAGGCTCTATCAGTGTCATAGTTTAACCCCAAGCAGCAACTAAGCCCCACACAGCCACTTGCTCATTCCCCCCTGGTGGGATGGGGGAGAGAATCAGAAGAGTAAAAGGGAGAAAACTCGTGGGTTGAGAGAAAGACAGTTTAATAGGGAAAGCAAAAGCTGCACGCACAAGCAAAGCAAAACAAGGAATTAATTCACTACTTCCCATCGGCGGGTAGGTGTTCAGCCATCTCCAGGACAGCAGGGCTCCATCACGTGTAATGGTCACTTGGGAAGACAAATGCCATCACTCCCAACATCCCCCCTTCCTTCTTCTTCCCCCTGCCTTATATGCTGAGCATGACGTCATATGGTATGGAATATCCCTTTGGTCAGTTGGGGTCAGCTGTCCCAGCTGTGTCCCCTCCCAACTTCTTGTGCACCCCCATCCTATTCACTGGTGGGGTGGGGTGAGGAGCAGAAAAGGCCTTGACTCTGTGTAAGCACTGCTCAGCAATAACAAAAACATCCCTGTTTTCAACACAAATCGAAAACATAGCCACATACTAGCTACTATGGAGAAAATTAACTCTATCGCAGCCAAAACCAGCACAATCAGACTGGATCAATGGCAGGACAGGTGCAATGGCACCTTGCCTTGTCTGCACATCCTTTCCTAAACTCTTGTACAGCACCCCTGGCCCTAGAGCTGACCACGCATGTCTGTCTTGGATGCATTTGAAGAGTTCCCATTCTTGGCTTGGAAAGTAGAGGGGATATTCTAGTAGCACTAGTAGTCATACCAGTGGGTATTTGTGGTTTTTTTTTTTTTGGGGGGGGGGGGTATTGCAGTTTTGTGACTGCAGGAGGCTTTTCTAATAATCTCTTTTTTTATAGTATTCTTCATCATCAAAGGAGAGAACATCTCTTTCCTATTTTTATGAAAAATAAAGACACCTAGACACTTGACCTTAGAGGGATACCACACTGTTGACTTTTATTGTCTGAGCTATCCTATCTGCTATTTTTTTTCTTTTGTGGAATCTGTAAGGATCTTCTCTGACAAATGCTGTTCCTACAGGTCCATGATCTCTTCTGCTTGTCCTGGAGGTCTGGGCTCCCTTGCTCCCACCTAGGAGTGCTTTCAAGGCTGCCTGAGATCTCTTCTGCTTCTCCTCTAAACCCCTCTATCTAGACAAGCTCCTAGACTGTCTCTCCATGCACAGCTATTTGTGGCACAGCTCAGTGTGACCGGAGCATTCAGAAACCCTTGCCCACCCCTTCCCATTTTAGCTGTCCCTCCTGCCTCCTTGGGAATCCCAAACTTTCAGGGCAGGTGTTGCTTGTCCTCAACTTTTCTGTCTTGGATTGTTGCTTGTGCCTTTTGCTTCCCAACTTTTCAACCAATCTTGAGGTGACTGCTCAGGCTTGGCTTAGCCTGCTTTTCTTTTGCTGAGGCCACCCTGACCTTTCATTGAAATACTTATTGTTTGTGTAAATTCAGACTGGAAACACCTGCTGCGTCGATACAGTTCACCCATCCATGATATTTGCACGCTGCAGCCTTGTAGATCCAGTAGATAGAGCCTTGCACTTGCTAGTAAAAACCATAGGTTTTGTATTAATACACCAATGTAGGGCACAGGATTTGCCTTGATACAAGCAGATTTTAGCTCATTTTAGCTGTGACAGTGATTGTCTAATGCTCACTTAACTTTTGGCTAGTGGTATTTGCACAGCTAAGGTATATACAAATAGGAAATGCATTTAAAAAACCCTCCAAAACCTCAACCAAACACCAAACTATGTAGCCTCTGAGGAATATTAACACTGTATGTTCACCGAGGCTGAGGGGCTACTGTGTAATTTATTGGTGCTGAACATGTACATGTCCACTGTTGTGAGAGACAACAGGAAGAGCTTCTACAAGTATATTAATGACAAAAGGAGAGCCAAGGAGAATGTCCATCCTTTATTGGATGCTGGGGGGAACATTGCCACCAAGGACGAGGATAAGGCTGAGGTACTCAACACGTTCTTTGCCTCAGTCTTTAATAGTCAGAGCAGTTATCCTCAGGGTACTCAGCCCCCTAAGCTGGAAGACAGGGACGGCGAGCAGGATGAAGCCCTCATAATCCATGAGGAAGATGTTAACGACCTGCTACGCCACCTGGACCCGCACAAGTCTATGGGGCTGGATGGGATCCACCCGAGGGTACTGAGGGAGCTGGC
>VZTQ01005571.1:0-19038 GCA_013400755.1 Pelecanoides urinatrix
ATTACTGCCCACAAGAAAAGTGAATGCTCACCTAGGAAGCATTTGTTTTTGTAAAGAGACTATATGGGATCTGCATGACATTCAAAAAGATTAGAATGATAAGAGAAGGAATAAAGCATAAAAATATTAATCTACCTTTCAAAGGAGGTATACAAGTGAAATATTGCCCTAATATTCAAGTTCAGTTAAAGTGCTGAGTGCTGGACATAGCTGCTAAATATTGTAGAATTGATTGAACATACTGAAAAACATTCAGAAATTACCAAACCACGATTTGCACTATATACAGCATATATTCCCAAATCTATAGGTTCTGTATGTAACATCTTTAAAACACACTCATTTAAATACCTTGTTAGCAGCAAAAGGAAGTTCAAAGAATATCTGGGATGGATGTGGGCTGGTTAGTGAAGGATGATATGGCAAAGACTGATACAATTCAACAACTTTTTTGCCTCAATCTTCACAGAACATAACCACAAGGTTTGGGAAAAAGTGTGACAGCCAACAGTGGAGAGTAACAAGCTAGAAACTACTTAAAGAAATTGGACAGACAAAAACCCATAGAATTAAACAGGATTTACCTGTGGGTGCTGAAAGCAGGCTGCTGTGCCTTCAAGGCCACTGTCTATGATCTACAAAACTGGAGGAGGGCAATGGGAGAAATGCTAACAATTGGGCAGACCCAGGGACTCACAAGCCAGGCCACCCCCAGCGCAGTCACAGGCAAGGTCATGAAGCACGTCTTCTGGGAAATTACTCACAAACACATGAAGGACATTAAGGCAGTATCACGAAGGTTCAAAACAGATTTACCAAAGGAAGATCATTCTTGCACATGAGGAGAAAGCAGTGCAACATAACTTGACTTCAAGAAGGCTTTTGACACTGGCTCCCACAGTATTCTCATTAATAAGATGAGGACTGGATAGACTGCTAGATGGTTTGAAAACTGGCTGGACTGCTGGGCTTAAAGACTGGTAAACAGTAGCTTGTGTTGTAGCTGGCATTCAGTATCAAGTACAGTACCCCAGGGATTGATGCTGGGGCTCACATTGTTTAAACTGCACTGGGTTCTTTTTGCTAAAAAGCATCTAATACAAATTAAGTACTGTTTGCATTTGTGCATGGAGAATAGCTGTGGTAGTCTTTACTTCATTATCCTATATTGCAGAAATTACAAGATTAGATTCTCTACCTAAAATCAACAACCCAGAACTGCTTTGAAATTTCTATTAACAGTTTTCAGCCAATAAAACCTGCTTCCCAGAGCTGCCCCTGATTTACATATGCTTTCAGGTCAACTAAAAGTACATGTGTTTCTAGTGAGTGAACTGTTTTATTAGAAAGACTAGTTCTTTTCCCATCTTATTTACACTGGTCTGTAACAAATGAATTCCAGAGAGGCAGATAAAATCAAATTTGTAATAGAAATAACCTTCACTTGTTGTTAGTAAGCCACATTTGAGTTCCACATAGGAAAGGAGGAAAACGGTCACAGAATCATAGAACAGTTTGGGTTGGAAGGGACCTTAAAGATCATTTAGTTCCAACCCCCCTGCCATGGGCAGGGACACCTTCCACTAGACCACTGGGCTCAAAGCCCAGTGCAACCTGGCCTTGAACACTTCCAGGGATGGGGCATCCACAACTTCCCTGGGCAATCTGCTCCAGTGCCTCACCATCCTCAGAGTGAAGAATTTCTTCCTTATATCTAACCTAAACCTACCCTCTTTCAGTTTAAAAGCCATTACCCCTTGTCCTATCACTACATGCCCTTGTAAAAAGTCCCTCTCCAGCTTTCTTGTAGGCCCCCTTCAGACACTGGAAGGCTGCTACAAGATATCCCTGGAGCCTTCTCTTCTCCAGGCTGAACACCCCCAACTCTCTCAGCCTGTCTTCATAGGAGACGTGCTCCAGCCCTCTGATCATCTTCGTGGCCCTCCTCTGGACTTGCTCCAACAGGTCCTTGTCTTTCTCACGTTGGGGGCTCCAAAGCTGGACGCAGTACTCCAGGTGGGGTCTCACGAGAGCGGACTAGAGGGGGAGAATCACCTCCCTCGAGGTCATGCTTCTTTTGATGCAGCCCAGGATATGGTTGGCCTTCTGGGCTGCAAATGCACATTACGCGGTCATGTTGAGCTTCTCATCAACTAACATCCCCAAGTCTTTCTCCTCAGGGCTGCTCTCAATCCATTCTCCGTTCAGCCTGTATTTGTGCTTGGGATTGCCCCAACCCATGTGCAGGACCTTGCAAGGTCATAAGAAGTCTACAAACTTTGATGGCATCCTTTCACAATCACAGATGAATAGTCATACAGCAAAGACAAGAGACCGACTCAGACCTACTAAAGAAGGAAGTAATGTGTTCTCCAGTAAGCACGACTATACATTTTATGCACTCTATATAGTAGGCATGCAAACCTTTGCAAGAAGTGGCAAGGAACATCTCAGAAACTGGAGAAGTCTATAGTGATGACAGAATTCCTTATTCCAGTCCTATACCCACTACCTGTACACTGTCAGGGCAGAACCGAGGTTCCCAAACAAGCAAAGTAGCAACAGCAATCCCTTTTTTCAAGGGTTAGCTCTGGTATGGTTCCATGGACCAAATTCCAGTTAGGAGCAGGAGACAAATCAAGTGCACTCCCAAAGAGCATCATTCAGTTTCATTTCACCCAAAGGAAACCAATTTGTGCATACTGATTTACAGTGTGAAGGCAACCATGGTAAATGGAGATCAATGCATAATTCAGTGCAAAAAACACATTCCTGTTCAAAATTAAAACACTAATGCAGATGTACCTCAGACATCCTCTAGTATCGTGCCTGGCTTACAGGTGTTGCTTTTACGAAATAGAGGTCTCTCAAACTAGCAATCTCAAAAATAAGAGGTTAGGAAAACTTTACCAAAAGACAAAGGTAAGGTCAAAAATGCTTATAAATGTCTCAGAAAAGTTAAATTTGTCAATTTGTCTTATTTAGGTACCTGTCTTCTGCCCATTTCCCAGCCTTTGCTTGGACTTCTCATTGCAGATGTGGGTCTTTTTCCTAAAAAGAAAAAAAAAAAAAAAAAAAAAAAAGGCTGGACAGTGCCAACAAAAACTAGGGCTTTAATAAAATCCTGAGCTTTCAGGGGAAAAAAAAAAAAACAAAACAAAACAAACTCCCCATATTTTCATTTTCTTTTTAATGAAAGACAAGGGCCAGTTCATGAATCTCATTAACTAAAAGTTCAACAGCAATTAATTCTCTTCACTGTCTGACTTTCTCATTTCCTCCTATGTCCATCCACAGTTGCATATGACATGCCTGTATCCAAAACCCACACCCCTCCCAAAACCAAACCAAACAACTTAAATCTGGCAACTGAAGGCTCCCTTCAATCTAGGCACATTTCCTAGCTAAAAGAAAACGCAGATTTCAGATCTTAAAAAAAAAACCATAACGCTTCTACTGTGTCATTTGCACTTGGAGTGACTGCAAAGAGAGCTGAAGGTTGTAATTAATAAGGATCCCTGTTGTTGTTTCAGTCAGTGATTTATCACCTTCACATCTAAGTAGAAGGAGGTCAGGCTGCAGAAAGGAAACAATTCATTCAAGGTGGTATTTCTCCTTTTGCAGTCAGCTGCTGAAAAAAATTCGTAATTTCTACTTACTTAATAACTGTCTATAATGGCAGCATGATCCTGTCCGTTCATGTTCACAGTAAAACATGCTGCTCAAAACATGTTCTTCAGAGAATGCAACTTTCTAATACGACTGATCATTTTTCCTCAGTCAAGTGTCCAACTCATTCTAGTAAGCATATGGAATTTCATAATTCACATTACTGTTAGAGATTATCACATGTACTGTGACTCAAAATCCTGTGATAGCTGTATTTATTTACTAGTTCTGCTCTGGTAATTACTATGAAACTGACCAATATTTTTATAGCACTGATGGGCACAATAGTCCGTAACCAATCATAATGCTAACTCTATAAAGTAATTGAAGGATGAAATTTTGGAGGTTTAAAATGCAAAGCCGAATTGAGAAGTAGTACATTGCCTAATTTTCTAATGAAGTGGAAACAATTAATCCTTCAAAGTATAGCACATGTGGCATCATATTCCTCTTCAAAATTTTTCATAAAACTTCCAAGTTTTTCACCCAATACCAATCAAATTTGCAAAACTCCTCCTGACAAGTTTTTTTTGTTGTCCGCAAATGACGGCCAACAAAAGGGAAGCTCTCCATAGTCATCTAACTGTCAATTGCTCCACTTTTTCCCCCCATAAACTTTATTTTCCTGTTAGGATTTCTGGGCATTTCCACAGAAGGTGGATTACAAAGTGAAAGACAAGGTACTGAAAAGGTATATCTTCTAGAAACAAGCAAGGAGAATGGTTTCTCTTTTCTGCTTATGCTGCCCTCCTCCCCTTGCCAGTAGCATTATCCAAAGCATGTACTGGTCTCCTTTCCCACCCCAGTTCTATTTTCTACTCAGTTGTGCTTTGTTGAAGTCGGTTGTCTGCAGTAACAAAAGATCATCTTTTGCTGTTACACAGCATTAAACACTAGACTCCTAGTTCAGACAGAAAGGCATACTGACAGCTTCCTAAACTGTTGTTATCTAAGCTTGTTTTCATCATTTACCAGACAAGTAGGAGATCAGGATGAACTGGAAGACAAAAAAAAAAAGAGTTTGGCTTTGCCCATTTTTTTTTTCTGGATTTTTTGTTTTGAGAGGCAGTTAGAGGAAACAAAGTCAAAACCTGCTAGAGGTGGGTGGGAGGGAACAAGGTTTATCACCAGGGTTGCCACTAAAGCCAGCTCTTGACACTGCGACTTGGCCTGGCTTTGGTTTTGTCTCAAGCAATCAAGAATACTATGCTTGGTATTGTTTTCTCAGTACCATCGTCTTGGATCGGTTTTTACTCCACATCACATTTTATTTATTTTTTAAAGTATACAGACAGATTGCAAACAGAGATAAAATTTTAGCTCAGGCAACCAAAACCACAACTTCTGTTAAACTGCTATGAGATTTTACCCAGAGGGAGAGAAAAAGATCAGTGCCATAAATAGTCTAATTGCGATAAGTTTGTCAAGCCTACAAGAAAGCTGATGAAATGTTTTTTATTAAAGGGAATAAAATTAAGACATTACTTAATTTTGCTTGGAAAAGATTTTTCTAGAGGTGGGACTGAGTATTCCTTAGGTCTACATTCAAAATCGCAAACCACATTAATTAATTCTGAAATGTCTCAGAACTACCTTTAGAAATATAAATCAAATTACCTTATGCAAGCTGATCTAGGATTTTTTTTTACCAGAGTTATTGGATAGAATCAAACAAGTAAGAATAACAAGGGCTGTAGAAAACAAAGCCTACTATAAAGACTGGGGGGGGGGGGGGGGGGGGGGGAAGGTACCTGTAGTTTAAAAAATAAGTTAAATATGGCAAAACAGACTTCACAGAGGAAAAAGTTTGCTTCATGAAAGAAAGTAAAATAAAAAAAAAAAAAAACCAACAGCGTCGCACTGTGTGGGAATAACACAAATAATGAATTTAATTTGCTTTCTGGAAACTTAGCTTAGACATTAGGAAGTGAAAACATTATGAAACAAAGAAGTCATTTTAATAGCAAGACGGTTAACATACTATCAAATTGCCCATGAATACCATGAAACCTCTACTAACATAGATTTAAGATAAATTAATCTTGCCAAGGCTGAACTAAATGTCCCTTCTAGTTCAATTTTGTTCAGTGCTATGACTTTGCTTCCTAGAACTGCATGTTCAGAGATTAACAAAGAATACATTATAAATGTCAGAATCTCCATCACAATATATTTTTAATGAGCTAGAAATTAAAATACTGAGCTTTGTGAAACAAAAAAGTCACCACCAGCTGAGCTTCCACTGTAGTCTGATAAGACAGCCCTTATTACTAAGTATTGTAGAGAAGGGTTTGACAATAACAGGCAATCCTATCTGTTCAACAACACAAGAGCAATGGCTGACACAAGCCAAAATTCAGACTACCAGGATAAATGATGTGTTGTTACAGTACAGAAGGATATTGAAGGAACAAAGTGGAAGACAGAACTGACACCTGCATACATCTCACTAAAAAGAAAAATTTGACTGAATACTTGACTAAATGTAACAGATCTTTCAAACCACAATGCTTGCAATTAAATTAGTCCTATCTAAAACAAACAAATGAGAAAGATGCATGACTATACAGAAGAATTAGAACACTGACAGCTGATGGATTAAGCTAATGCACTGGTCAGGAAACTAAAATGTATTAAGCGCTGCTGTGTGTGTACATGTGATATACATAATATGTATAACATATTATGCATATTGCATATTATACATTTTATATAGTATCATAATAGTGTGTATATAAAATATCATATATTTAACGTATTGATATTATATAATATGTAGCTTATTAATAATATGTTATCTATATACATACATATATATACACACACATTTTTTAATGCATGTCAGGAAGATCTCAGATCCAGAAGAAAACATTTGACTAGATACATGAAACTTGCTTTGACCAGCCACAGCAGGTAATGAGAATGAATCCTTTGTTTTCAACTCACAAGGCTACAGTAGGTAAAGCAGGGACTTGAGCTTAAGTTTGCCCTATCTCAGATGCGCCGTCTACACATTTGAGGTCACATCTGTACTTCAAATATTTATACTCTTGAACTTTATTTACATTCGGTCAGGTCTTTATGGTAAGGTCATTTTTTTAGTTTATGAATATACTGCTAAGACTGATCTAAAGGTAGACCTGCTGTAGTACCTATAAATGGAGAATGTGCTTACTTTTTGTTAGCTTGCAGCTGGGGAGACGTACATTTCACATATGAAAATTTGAACAACTGCTAAAATAGCATTTGGGCTGCTTGAAGATAATAGCAGACCAATGAATTTGGAAGCAAGTTGATTACAGTGAATTAGAAGTAAAATTTAGATCAGTTATATAAACAAAATTTAATTGCATAACCTTAACCTCTGCAGTGGAGTACAACTGCAACTTGCAGTTATACTTTTATATATGTATATATACACACACACACATATATAAAGCTACACAGCACCTACCTTCAGTGTATACATAAACTGTATTTTTCTTCTTTAAACTTGGTTTAAAATCAGCAGTAAGTAAAACAACCACGGGCTTAAGGAAGACTGTGGTTGACAATAACAATGTTTTTCTATTCATACTTTCTCTCAGTAATTAACGTATCAATGATATTCCTTGCTTTATTCACAACACAAAAACAAATTCTTGTCCATTCTTTGAAAAAGCATCTTTGAAAAAGCTTTTAAAAAAATCATAGAAGAGTAGCTACTGCAGATACAACTACTTTGTTATTCTTTGAATTTTGACATTGAAAAATAAAAATTAACAGAAACTCCCTGAAAACAGGGAAAGGGTTAAATTTAAATTAAGCATATTATTTTTTTTTCCAAGGCAATCCTCTAAAGCTGTACAAAATCCCTTTCAACAAGCATTCAAATTGTGCACTGCAAAGTATCAGAAACCAAAGCATAAGTTACCAAATAGCAAATACCCATTTTTGAATTTTCCTTCTGATATACTTTTTGCAACAAACAATGGTATGCAGCATATAGTGCAAAAAGAAATGTGTGCAGTAAGGAAGATACTTCAAAGGTTTGATTCAAGTTTACAAATGAAGAGGGTTAGATGTGCCTTACAACAGACAGGCAGAGAGAGACAAAGGTGGGTTAAACATTCCATCAAGCTGATCACGTTTCAATTTATTTGCTATATATCGGCACTGATGGGAAACAAGTCACACTAGGTGAAAAGCCAGGCAATACTGAGTATACTCAGGTTTTGCCACGTCACAGAATGAGTTGAGGGCTTACTGCCAACTAATCTTACTACTTATGTTATGCCACTGTCCACTGGACTTCTAACTTCATTCTGAACCATTTTATAGCAATTGCTACAATTGAAAAAAATAAGATCCATAAATATTTGATTCTAAGCTTTAATTTTTACCCAAGTAGGAAAGATTTACCTTCAAATTAAGAGAGTCTGCTGTCTGGCAAAAGAACAATCGGTCAAGACCAACGCTTTGCCAACGGTACCAGCACCAGGCTTACAGCATTTGCAGGAATGGCAGGCGCAGGAGAGTATCACCTATCAAACATGTTAATTTCAAAGTGATAAGAAGGCAACTGAATAACATTACATTCACTTACACAGCCAAGGCTAAATAGGTCACCACCTACTGTTTTCTTAGCATTGAATATAAAATAAATAAGCTACAGCTAAGTTAGTCTCCATCAAAATAACAATGTTTTGCATATCAGAGACAATTACATTATGCACACACACTAATGAAAACCAACCAACTAAAAAAAGAACCAACCAACCCACCCCCTAACTCTCAAACACCACTGCAGGACTTCTTTCTTTTTTTTTTTTTTTTAAAAAAACAAACCTTAAAAGTCATGTAACTGTCAAAGCGTTAACTTAATTAAAATCTTTGAAGTCTGCAAAAAAAAAAGAAATAGCATTCCAACTTTTATCAAGAGCTGATAAAAGTTGGTGTTTAAAACCTAATACTAGGTTTTCCAGTTGTCCACAGGTTTTCTGTGAATAACACACAAGTTCCAGCATGAATTTCTGGTTATAAGTCCCACATTCTTCAAGAATTCAAAAAAATCCAGCAGCCAAACCACCCTCATATTTCAATATATCTAGTGGATTTTTTAGACAACAAACTGTAGTAGGTATGTAAAAATCACTAGTCTCTTTGAATACTGTCTCTTCAATTATCAGTGTCCAAAAAATCCTGGTCCACTGATACAAGATTATTATGAAACTTCATATTGTTTTATTGTAGTTTGAGAAAGTACACATTACAGGTCCAAGGAAAGGGGAAAAAAAAAAAAAAACAAACCACAAACCAACAACAACCACCCAACAGTATTCTATTTTAAAAACAACATTTCCAGAGCAACACTAAGGAAGTGAGACGCTAAAGCAAAGAGGTCTTCAGCAAGAATCAGTATGAGGAGTGATTGGGGGGGGGGGGGGGGGGGGGGGTGAAACACAAACCCAAATCAAAACAACTTAAACTAAACCCTAAACCAAAAAAAACCCAAACATTTTTCAGATAACTACCTGGCTGGATAAATCACTTTTTCAGAGTGAAACCATCTGTGTAGAAGTAACTAAGAGTATCCCAATGGAACCAAAAATCTGTTGCTATTGTCAGAGCAGAGCCCAGATGCCTCTTCCCTGGCAGAGCTCGGTGGCACTGCGCACTGCACAAAGCTAATGCCATTTTCTGACTTCAGAACAGCACAGAAATGAAGGGACAACCTTGTCTCTTCCATGGGTGAGAGTACAAGACATTATGTATAAAATATATATAAAATATGTCAGTAGAACAATTTATTCAAATATTTCAGCCCAGGTTAGCTGTGTATGCATTCCTGAAGGAGTCAGTGGCAGTAATCACTGCTTCCCCTTCCTTATAACCAGCTCACGGCTTCTCAGCTTGAAAGGCAAAATTCAGCCTCAGCAGTGAAAGCAGAGGTCATGGTATGTGAAGGAAGGTGTGCAGTTGGAGGGGAGGGAATAACTTAAGGCATCTAAACTGCTGGAATATTTACAGATGTGCATACATACATGGTGGGGAGCTACGAGGTTTGAAGGACTTCAGGTGGGTGAGGATTGTCCAGGGTGCTGGGTGGGGTATATGTTCTCAAGGCAATATTATTCTACGACCAGGAAAAAAAATGTTTTGTTGAGTTTATCTTTGCATTTTCAATTGTGCTGAATTTGTTTATAATATTTTTCTGTAATTTGGAATAGTATCAAAAAGTATTAGATACTTTTTCTGTTGCTTACAAATTCATAAAATCACAGAACAGTTGCCATTGGAAGAGACTACTGGAGGTCATCTGGTTCAATACCCCTGCTCAAGATGGGGGGGCAACCTAGTGCAGGCTGCCCAGGACCATGTCCAGATGGCTTTTGAATGTCTCCAAGGATGGAGACTCCAGATTATCTCTGGGCAACCTGTGCCAGTGCTCAGTCACCCTCACAGTAAAAAAGTGTTTACTGATGTTCAGATGGAACCTCCTGTGTTTCAGTTTGTGCCCATTGTCTCTGGTCCTGTCGCTGGGCACCACTGAAAAGAGCCTGGCTCCATCCTCTGAATCCTTCCTTCAGATATTTACATGAATTAATAAGATCCTTCTTCAGCCTTCGCCTCTTTAGGCTAAACAGTCCCAACTCTCGCAGCCTTTCCTCATAGAGGAGATGCTCCAGACCCTTAATCATCTTTGTGACCAGAACTGGACCCAGCACTCCAGGTGGGGCCTCACCAGTGCTGCGTAGAGGGGAAGGATCACCTCCCTCGACCTGCTGGCAGCACTCCTCCCAGTGCAGCTCAGGATACTATTGGCCTTCTTTATCACAAGCACATTGCTGGCTCATGTTCAGCTTGGTGTCCACCAGGACCCCCAGCCCCTTTTCTGCTGAGCTGCTTTCCAGCTGGGTAGTCTCAGCATATATTGGTGCCCGGGGTTGTTCCTCCCCAGGAGGTGCAGGACTTTGCACTTCTCCTTGTTGAACTTCAGAATATTCCCGTTAACCCATTTCTCCAGCCTGTCAAGGTCCCTCTGGATGGCAGCATGACCTTCCGGCATATCAGCCACTCCTCCCAGTTTGTTGTCATCAACACACTTGCTGAGAGTGCACTCTGCCCTGTCACCCAGATCATTAACGAAGATGTTAAACAGGACTGGACCCAGTACTGACCCCTGGGATACACTGCTAGTTATTGGCCTCTAATTATGTGCCACAAGTTGTAATCAGGATAGTAATTTCAGGATCCTTTTTTGCATTATCTATGCAGTTGCACCACAGAATGCTATAGATGGCATTTTGTGCCAACAGTGTTAGTTCTATATTAAGTAACAATACAAAGAAAAAGAATTTCTCTACACTACAGTAGAATAAGGCACATCTTACAGATATAATTTCTATACAAGAGCCACCTAATCCAAGTCAGTACCTCCATGAAGAGAGCTTAAAAGAATTTGCCTCACCATGGTACCCACATCAAAAACCCAAACACATTAGGATGGAGAATTCATCCCTCTCTTCTCTACCTATCAGAGCAAAGCTACTCTTTAGCGGCCTGAGGGGCCAATAGACTGCATATTAAATTTTTCATTAGGCTTTTTTTAACCCTCCTCATTCTCTCTCTATTCTTTTTTTGTATCTCCAAATTCCTGATTTCCTTTGTATCCAAATTTTATCTTTTAGCAATCAAATGCTTTATTTCATCCTACTTCTGACCCTCTCTCGTTGCACACCCGTAGTTCCCCTGTATTCTAGTTCTGCATATATTAAATATTACTGGCTTCACATTACATTCAAACTTTTGGATATCTGGTTTGGGTCATCCTGTGATGAAGCAAAAGAGGGCTGTAATTAAATCAATACATACATTAAAAATTTCAAAGCTGAAAGCATAGCATTACATAATGTTTTCAGTATTAAGAAGTATTTTATAGGTTGCTCAGAATTTAAACTCAAATGTCTTCTCATTTCTTTCTCCTCTACATGTTTTATTGGCATGAACAGTTTTTGACAGCATTTTTCTCACATTCTGTACATCGCTGTGTATTTGTAGAAATGTAGGATGCCAAAATCCACTGTTTACAGTCACTGAATATCACTGAATTCCACCTTAAAATCAGAAAGGAAGACAAAACTTGTACAAACATCCCAAGTGTCTAACGAAGCGGATCACTTGCCACTACAGTCATCGGTACCTTCACCACCAGTGGCACCCTAAGTAGAGTTTAGATTTTGAGAAGGTAGGGGAGAGGGAGATGTCATAACGTTGCTGCCAGAAGTCTCGCAGCAGTTACTTCCCATGTCTCAATAAATCCTATGATTTCTGTACGAGGTAGTAGAGCTGGGGGCAACAATTACAGCATGGAAG
This sequence comes from Pelecanoides urinatrix, assembly GCA_013400755.1. NCBI lineage: Eukaryota > Metazoa > Chordata > Aves > Procellariiformes > Procellariidae > Pelecanoides > Pelecanoides urinatrix. The sequence goes on from VZTQ01005571.1 coordinate 12,025, forward strand.
AATTTTTTCTCCAGGAGAAGCAGCAATTTACTGGTTATACCAAAGCATGCAATGTGCCCTGAACAGGGCTCTCCTACTCTGTTCACAGATTGCTGAATGCCCACTATAACTATTTAAAAACTTGGCTAATGTCTTGTACCAGTAGCTTCTTAACACAACTTGCAAATCTGTCAGTTGTTACACAGACAACTATGTAATGGTTCAGGGAGGGAGGGAGAGGGATGCTGTGGCTGATGCAGCCAGCACAGGCACCACAGCCATCAACAGAATTTCTTTTGAGTGATTTCTTAGCTAAAATGGCATAGATGAACCAGAGTCCACAGTGCCATGCTCACTCAACAGCCAACACCACTCGTCAACATGGGCGCAGGGCAAGGACAGCGAGACTCCTCTCTGAAGTCCCATTTTGCAGCTCGGGGGGTCAGGGAGGGATACAAAACACTGGGTAAAATTTTGAACCAGGTCATACACTGAGAAGAAATATGAAAAAGTATTAGATACAAACTGTGAATTTAGGATAAGTCCTTTATTCCAGCTGTAGGATGGAACTGACAGACAGTGTAGAAGAACTGATATACAACTGATAGACAATGTAGACGTATGGCCAGTACATGTAAGAGCCATTTACCTGATTGCCCTCAGTGGGGACAGTAATTTGCGGGTTTCCTCCCTGGATACTCACATTTACACATTTTTTAGGAACATTTTAGTCTCTGAAGTTTCCACTTTTCTGTCAGATTTAAACTGTGCATTTGATTATTTAATGTAATTAAGTCCAAACTTAGTAAAAAGGATGACAACAGAGTCAGTTTCCTAGAAACGCATGATACAAGTAGCACAGGCTTTGAGGAAGGGAAGAGAAATGTCAAGGAAATAAGAGTGGAAACACAGGGCATGACAAACCTATTGATTGTTCTGTTCAGGGGATTCTCTTTCTTAGCACATTTCTCATGAAAATTGAAATGGGCCCAAATACTGGTTTGAGATCTGACATGCAAACACGTAGCCCACTATGGAGTTGTGCTTTTATTTTTGGCTAAGAATTCACTTAATATATATTCTAAGTTCTTTCACCTCAGATATTGAATTCTGACATGACAAAAAATTTAGACTTACTAAATACTGTTATTTGAGGAGCAGCATAAGGGCTAGGCAAGTTTAAAACAACATTATAGCAACATTTGCAAGAGATATTTAGGGATAAGAAGATCTGTGTATTATTGCTATACTGTGCACTCATTAATTTTACAGCGTATGCTATTTCACCCAGTACCACTCATTATCAGAGTAATCCATTACCAAACTCCTGGCCAAGCCTGCCTGTAAGAAAATAAAAGAATTCCAGCAATTCCCGAGATTTGGGTTTTTACAAGGGCTGGTATGTTAGGAGTTCTATGGCTCTATCCTATATCACTAATATCCAGACATTTCTCATTTACTACATTATTTCAGTCATACAATGAGCAATAAGATGAATGTGAGGATGACAACTAAGAAGTACACTTACTAAAAATAATTCCACAAGCCCTTTGACACAGGGCACAAAACTCAGCCCTTTAAGAGACCTTGGCTTGATTCCTAGCACGAACAAGGGAAAAAACCCAACACATAACAAAGGAGTGATACACATTTGCCATTCAACACTAAGCTGCTGGCTAATAGAATAATGAAGCTTTACAGAGTGCAAAGAAGCACCAGCACCACGGGACCTTGAGGGTGAAAACTGCAGAGTACACCTTCAGCGCTGTGATAAGGGGGACAAAGCAAAGCTAGAGGCAACAAAAGCAAGGTCAAGAAGCAGGGCAGCACAAGCCTGTATCAGAGGCAGATCATGCCAACTCTAAAAGAATGTGACCTCATAAGCAGAAGATCTTAGGATTAGAAGATGAAGTCTCCTAAACACAATCATATATTCCAGACCAGTTAATGAAAATGTATATACAGTAATTGAGGGGATATAGTATGAAAGAAAACCATTTTAACTTAGATGCTGTTAATGTTACCCTAAATGTCATTAATAACGCTACAAGACTGCAACAACTTGTAATAAATGGGGAAGAAAAAAATCCCTAGAGTGTTATGATTATACATTGGAACTAAAAAAGAAAGTAAGAAAATACAAAATTTAAGAGATTTAGATAATTGGGTAAAACAATAATGCATGAACATCTGAAGATATTTTTGTTTCTCCTTTTTTTTTTAAATCCATAAACATGGTTTTGGAGCAAAACCTGAGAAATGGAAATTTGGCTTCAGCTTACAAAAGCAAATCAAAGAGCACCAAAACAATAATTATTTTTTCCATTATTTTTAATGAGGCTTTTTAAGCCTTATAAAAAAATACTGCTTATGAATGCAAACTGGAAACCCAAAATACATCAGAGACACCTGGCTGATGCAGAAGAAAGAACAAAGAAAAGTTCTTTCTGAAGAACTTCTATTTATAACAAAAAATGCATAGGAAATTGAACAGGTAACCGCATAGTGTTCTGTTTAAACACCATCATATGTTTGTTTGTCATCTACGATGTTTAACACATAAAACCACCTCAAATGTTTGTGGATCCATGGTTAATTTAGTCAGGGCTTATGATTTCTGAAAAGATGTTCTACTGTATCTTTTTACAAACTATTAATATGCCAAAAATAGTTTGAATTTGCCATATTGCTCTGTTATTAATAGATCTAAAAGAAACATTTACTGACAATCATCTGGAAAACAGTACCAATTGATTTGTCTCATTCACCTGTTTTCAAGAGAATGATAAAAAGTTACTACCTCCTGTGATGGGATCCTTATTAACGCAATATTTTGAAAGAAAAAAACATTCCAACTCACACATCTCCTATGGTGACAATTCATTATGCAAGCTGCTGCCTTATGCTTGAATATTATTATTATTATTGACAATGGGTGATATTCCACGGTGTCAGCAAAAACTTAAAAAAAAAGCTACCGCTAATGTTCAGCATATAGTTTTATCAGTGATAGAGGAGCAATTCCATATCACCAACTTTGTGGTGCTGCTGACTCTGGCCCTGTACCCTCCAGGCCCAAGCAACCACAGTGTTTATGACCAGATTGGTCTCTGACCCAGATACAGTACTGATTATTGAAGCTTTCATTTGGCAGAAGTAATTCTGACCTACTGTGCTAATAATTTTGCTGATGGGAACTAATTAACAAGCAGACAGTCTACACACTCTCTTTAACCTAGCTGTTAGCAAGCTCATAATGAAACTTCAATCAAGTCACACTGTGCACTGGGTAAGTAAACACATGTACACACAAACACACACACACGTGTATACACACTGGAATGATGACTATAGTCCTATGTAATAACTGAAGGTAAAAGAAAAACATGCTAAAACTCAGGCTAAAGTGTCCAGTATGTCTATGTATGTCTCATCATTGACCAAGATAAGGACAAGGAACTGAAGTGGCTATATTTCTACCTCCAGGGTATTTCATATAGTTCAATTCAGGACAATCTGAAGGAGACTCGAATCTCACAACTATGCACATATAGCCCTTCTCTGCAATAGTGCGTCAATGCTATGAGAAACGCACACTGAACTTTACCTAATTAAGTACAAAAAAAAAATTAATAATTGCTTATTAGATTACCTCAATGATTTGAAGTAATTCAACAGTAGTTCAAACAGACTAACTTCTACAGGAACTAGCCAGTTAACTTGGGTGCCTAGAGTGAAGAGTTGTGAATACCCTCATGTTAGGACAGACTGGGTCTCTTACACAACTCTGAAACAATGTTTGCATCCCTTTAAATGTTAGTGTCATTGTGCTAAACCCACAAACCATTATTAGATTTAGCTCTGTTCTAAGTCCTAACAAAACAAACCAAACAAACAAAAGAAAGAGATCTCCAATTGTTTCAGATTGAAATGACACAAGGGGGAAAAAGTACCATATGTGATAAAAAACCTGCAACATTCTACACAGTATTCTAAGCAAACAGTAAATTCCTGTGCACTCTGTATGCACACATCACAAGTCATGCACTAATGCAATCAGGTCAACAGTGAAAGCAGGACAGAACAACATCACTGTGTTAATCATCTGCTAAAACACTTCAAGATTCAGAATAATCAAACAGAAAATAATCTTCATTGATTAAATCAATATATATTGAAGAAAAGCATGCAGATTGATTGCTCTTCATTTCTCTTTGATCATCTTATGCTTCAGCGTAGAAGCAGTAGTTAATGCCATTTGAATGTGGCAAGTTCTGCAAGAGCAGAAACTCTTAGGAAAATAGCCTGTATAAATTAATCTAAACATCACATTTTAATGAATCTTTATTTAAAGATAAACGTTTGTCTCTGGTTCTATGAAATATTAATTACATGTATACTAAAGGTCCCACACAACTTTATGATAAAACTAAATAATTACATGTCTTCTGCCAAAATTGAAGACAAGCCTAAAACTTTTATTTTGTTCTGTCTAGCACTTACAAACTGATAGTCTGGGCGCTACTCTTTAAACAGTCTTCTACACCACTGGTGTGCCTCCACCAGACTCACCGATACCAAAGTTAGACACTTGGTTACATCATGTACTTTTACCTCTGAAAAAGAGCACTAGATTTAAACAATCTTAAATCAGGCCATTTGACCTTTTCTGATTACTAGTGCCCACTCAACCTTTTCAAGATGAATGGTGGATATCTTTGTCCAAGACAGAGTATTCAGCAATCACAGTATTTCCTATAAGATAGATAAATTGAGCGGTCACTTAACAGGGAGAAAGGCCAACATCAATTGCAGCAAAGGTCACTCAGTTCAGTTATCATGTACTGTATTAAATTGTCATCAGATCTGAACAGCAATTTCATCAATAACCCATCCAACTAGAATGACTATGAATGTTAGAAACCATCCACGCACCTTATGGTAGGTGCGGAGCAGTCAGGGAACTCACATGTCCCCGCAAGGCAGCGATAGCAAAGGCCACTGCATAAACACCTGAAAGGAACAAAGGTTCTCATCCACCAGTTTGGAGGAAAAGGAGAAGGAACAGAAAGACACTAATAACCTGATGCTATACGGCATAGTCGTTTTCACAGTACTGTAACACCATCCTAATATGCTGCAACTTAAGAGGACAAACTCTTTCCTTGAACCCTGGACTTGAACCTTTGCATCACATGTTTTTGGGTGCTCTTATGGTCACTCCGGGAATACCCTGCTCTTCCCAGTGCTCCAAAGTCACTGGTCAGTTCTGCTGACTCTGCTTTCACAACGACCAAGATGCAATAGAAGAAATATTTACTGGAAACTTTAAATAAATAAATACAAATACTATCCAACCTCTGATCCAGAAAACAATTTCATGCTTATTTTGATCCAGTTAGTACTAAACTCCTAAGTGTTAAGAAAAGCCTTTCAGCTTTTGTCATAACCAAGTGTTTATATTGAAAAAACATTATTTCATTATTTTAATGAAATTAAAATAGTTCAGTAACTCTAAAAATCCCCATAAATGTGAAGAGTTCAAGCATGAAATGTTTACGCAATGTAGTCATTTATATTATAAGGTAACGCAATACATGTAAACTGACTCCATAGAGAGTTATTTATAATTTTTTTAAAGAAATACAATTACATACACATGCAACTTCACAAAATAAAAGCAAGGTTTACACATTACAAAAAAAGCCACACCATGCTGTGCTTTTATTTTGCATGTAAGTTTTCAAACCGCTAACTGAAATTACACTTACTTTTAAATATCCATACTTAGATACCTTTCATATTTTCAAATAAATCATAATCTAATTTTCAGACAATCCATGCTGAAAACAAATATGAAAGTGAATGCCTGAGCGCTTATAGACAAAATCTATAGTGTCTCCTCAGGAATCTGCAAAGTAACAGCTGGTGTTACATCCAATCAGGAAAGACAAGCAATACCATACGGCGTATTTTTCTAATGCATTTCAAAACACTGAATATCCAAAATATCATACTTAGGGGGAAGAAAAGGGAGTTGAAATCCAACCATTACTAGTAATTAGTCCACTCCATCACCAATAATTAGTCTACTTTGCTCTAAATTATTTAGCTTTATTCCTAGCAAGACCTCTCACCTATGATATTAAGGTCTAACTATACCATTTGATAGTCATGTTTAAGCAAAGCAAAATGATTTACCATTAATAAATCCTTGCTTAGGGAAGGTTGCCCAAAATGACAGAAAGAAAGGCTCATGTAAACTCTGTATTTTACATTTAGGGTGATTTTTAGAATCACTTAATTGTTTTTTTTTCTCATTATATAAAACAATGTTATTTCTAAACACCAGGAACAAGTCAAGAGAATATCATTTAAAGTTACGCTTCCAAGCAGGGACAGCCAGACATTATTCTCCTCTGGGAAACAAACAGCAGCAGAAGCTTTGAAGAAAGATGGATTACTTCAGGACACAAAAACTGACAACATAACTGACTCTTTTTTCCCTCCAATTTACACTCAAAATCTATGCTGATGAAATTAAGGCTTATATTTGAAGGCATCACAGTATTAAAAAGGAAAGACTCAGAAAAATACAGGTTTGATCAGCAAAATGTTAGTTTTTCATTTGTTACCTAGAAATTTTGTTTCTAACAAAGCACAAAATGCAAACTTTTAAAAAACTGGCAGGAAGGAAGGTTACTCTACACTTTAAGAGAAGAAGCTAGCTCTGGTTGACAGATATGTATTTATAGAGATCATGATTTTCTCTCTGTATTCTGAGATGCAGTTATGACAACCTGTCACTGAATCCACTGAATTAATAGCAGAGTACTCTTACTCTGACACAAAGAGAACATATTGTATGAAAATAACATGCTGATAAAGCAGTATTAATAGTACTGTGGGTTTCACTTTTAACCAACTATTGTATTGACAGCTTTAAGATATATACTTCTCAAAGGAAAAAAAAAGGGCCAAAACCCAACAAATCTCTTTTGCAGTTAAGAAGTTAGTGTATATATTAAATAAAGA
>VZTQ01005572.1:0-62451 GCA_013400755.1 Pelecanoides urinatrix
TTGGTTGTTGCTGTGTGGTGCTTAGACCAGCACTTTTTGTTTCTCTTTTTGGCCTCCCATGCCCTGCCAAGTGCAGAGGAAGCTGGCAAGGGCGGGGAGCACAGCTGGGGTGGTTGACCCAGCTGGCCAATGGGGTATTTTATACCATGTGACAGCATGCTCAGTGTAAAAACCAGGGGCCCGGGGCAGGGCTGGTCCCCCGTTCGTGACACGCTTTCAGCGTTCGGTGAGCAGTTGCATTGTGCATCACCTGCTTTGTATATTCTGTTATTGTTGTTGTTATCATTGTTATTATTACTGTTCTATTTGGGTTTATTTCTATTACTAAACTGTTTTTATCTCAACCTGCGAGTTCTTCTACTTGTGCCCTCCCGATTCTTTCCCCCATCCTACCAGAGGGTGTGGGTGAGCAAGCAGCTGTGTGGGGTTTAGTTGTTGACTGGGGTTAAACCACGATATTGTCTTTTATCACTTATTTCAAAAAAATAAGATAGAATTAAATTGGTGTGAGAAGAAAACTGTGTTTTGTTTTCCTGTAAGAAATGCCGTAAGCTGCTGTTAACCTGTGAGGCAAAATGGCAGTAGTTTCAGTGATCAGCAGCTGCCACTAGCTTTGCTTTAAACCATTAAGAGCAAATGTTCAGATCTCAAGAGATGTTTTAACTTTCCCTTAGGAGAAATGTTCTGGGAAAATGAGAAACTTATGCTGCTTTAAATTAAAAAAAAAAAAAAAAAAAAAAAGAGTTATGTGTTATGATGGGCAGTGGACAGCAGTATTTTTTTAGGGACAAAACCCCAGAGATGCACACCTCTCCAAAGAAGGAAGGAGGTGACTTTTTTTTTTTCTCAAATGTCTTCCATTTTCTAGAGGCTGCACAAAAAATGTTCATTTTAAGCGTAATATTAGCAAGACTTTGATTAGCAGAATACCTTGAACTCCTTGTCACCGCATAGCAAAACATTTTTTCCCATGCCTATGTTTAATTGCTGCAAATCCAGCAGTTCCCATGGCTTATTAGGAATTCTTTCCACTAAACCCTCTGAATCTTGGAATTCAAGCTATCAAAAATTGCATCTCTGAAAGTAATGAATCTTACATCATAATAAATCCTGAGTGATTTGAGATCTCTTCCTTAACTGTTTTCCATCTTCTACCTTCCCTTGTAAGTTTTCTGGGTTTTTTTTTTTGACCTTTTTTTTTTGTAGAACTGTGCTATCCCATCTGTGAGCAATATTCTTTTTTCTGAAGACTTCATAACTTAGATTGGCAGGACAATGTAATCTCAAACATAGTTAGTGTTTTGTTACTTTGTTTGCAATAGAAGGGTGCGTTATTCTTCAAAACTTTGCATGAGTAAAAATATTTTTATAGACCTTTTGAAAGTCATAGTGGAGAAATTTACAATTAAGAAATTCTCATGATCAGCGTGCGCAACCCAAGTGTGCTGACACCATGCTGTAAGAAACCCTTCACTATGCTTCAGTGGCTAAATTTGAAGAAAAGCAAGTGTAAGTGACAAGAGAATTGTAAACAGCTAAATGATATTTCAATTTTTTTTTAATCATACCACCATTTTTTATAGAAAAAGTATCTTTGCTGGGGGTTATTTTAATAACATGATAGATGGTAATTTAGATTATCTCTTCACATTCACATTGCTGCATATAGATATATACACTGAAAATTCAGTAGCCTAGTGACTCTCAAAGGATTTGGTTTCATAATCAGATCACTCTACAGCTTGAGCAGTCTCTAAAACCCAAAGTTCAATAGATGTCTTACTCCTGCATAGCGTATGTACCAAAGAAAGGAAAAACTTAGGAAAATTGACCTGACTTCTTTCAGAGAAATGCAGTGGTGTGGGGATATGTTTTTTTCTTTCTGTGAAATAAAACAAGTCATCCCTGAGAGGTTACTCTGTCCTGTATTGATTTTTTTCTTTTTTTTTTCCTTCTGCCTTAAAGTAAATAAGATCAACTTGAGCTTTCTAAAACTCTTATTGAAAATCTTTTTCCCAGAGTTGAAGACAGTGTTTGAATGAGTTTCCAATTAACAAAAAAGCCCCTTAATAATATGAATTAGCTAAATACCCATTGAAGTAGTGAAAAAAATGAATGAGTATCAAGCCTGTGAATGTATTCTATTTCCTTCCCTTGTCCAGCACAAAGCAGGTGGTAGTTTAGATGTCTTGGTAACTGCAGGCCTGGGAGGGATCTCCAGCAGCAGGTCAGTTAACCACGTCGCAAAGCAGAACCAGCTCTGTGGGTCACCCTATGAGTAATGAGTTGCACAAGGTAACAGTGGAGAAGTAGCGAGGGTGTATCAGCTAAGTGGGATGGGCAGTATGTGGACTGCCACTGGAGTACCCTGTTGCCTATTCTCTGCCTGACGAGGTGCTTTTCCTTTCCCACCGTGGTCTCTCCTTGCGAATGTGTTTGGGGCACCTGCCCTTGCCTGGCTCCTTCGTGAGGCTCAGCCCTCCTTGGTCCGACAGTGGTGTGCATCCCCTGCACCTGGGAGTGTTTTGGAGGAAGATACATGTCCTGGTTTCGGCTGGGATAGAGTTAATTTTCTTTCTGGTAGCAGGCGTGGTGCTTTGTTTTGGGTTTGGTATGAGAGGAATGTTGATGGCCCATGGATATTTTGGTTGTTGCTGAGTGGTGCTTGCACTGTTGGGGGACTTTTTGGCTTCCCATGCTCTGCCAGGTGCATAGGAAGCTGGGGAGGGGGCATTGCTGGGGCGGCTGACCCAGGTGGTCAATGGGGTATTCCATACCATGTGTCATCATGCTCAGTATATAAACTAGGAGGAGTGGTCCGGGAAGGGGCAATCATGGCTCAGGGGATGGGCTGCGCGTCAGTCGGCGGGTGGTGAACAGTTGCATTGTCCATCACCTGCCTTGTATATTCTATTATTGTTGTTGTTGTTATTATTATTACTACTGTTCTACTTTGTTTTGTTTTCATTATTAAACTGTTTTTATCTCAACACACGAGTTTTCCTACTTTTGCTCTCCTGATTCTCTCCCCCATCCTACCGAAGTGGGGCGTGTGAGTGAGCGGCTGTGCGGTCTTTAGTTGCTGGCTAGGGTTAAACCACGATGGTACAGATGGTATTTAGAGCTATAGGGGTATGTTAGAACCCTTTCACAAGGCATTTGCTTATCCTGTACAAGATCAAAACAATGCAGTGATGATCCGAGTTCATTTTACTCACAGCTACGTTTGAGGAGTGCACCATAACATATGCTTCTCCACACTCACATCTTCCTTCATTACTCCCAGTTATGTACTCTATACATTATCCAAAGAAATTAGTGCTCAGCTATTTCCCCAGTAAGGGTAATTCCTCTGTTAACAGACACTAATTCAGACAGTCATCCCTACATCAAAGCTAGGACAACTGGACGCACATCTACTTAGAAGAATTATCTTTAACTCTGTTATTAAATTAGCAAAAAATAATAGCTTTAGAATGTTTTTGAAAGATGCATAATGTTTCAAGTGATCCATCTGCCCTTAGTGAAAATAGATACCACATTAAAATGGAGGAAGATTACATTTATAATTGCTCAACATTTTTTTTTTCTTGAAACATTTATGGTTCGTGAAACATTTATACCCATTTATGTTAAGATGCAAGTAGAAAATAAGTGATTGCACAGGGTTTTAGTTTTCTGAGACAGAAGTACACAGTTGTGTTCAGCAAACTTGAAAATGAAGGAATAATTTACCAGCTGTCTTAGAGAGATGTAGGCATCTCAGCATTACCTCCTATTCTTCTGCAAGAAGGTACTCCATCTTCTCTAAGAGCTGAGTACAGTTGCATTTTGTCATAAAGTAGCTAAGAATAAGTGCTTAATAAGGAAGGAATTACTGCTGGTGAAATTATCCATAGACAATAACCAGTCCCTAATTCATCAGGGAACTTACTCCATGTTAATTGCCTTTATATTGGCCCTTAATGCGTTAGCTTTGAGCAGAAAAAAAATACTGTGCATATAGGACACAATTAAGGGATCCACAATGGCAGAGTAACTAGTAGTCTGTGAATCCCCAGCCTACGTCTGGAGCACTGACTTGCTTCCTTACAGTGATGGAGCAGGGTTGGACCAGCTGTTTAGTCCTGTCCTTTTACGTTTTAATCTACCCGCCTGTGACCTGCTTATCTCCAGGGTCCCTCAACATGAAACTCTTACCTGGGCTGAAAATAAATCTTTTCTAGCTCCTAAAGACATCCATTATGTGTTTCCTTCTATGAACTAATAGTTCATTTCCTCTTCCGTTGTATTGTGGGCATGGCAAACCCTACCTGCTGAAGTGCAGGGAGGCTAGGGCCAAACCAAAGCAGCTCTGATCATAAGCAGTATCTTAAAACCCAAGTGTGAAAGAACCTTCAGAAGGAAGCTATTCATTTGGTGGTTCTGTGTAAGTAAGTACATGCTTAGATAATGTTAAATGACTTGGCATTTGCTGGTTTCCAGCTAGGTATGAGCAATGGGATGCTCCAAGGTGGGTGTAAAAGGAAAAAGATAAGTTGTACAGTAATTTTATAAATGGGTTTTGCAGGATAAATGATGCTGAAAGATGCTGAAGATCCTTGCAGATCCTTTTAGCGTTTTGTTCCTCTTCTTTTTGCACCTTCCCTAGTGCTATAAAGTATAACTTTACGGCTTTTGAATCACCTTAGCATGGGCCCATGTTGTTTTTCAGCTTCTTCTTATCTTTTAATATTCACTTGAAATCAAGTAAGCCTAATTACTGCCTAATTGCTTTAATTTGCATACTGATAAACTGAAGTGATGGTAACTGAGTTTGAAAAGCTCTCTGAGCAATTGTTATGGAAGACAGGTAATATCTCTGGTAACATTGCTTTCATAAACTATAGTTGTTCTCATTGTCTTCGAGTGTCTCAGATTCAAAGAGCTTTTGTATAGAATCACAAAAATGAGAAAATTTGCTTATTCAGCCTGGAATGGTCTTTGCTCAAATAGGCAGGTCTCTGGTAAGAGAGGATTGCACTTTTGCATGGTGCCTCCTTTGTAATTTGACAGCCCCGACTGATTCTTTTGAAAGCCCCTTGCCCTTCTTCATTGTGTGGCTGACCCTGCAGCATTCCTGTGTGCCTCTGGCTCTTTGAACAGTATTTTGAGATAAAACTGTTCACTGTGATACATTGCATATTTTAGTCTTTGGAAGTGTAACTTCCTTAGCTAGAAAATAAAATGTTACCACATCAAAACGTAGTATTTTCTTGCACCAATTCAGATGACCTGCTCCATAAACAGAGTGTAGGGTCACATTTGCTTTAAACAGTTGTGTCGTCCCTTTGACATTGCTGGCAATTATTTTGCCTTCATTGATAACTGGATTGTTTTTTATAATGCAAATGTTTCAAAAGCCTTTCATTAATGTGGTTCAGTCCCTGGGGCAAAAGTTTGCTGGCACCTCTGCCATCCCTTGTCCAGATCTGCTCTGCACAAAACAGGTTGATCATGCACGGGTTGCGCCTCTGGTTTGGACGCCAGGGTGCACAGTTAGACTCTTCGGTGCACCTGCAGGTTTCACTTTGCCATGGACACTCTTGATGCTACCAAAATGTGGATTATGACACAGGTCTTCCCTTGTCTTAGCCAGGCTGATCACCAAGTTCTTTTTTCCTGTCTTAACTTGTGACTGCAGTTTTTCATGGGAATCCTGAGCAGGTAAGATGAAAGAAAATGTGGAGAAAAGCCTATTTAAAATTGAGGCATGCTTTTCATCATTAAAGGTTTTTCTCATGAAATCTTTAAAAAGGCTGCCTATAATCATATGGTGTTTTCTCAAAGCAAACGACTTTCACCAAGAAACTTGGTTTATGCTATCCTGTAGAGCAGCCTACCAAAGGAGAGGTAATATTTACCAGATTTGACATGAGAGATCAGTAGGGATGTAAATAGAGTAGTCCTTCAAAAGGCACTGTAGTCAGAGCAATCATCCTGCAGCTTTGACAAATTAACTAACATCTGTTCTGGTGCCATTTCTGCTGTATAGACCAGCCATTAACCGTGGAAAGGAAAGGGGTTTAATTAAATGAACAGATTGACATGTTAAACTTTTATAAGATTGTGCCATCTGGGTGGGTTATATTTGCAATTCTCTCCACAGCTTCTTAGATTTAGAGTATACTTCAGCAATGCCCTGGTTATTGTCAGGAAGATGCACCGATCCTGGAGCACTGGGGTTACTAAGCCAAAGTGTCAGGCTTTAAGTATTTGTAACAAGATGTATATTGCAGCATGTCATTTCTGAGCTGCATAATTTTTCTTTTACGATTTTGGTTTTGCTATTAGGTCTTGTTTTACTAATGCATCACTACCTAGTGCTAGCCACAACTGCTACTGTAGATTTCAGGTACTACAAGGTATATGAAAATTATTTATTTACTGTAACTAAACCTCAGTCAATAGATAGTCAGTATGGGCCACAGATTAAGAAAAGTTTAAGACATGCCTTAACCAAGGCCATGATGCTGATGCTGTGTCTTGGCCGGCGGCTCCTGTTCCTCAGGGTGGAAGAACAGTGTGGCTGGTGGAGGAGGCAAAGTCTGATGCTGCAGAGCTACTGCCAACAAGAGGCTGCATTTTAACTGGCACTGTAGTATGGGAGGCTGTGCAGGAGCCGCCTGCGCGGCTGTTGCTGTGCAGACAGATGCACAGATGTCCACTGGTACAGCCACTACTGGTGAGGGTTTCAGATAGGACAGAACAGCCATGAAAGAGATTAATAAAAAACCACATTGTTCATCTATTTATTCCCTGCTAGCGATGTGTTGCTGGGTTCGTACAAAATAGCTCAAGAGAAGATTGCTCTTAATTCAGGTGGAAATTGATAAGTAAAATTTTGCAGTGCTTTAAATGTGTAATGTGCTGAGTGTATTCAGCTTATGCTTTACTATTTGTCATCCCTTCAATTTGTAATAGATTAGAGCAGGGTGTTTAATAAGATGAGATGCAGCTATAAATAAGTCTTTTATATGTTCAGAGAAAATCTTTATACAGTTTAATTCTGTAGACAGGTTCAATTCCCAGGAAGGCCAAGAGGGAAATCAATTTATAATTTCAATCCAGAATCGATTTTATGTAAGTTTTTGAAACGTGCTGATCCAACTTTTTCATGCCACAGTCTGTTTCTATGCATTGTGGCTGGTGTATTCCTTAAATTGCACTCCCCCTTATACAAAGCTGAAGTAGCTTGTGAACAGATGAAGCCTTTTGGGAGCTGGTACTGTTATACTGGTATTGACCCATTTAGCTCAGGTAACTACTTATCTGTCTGCCAACACTCTTATCTCTGAGTGAGATCATCTTCTTTCTGCTGCAGTATATAAGCTGTTGCTAAAAGGTGCTGTTGCAAAATGCTGCCTGCTTCCTGCCTTTTCAGCTGCAGGATGGTGTCTCAAATGTTGCAGGAACCTAGAGAAGAGGATTTGTCAGGACTTGAAGAGATTTAGATGTCTGAATGACTGCATGGGAGGCTACGGATAAAATCTAGTAGTCTGGGTAGAGTGCAGGAAAACAGCTTCAGACTCTCTCTTCCCTGATAATGGCACTTGGTAAAAATAATAACTTTTACTTCAGTTTTTACGTATCCAGTTTCTTCAAAATACAAGAACTAGGAACTAGGTTGCCTTTGACCAGCTAGGCCACCTTTTATCCAAGAGGTAGCAAGCTTCCCGGCAAATGCCCATGACTTGCATTGTTTTTCATCTCAGTTTTTGTGTAATCACTGTAACTGCAGGAATTTGTTGAGCTGTTTCTGTTTGTTTGAAGGAAGGATGTCAACTAAGATATGTGTGTTTGTAAATCTTGATGATGCCAGACTGTAGCTCATCTAGTACATGGAAGGACACTGGGGTTTTGTAAGTGCTGTTAGTCTGGCTGTAATATCATGCCTGTGTACACATTTTGTCTGGATAGGCTTTAAAAATAAAGCAATATGAACATCAAATGAAGAAGCCATGTGCTACCAGTTGTAGGTAAAAAGCCAAGGAAGGGTGTAGAGAAGGATAAACAAAATAGGGGAAATTTATGCTTCTGATAGTGAATGCACATCTGCAGTTGGAACATGCTGCATTTGTGGTATTAATGAGAAATTCATGTATGCTTTTGAAATACTCTTACTCCAATTGAAATTATTTAAATGATTTATACAGGACATAGCATATCCTGTGCATTGTACTGTGTCTCAAGGTTGCCCCTCACTGTGCAACTGCACCAGTTGGAAAAGTTTTCGTTATTTATCTTTCAGTAAGTAGTACTGGCTGTTTCCAAATGTTATTAAACAGTTATGTCTCCTGGTGTGGTAGTGTGTAGGATATAGATATGTATAGAATACCTAAGCCAAAGCCTTGTGGGTGCTTGTACTTGTGGATTGTGTGTGTATGTGTGTATCACATGGGGAGAATGATCCTCCTTAACACAGAGGTGGGTTTGATTTTGCTTAGTTCCTCAAAGTTCCCAACATGCTTGTAATAGACACAGATGCACATAGCATATAACAGCCTTCAGGGTGTGTCAGCTTCTTGGCACTCCATAAGGATTACATGTTTGGGGTGAAAGGGAAAAGAAATTGTGCTTTATCTCCTTGGAAAAGTGTGCAATTGAGGGAAGTATAGGAAATGGTTATCCAAACAGTGTAAGACCATGCTGAGCTTGGAAGTATATTGGATTGGTTCAGGGACGATTACAATATAAAAAGTCATGTTCCTGTTTCCCAAAGGAGGAAGCAAAACTGCATCTTGTGTTCAAGTCCACAGGTGTCAGGGTTGCAGTGAACCTGCTGCACAGGTCAGGGAAGCACAGCACCGTAGAAGGCTCTAACGAGCCCTGTCAACGTAAGAAGCCCATAAATATCATTGGAGCTGTGAATCTATCCCCAAGTTTCTGTTTGTGCGTAAAATAGATTCTTCATGGAGTGCTGGCAACAAGCCTAGATGTTTTCTGACAGGGCTCTGCTCTCGGCACGTTTTGATCCTGCCCTTTGGAAGATACTGATAACTTCTTTCTTCTCTAGCCTGGACTGACCAAGAAATTAGGAATTTTTGAATAGCTGCTAAAAGTTGTGCAGCGAGTGTGACAGTTCAGCTCCAACAGCCAGCAAAAATGGACCGTTCAGGTAGGAGGCTCTTTGGAGTGGTAAATTCTGGAATTCCTCAGGGATGCCCACCCCATACTGCAGCTGAGCAAGCCAAATTGGAAATAAGATCACAGCTATCCCCCATGTTCACTGCAGAACAGGGCTGTGTCTGCTGAGGGCATCTCTACCCTGGGCAAAGCATATACGTATTTATTATTTTTAGCCTAGTTAGCGATGGAGCAGCAGTGGTGGAGTGAGTAGTGGCAATGGCTAGGGAATGAATGCATTACATTTCTGTTCCTGGAGCTGCCTCCCTCAGGTCTGTTTTAGATATTTCAATGTCGCCTCACTACATTCGTTTTGCTATCTGTGGAAAGGGGATAAAAATATTTATCCATTTACTGCAGCCTAGAGGAAGAATCTGTTTATGTAACTCCTTTCTCAAAGATATTTTATTAGCATTAGCCATAGGAATAACTGTGCTCTTGCCTTAGTCCCCAGAAGACAGTAGTTAATACCCAGTAGACCCTTATTATTTTAGGATTTACCTATGAGGCATATGGAAAATGAATATTCACTGCTCTTCTTTTGCCTCTGCTTACAAACTGCACAAAAAGGACTTCTGTGGACATAAGAAAGATTTCTGCCTTCTTACTGTGTTTTCCCTTGACCCTTTCTCAAAATTAGAGCAATGCAAAGTACAAAAATTTGCTTGCTGTTGAGTCCATGTTTTTGGAATAACGTACTGATCCTAGCTGTCAAGTTGCAGCTGATGTGTCTGTGTGTGAGTTGGGAAATGGTGCACAGGTAACTCTTGCCCCGTGGCCCTCTCCTGGAAGCTTTGGAATAAATATAAGCTAATGGGAAAGGAACAGTGTTTGATCTCCTGACAGAGACCAGGTTACACAGGATAAGACAGGTCTCTTCTGGGATCAATGCTGTAATTTAGGAAAACTACCAGGGTCCATATGTGTGATTTGTGTATTATTAACATTTTATAAATTAGCTGTAAATCACAGTTTTCTGTAGGACCTTTAAAGGTCCCACAGATGATATAAAAAGACAAAGCACTTTTGAGGAAGCATGTTTTCACCCTCTCAGCAAAACAGTGGTTACCAGCATCTAATTTAACATAGCCCAGCAGAAATGATAGTATTGCCAAGCGTGTCTGAAAGTTGGCAGATAACAGAAAGAACACCCATAAGTTTTAAGAGAGCAGAGACTCAGTGTGTCGCTTCTTCTATAAGCCTTTTTGTCCAGAACAAGAAGAAATCACAGGACAAAGTCAGAGTCCACTCCTCCATGTGTGCCCTGCCCTTGGCCTCTTTTATTGAGCTGGGTATCGGAGGTGCTACTGATTACAGTCATTTTAACAGTGATGCTTCTCCAGCAGCAATGGGAGTGAAACCACTGTATCATTTCATTGGAGCTGCTTCACGGGTGTCAGGCTATGGCAGGTTTCAATCATTTCAGACCAGGGTTGTGTTTGAACTGATGACGCAGGATGGAACAGCTTTAAAGAGCTGGATTCATAATTGTGGTATTGCAGATGAACTGGACCACCCTGGTGGCACATGTCACTGAGCTGTTGGAAGAATTGCTGGGAAACAAACCCTGTGACTTGCAGGATGTGCTGTCTATGTTTTTCAAAGGCAAAGAGTTTAAGAAGCTTTGTTTTCCATGTAAGAGCAAGTAATGTGCTTTTCTGGCTTACCTAGAGGGCTATTTTTCATGGTTAAACCTCAAAACCATGTTCCTCTTCAGAACCTCTGCTTATTTTCTGATTTTCTCTCTGGATTTGAAACCAATACAGTGCTGTCACCAGTATTTTACTGTCATGCAGAGGGAGACACAGGCGGAGCAAGTATATGGCCACTTCTCAGTATGCATATGACTTGACTTTGCTTAAGCACATGAGATACAAAAGTCCATACTTGGTTATGTCAGACGAGATGTTAATGGCCAAGTTACTATCACAGAGAATATACAGGAGTATCTGTCTTGTCTCATGTGCTCTCCTTGACTCAAAGTTGATGTGATTGTGTAATAAGTTTTGAATCCACATCTAAGCTTTCTGAATTCCCCATTTAATTAATAAATTTTTGTTTACTCATTTTTTTTAAACCAAGCAAATAACAGCTGGTGTTTGCTTATGTCAAGAAGACAGATGCGTCATACAAACACCATACTTTCCCAGCATCAAAACTGAAAATGAGTTAATGTCTGAAGTGCAATTTGCGTATAAATTGGTGTTTATGAACCTGTGCATTTCAAATGTACCAAACAGATATAAGAGGAAGATAGAAAAGATGATGTCCTTACAGATTACAACGGCACAATAGTTTTTTTCATATGTTTTCTTCCAGACCTGCTACAACATTTCTCATGTCTCCCGTTCCCCTTAGGAGTAAGCTCTTTGAAAAGTAGCATATTTTGGCAATTCCTTCTTGTGACCTAGCTCCTGGAGAGGGCTTCTCTAAAGCTGCAAGGCCGAACAGCAGCCAAAAATGTAACTGGGCAAGTTAAATGGCTGTGCAGCTGAGAGCCCTTCACATGGTACAGCTGACAGAAGCTTTCATGAGAAGATAGCAGCTTGGCATGTCATATTCAGAGTTATTTGGGCATCCCTGCGGGCTGCGTGAATACAACCAACTCAAAGCCCAAATGCACAAACATGCTCATTTCTTACATATCAGCTGAATTGGATTTGGACTGCAGTGAAATTGGAAGGAAATGGAGGAGAGGACTCGGGAAGATTTATTCCTGTGTTAGAATATGCAAAACCAGATGCTGCATCTGTATCTCACAGGAAATCATTTTTGTGCCTGATTCTCATTTTCTGTGATTGTAATCTCGTCTCCCTCTTGATATGTCCTTTAGTTTGCAGTTATGGTTGTGCATCTGACTGACTTTTCACCTACCCGTGGAACATGTATAGCACAGTTTTATCCAGCAGAGTAATTGAAAGACCAGTTCAGCTTCTTAGAGGAACATCTAGCAATGCCTATTATTGTAATGCTGCTTTTAGTAATTTTGAGGGCCAAGCTGACAGCTTTACTTTCAATAGAGATTATTTTATTGACAGTGAGAGACTTGCTGATGTTGTGGAGGGCAGACCCAAATCTGGACATCCCTACGTTTTCTAGGAGCTTTTAACAAAGAACCCAAAGTGTTCTCGCCACATTAAATTCCCTAAGCAGTTGCGGATTGATGGGGTTTTTAAAGATTCACCTCAGTAGTATTCTGTGAGTACCTACACTGCTTAGCTGTCTTCCTTCATACCTCATTCTTTAATATATATGCGATCATATTATTAAACATACATCATAAAACACAAGGGATATGCTGGACAGCTAAATTTACATTAGCGTATGATTCTTACAGTTCACATTTCTGGGTGTTGCTGCCTTTTTGCATGGGTGTAGCTCAGCTGGCACCTCTGAAAATGTTCCTGCCTTAAACTATTAGGGGAGGGAGGAAGAGGCTCGAGTCCCATTTAAGCATGCACTATGAAAAAAAATTGCTTTCTGAAGTCACATGAAGTATTAAAAATAATCCCAGTGTGCTCAGTTACAAGCTCTCCGGTAATAACAGAGTATCTTTTCATTGGGATATTGGAAATGTGAAGCAAATACTTTAAGCGGCAGACCCTGGACCTTAGAGGCAGAGCAGAAATTACTAAGCAGTTTGTTTCATCAGGTAAGAAATGTAATTTATTGCTGGTGATGGTACTAAGGAAGAAAGCAAAATGTCTGGCGAAACAGTCCCCCTCGGCCAGCCTGCAGGAGAGAAAAACTTATTAAACAGTCTGGATGCAGGGAGCAGCAGTCGGGATCACGACATTTGCAGGCAGCAAAGTTGATAAGTTTCCCATCTCCCTGTCCCTCCCCCTGTTCTCTGCCCACCTACACACACAGCTGCTCCCTGCCCAGGCCGCCCTGGTGTCAACTGACGTCCAAAAACTTCAGGAACGCAGCCCCACAGTGCTGTGGCCAGTGCTGAGGCAGACACAGAAACACGTGCTGTTTACAAAGGATTGCTCTAAATATTCCCGGGTGCAACAGAGAGCAGAAGTGTGAGACAACAAAGAGAACAGAGAGAGATTTCTTGCCTTCTCCACGAACTGCAGGGAAGGTGATTACATTTATAATGTAATTTTTATTGAGGGAATTCAGAAGTTGAGAGCCTGATCTTTGATGTAGTGCACATTGTGAGGCTATTGACTTGCTTAGCTGAAATGTGTAATTCACCATTCATACACAGAAATGGTGTTTATCTTCTTCTTGAATTGCTGTGCTTGATCAAGAGCTGTAACGCCTGTGCATTATAAACTATTTTTAAAAAGCCCTACCCTCCAAAAAGGCTAAGGTAGCCTAAGACATAACTCACTCTTTTGCTTTTACATAGTGTGAAGACTCAAGGTTGTGATTTGGACACCGAATAGGTTTTAAGCATTAGTTGTGTGCTTGTTGGGTTTTTTTTGAGTTATGAGACCAGTCCTTCAGAATATAGAATTATGTTCTGTATCACGCTTTACACTTTTCACCAGTGATTAATTTTCAGTTTTGGTGGTGTTATCTTCATAAGTCATGTTCCCTTGGAAGATTAAGCAGATCAAAAGTAAAATATATCTTCAAGTTATAAACAGAATTGTATTTTACAATCCACCATCCTCACAATATAATGGCCCACAGCAGTGCAGCAGAGGGACCTCAGTCTAAAGGTTGTGGGTCTGCAATAGGCATGGTATGAAGTACTTCATCTAGAAGCTGGAGGGCACGGTATAAGTGAATTTCAATCCAGCATGGTGTCTCTTTGGTGCTCTGTCTTGGGTAATCAGGTCCCCAACCTTTTACAAAACTCATCCTGAGTATGTATAAGTGGCGAAGGTCATCTACATCAATTCCAGCAGCAGCTGACAAACTATTGGCTAGGGCTGTTCCACCTACTGATCCTGGTCCAGGGATGTTTCTACCCCAGTATCTACCCTATTCCCTATGTGTAAGGTGTAAATACACACTCCCAATTAAAAAACTGTTGGGGAACAAAAGCAGCATTGCTAAACTACCCACAGCAAATTGCGGAGTCCACTTACCTAAGGATTCGAATATGACTTTGCAATGTTAATGACCCATTCTGTTGGTTTTGATAGTTTTACAGGTGGGCAAATTGAGGCATCATAGCAAATAGAAGTAATAACTTCTAAATTTGTCCTGGGAGCAGTGATTTA
Organism: Pelecanoides urinatrix; assembly: GCA_013400755.1. Lineage (NCBI taxonomy): Eukaryota > Metazoa > Chordata > Aves > Procellariiformes > Procellariidae > Pelecanoides > Pelecanoides urinatrix. The sequence goes on from VZTQ01005572.1 coordinate 14,349, forward strand.
TCTAAGTGGTGATCACTTGCAGTCAGAGTCTTCACCTTTGAGCCCTGGGCAGAGCAGGTGGCCAGGGAGCTCTGCAGGCTTGCAGCACGGCTTTTCCCTGGGCTTCTTCAGTGCTCTCCCAAGCCCAGGTGATTCGCTAGGTGCAGTAACAGAGAGGATTCAGGCTAACCCCGACTTGTAATGAGGAATCCTACAGCATGAAGCTTTAGAGGTTTTGTCTCAAACAATTAAAAATCAACAACTGTTTTCCAGGGTATTCTTGGGCCCAGGAGGTGACTATTATTCTTGCTCATAGGCTTTTGACCAAACTACATAGTGGACCTTCTACGACAAAGTAACCTGCTCGGTCAATGTGGGGCGAGCGGTGGACATTGTCTACCTGGATTTCTTCAAGGCTTTTGATGTGGTTTCCCACAGCCTCCTCCTACAGAAACTGATGCGTTACGGTCTAGACAAGTGGTCTGTGCGGTGGGTGAGGAACCGGCTGACAGGCTGTACCCGGAGGGTGGTGGTAAATAGCTCCCTTTCAAACGGGCAACCTGTCACAAGTGGGGTCTCCCAGGTATTGGGCCCAACGTTGTTTAGTATCTTTATAAGTGATCTGGATGATGGGATCGAGTGTACCCTGATGATACCAAACTGAGTGGGGAAGTGGACATTTTGGAAGGGAGAGCCACCCTGCAGGAAGACGTGGATAGGCTGGAAGAGTGGGCTAACAAGAACCCTATGAAGTTCAACAAAGACAAATGTAAGGTCTTGCACCTGGGAAAACATAATCTAGGAGTGCAGCACAGGCTGGGATCTACCCGGCTGGGGAACCACTCTGTGGAAAAGGACCCGGGGGTCCTGGTGGACAACAAGCTCAATATGAGTGACCAGTGTGCTGCTGCGGCAAAGAAAGCCAACAGGATGCTGGGTTGCATCAACAAGGGCATCACCAGCCGAGATAAAGTCGTCATTATCCCACTCTACTCAGCGCTTGTCAGGCCACACCTGGAATACTGTGCTCAGTTTTGGTCCCTGCTATATAAAAAAGATGTGGACAGGCTGGAGAGGGTCTGGAGAAGGGCACAAAGATGATCAAAGGACTGGGAAGCCTGTCATATGAGGAAAGGCTGAGAAAACTGGGTTTGTTCAGCCTTGAGAAAAGAAGGCTTAGGGGAGACCTTATCACCATGTTCCAGTATGTAAAAGTGGCTACAAAGAAGATGGAGACCCACTTTTTTACAAGGAGTCACTTGGAAAAGATGAGGGGTAATGGGTACAAGTTACTCCTGGGGAGATACCAACTGGACACAGGAGGGAAATCTTTCACAGTGAGAACAATCAGCCATTGGAATAATCTCCCCAGGGAAGTGGTGGATTCCCCAACATTGGACATTTTAGGATTCGGCTGGACAGGGTGCTGGCCCATCTTGTCTAGACTGTGCTTTTGCCATGAAAAGTTGGACCAGATGGTCATTGAGGTTCCTTCCAATCTGGTGTTCTGTCATTCTATGATAATTCCATAGATGAACGCGCTTGCAGGAAAAGCAGCTGCAGAAATCTGGCTGCTCAGGCCTGGGGGACAGGTAATGTTTGTAGCTCTCTCATTGCCCCTCTGACCAGGTAGAGAGTTGTGAATTATTGAGAAAAACAATACTGAGTGGGGTACTTGCTAAACATGACTGCAAGAGGCTGTGACCCAGGGTTGCATTCATATTAATGGCAGCGTTCCCCTTGATTTCGGTAGGGGAAGGAGCTGCTGTGTATTGTCAGAATATGATGTATTGGGAGGGGAATATTCCTCTCCTCTTGTGACTTCACTGGGTGCAGCTGGTCCTCAAATGTGTTTTAAAGTAGGTTCTCATTAGGATCGACTCATGGGAAGTAACAGATGGCAAAGTGAGGCTAAATTAGTGAGAACTTTGTGCTCTGCTAATGCTCTTCCTCTCTATAAATAATAGCTGGGGAGTGGAGCAGGAATGATGACGCTGTTATGTTTGTGGCTACCTCTGCTGCTATGTATATGTTATATGCTGCCTTGCACCATGTTTTGTCAGCAATAGAAAGGAGGAGGAGGAATTTGCCAGCCCTTTCACAAGGGCAAAAATATTGCAGTTCTACTGCAAAACAAATAAAATCAAAGCAATGTTCAAAGACGTATGAGGGGAAACAAAAATGTGGGAGATGTTACATTACAGCCAAACAGGCCATATAACCACCTTCGTCTTTTCAGTTTCAACTTCTATGAAAATCAGTGAAACAAACAAACAAAAGTGTCTCTCCTCTGATATTCCCAGTAACTCTCCAACTTTTCAGTGTTTACTTCCATCCTAAAATCTTCCTTGAACATATATGTATCTATAGATTTCTCTTTCTCTCTGTGTGTGCATGTATATATTTAAGTAGGTATGTATGTACAGTACTATAGCCTGGAGAGCCACTTCTGGAAAGCTTCTCTGGCAGTGGCAGTTTATTCGTGGAGGTGAAAAAATAATTTTCTTGCAAATTTATCCTGACTTACAGATTCACTAAGTATAGTCATATAGTGACTCGGTGTAGCACAGACTATAGTTATAGATGCCACCTTCTCACTGGTATGTATTATGTGATAGAGTCTGGATTTTTAGATGCTTTTACAGAGTAATGTCCACCGGCAGTAGTAAGACTTAACTCCCTGTGGTTCAGACACCCTGGCTTGCTGTCAGGCATACTCTTGGTGCCCACTTCACAGCTGAAGCAACTACTGGGAGAATGACTGTGGCTTTACCAGCTTTTTAAAATGCCACAAGTGGTTATTGCCAGCCATCACCTGCACCTTCTCATTTCTTGGCTTATCCATCTATGTGCCACAGTGTGAACATGTGTGAGTCTGGTGTGCGCTGACTGGAAGTTTTGCATCTAAATCTGCTGCTGCGATCCCAGCTTGGACATTGGCAGCAGCGCTGGCATCTGTGTCTTGAATGACATTTTTTGCAACCTTTGTCTTCAGTGATTGTTTTCAGGCCACAGTAATGAAAAGCATTGAAAAATAATTCCCTCTGAGATTTTGGGTTTTCTTCTGGACTTGCCAATCTATGCCATAAACTTTCATATGCAGTATCCTTATGGGCCACTCAATACTCTTTTCTGTGAACCTTATTAACAGTCCTGCAAGATAGATGCTTCTGTTAATCATCCTCTTGAGGTGTTAGCCAGTATGAAATCCTGCTCTGTTTCCCATGCTAGCACTCACTCTGCGGTGGAAGCAGGTGTTCAAACTATTAAAAACAAACAACACAAAACCAAAAAACCCAACAATATGAAACTTTGTTTTTCAGGGGGCATATAGATGTCTGAACAGCTCGGAGACTACTAAGGAGATATACTTCCTCCAGGGATCTTTTATCATAAAAGCTGCTTAAGTGACTCACTATTTCCCTGAGGATATTTTTAAAACAACTCCACTCATTTCTTCTTTTAGCGATCAGAAACAGGATTTATTTTGTTCTGTCTTTCAAAAAAAGAAAAAAAGAAAAAAACATCTTTTGAAAAAAGTTAATGGCCGTATTTCCAGGAGGACCTGGGCTATATTTAATATTAAAAGTCTGTACAGCTTGCTAACGCATGGGCTGACTGTTCACTTAAGCAAGTGCTTCAGTGAAAAATTCAGCACTATTTTTAGTTCTCTTACAACAAACCACTTGATTCTAAGGCCTGGGGAACTGCGACGTTGTGATTGCGAGGGGTCTGCTGGAAAAGGCAGGAGGACGACACGGCAGCGTGCTAGTTCTATGCCAGGGATTCCCAGCTGATGCGGAGAAGCACACATCAGGAGCAGGTATTTTAAATCTTGTAACCCTTGGTCTGCCGGCGAAATGAATTTGCTGGTCAGAGACAGGGCATGAAAGCGTTAGCTGGCGGGCTCTAACTGCTCCTGCCCTTAAAGATTTCATTCCATAAATTCCCGTCCTGACCGTCAGCTTTTAAATCGTCTCTCCTCATTTCCTAGCCTTTTCTGGATTTTATAGGATCTTGGGCAAGTTAGCAAATGACAATAGCAAAACAGAAATAAGCTTCCCAAAGCGAGGGCATTCTGCTTTTAAAGAAATACAGTGCCTGGGTGAGTAGCCTATAACAAGTACTACAATCCGTTCCTCTCTGCTAACTGTATTAACTTGGAAAAGAAAATAGCCTGCCTTTGGCCGGCCAGCCGGCTGAGGGGGATTTGATCAGAGCCGACCGGGGGGTGGGGGGTTTGCTGGCAGCCCCCGCGTGTGTCTGTCTAAGCGTGTGCGTACGCACAGGCGGTGCCTGGCGCGAGCCGGCGCTGCCCCGGTGTCCGGGCCTCCCTCCGGCAGCTCGCCTGACCTCCGTCTGTCCCCGCGGTGCTTCCTGCAGGTCGGTCCCACGCGAAGGAAGCTGGTCGCGGGAGGTTTGGGGTCTGTTCCTGGCGTGCCTCGTCCCGCGTTCGCGGGCCCCCCAGCAGCACGGCGCCCTGAGGGGCGAGGTGGTTGCCGTTCCTGGGCGATGGAGTCGCGGCAGAGACTGCCGCCCGTAAGCAGATAGCGGGAGCGCGGGCAGGGCGGGCCGCGGCCCGTGGCAGTCCCAGCGGCACTGGCCGGCGCTGGCTGCTGCCAGCGTGTGCTCCTGCCGGGTGAGAGCTCGACGCTTCAGATTTATTTCCTAGACGGACACTAGTGCGTGTTGTGTCACAGCCCGTCGTGATACTGCCAGGGAGATGAGAGCTGTCGGATTTCAGCAGCATCCTGCCTGCCTCCTCGTCGGTTCTGGAGAGTTGATGCTGTGTAACAGCTTCTTAAAGTGTGCTTAGTTTTAAGAGAGAGGACTTCAGCTTGCTGGTCACACAGGAGCACCCAGCTTTCGCAGGGTGCTGGAGCAGCAGCTGGACTTACGCAAGGAAACTTTTGCGTATGTAATATATCTTGGGTAGCTGGCCAGTACTTTGCTGCCTTGCATTTTCATCCTTTTGTTTTAATTCGGTTGTGCAATGTTTGCAAATTCCTTGCTTCAGAGTCAGACCCAGACTTCGGGGTAAGCCTTGATGCACTTTAGCTGCATTGCTGTGTTTTAAAATAACTACTCCTGTTTTACCCTTAGTGATACCATTATCTTAAAATAGCAAGACGTGCTGCCCCTTTTGAGTTACTTGGTAGAGAAAACAAGGAAGGGGAACTGTTGAATTCCCACGAACTCTGTGTTTAAAGATCCTGCCTAGCTTTCAGCATGCTGAGCTGCTGCAGCCTCCTCTGCGCACTAGAAATTGGTATTACCGAAATGCACTGTTCTTGCACCACTCTCTGCGCTGCTGTGGTCATGTTCTTTGCCTCAGCTGCACTTTAGGTGCATTTGAAAGGACAGGTGAAGTGGCAGTTTCATAATCGAGTTTTCAGTGTATTCCTGCTAGATGTGTGCATTTGTATGTAAACAGTGCAGATGATGCAAGCAGCGTAGCTATAGCATGTGTTTGCTTATGTTTGCATGAACTGAGTTCAGATAATTAGCTAATAATCAGTCATGTTCATGTGAAATTAGACAACTGATGTTTTGGGGCTCGTTTAAAAAAATATTCAAATATTGAAATTTAAATGCCCTGTTTTGTTCTCATTGATTCTGGCCAATCCAGATTTTTATCCTCCAGAAATAGCCTTCAACACTGATTGCTGAGTTGCCAGTCTCAACACTGATTACTAAAATGAAGGCAAGTGGAATGAAGAGTCAGTTACTCCATGACCTGAATTCAGTAAACTGAGTCTGCGTGGTCTAGAACTTGTTATACTTTCTGAATAACTAAGATGAATTAGTTGGGTTTTCTTCTGGAAAAAGTAGAAGTGGATGAGAGTTCATTAAAATTTCAACAACTAATGTTTTAGTGCTCTGGCAAATAGCACTCCTCTGGGAGACACTGTACATGTCTGTGTAGTTTAAAGCTGTATGTCTGCTTATGGTGATCAAATGCATGAACTTTACCAATCTGCTGGAAAGGTTGACTGGATGCTTCTTAATCAGCGTCGTCTTCCTTTTCCTGTTATCCTGTTTCATGTGCAGGTACCCAACAAACCACTTCTGGAAATACTCACCAGTATGTCTTAGTACCATATTTGCATTTGCACAAACGATACTTGTGCACCGTACAGTCATGATACCTTTTAGGTAAGCGATACAGTTCATGACTGGTATGTGCTAGAATCAGCCTGGCACAGGAGACAGTCTGTGTGACTAACTGCATCATCTAATCTTGATATTCTTGTACCTCTGTATTGGAAAGACACGTGGCCCTCAAAGAAAAAGACAAACTCCATTACCTCAGGGATACTACAGTTATTCTCAACTACCTACAGTTATTGTCAGCTACACTGCTTGAAGACAGACCAGAATAGCAGCAGTTGAGTTGGTTTTTGGTAGTGCAGATTGCGCAATATGAGAGGTAAGAGGAAGGTAGTTGTAATGCTCCTGAGAGCTGTTAGGAAGTGAGCGTGTGCTTACACAGTATTTGGATATAAAATCCCTTCTTTCTCCTTCCCCAGACCCTTAAGCCTTTTAATTAGGTCAGTGGGTGAGATGCTGTGCTGCCGGTCACCTGTCATGCCCTGAGCATAGCCAGAGAAGGTGGTACCACGGGTGTGTTGTAGCACCCCCCCTATTCTGGAGCTCTTACGGATATTGCAGAGCTCCCCTCCACTGCTCTGCAGATGGCCTGCTGCTACCTCTTTGCCCTCTCTTTCCAAAATGGGGGTTATGCTTGTACTTCAACATCTGTGCAGGCTCAGAGACGGGACAGAAATCTTAATTCAAGGAGATGCAGTATCTTTCTGGCTTTATTGTTCCAGTTGGGATGAAAAAGTGATGGATCGCACATAAGCTCTGCATCTGGTATCTCTTGCAGGCTATAAATCCAAGCGATGCAGCTCAAAAGCAAACTGTGAAGTCCAGACTGAGTTTGTCATTTAAATGTCAATTCAAAGAAATATTGGTTTCTGAGCTATTGGTGAAGATGAGCAGTTGTCAAATTCATTCTCTTTTCATGTCCTGTAAATGCAGAGCTGTAAATCACAGTTACATAGTCTAGTTTATTCTGTTTTTTGGGTTTTTTTTCCCCCTGAACTTCATTAGATAATTTTAACTAGAAGTAGCTTTTTAATTAAACTTCATTTTCTAATGAATTCAGCTCATCCTTCTTAAGCCAAGTCTGATACAAACCCAAACTCATTCTAATCCTTAAATCATTAATTGAAGTAATTGACTTTTCTGTCTGTGAATGTCAGATGGTAGCAGATTACTGAAGTACTTAACCTGAACATTATCCATAGACAGCAGCTCCCTCTTCTTCCAAGACATAGTTATGAAGTGCTTTAATACAGTGCATATAAAATCTTGCAAGTTCTCAGCGTTCATTCCTGCTGGCAGAGGAGCTCTTATAACCTGCTTTTGCGAACAGATCTGATTTAATGATGAAAGTAAGTGGCAGACTTTCAAAACAACCAGGAACATACTGGGGTCATTCAGGTTGTGACAGCAGTGGTTCTGTCTATGATGCTTCTGAGAACCTTCCCCTTTTCCAAGTATGCAGATAGATTCTTAACTCCTTGTGAAAACCTGACCCTAGCTGTGGGAATGGTACTCTTGAAAACATAGCCATGAATTTTACTGTCAATGAAAAAGTAATGTAGTTTTCAAGCTCCCAGAGATTTTCCTGTCTGCTGGTTGGATGCCAGAGTGCTGGGGACTGAACTGTGGGTCTCCAGGCCGTGCTTCACGGGCATCTAAGCTCAGGAAACAGAGGAGGGCTCCTGACCTGAGGGTAGGAGCAGCGCACATCCCTCAAGGACTGGCACAGAGCATCAGCTGCTGCAGCACTCGCCAGTGGGGTGCAGGTTTCCTAGCCCAAAGCTGTCCCCTGTTGTGACAAGCTCTCTACTTGGCCAGGACCAGGCTTGTCTCTGCAGGTAACATCCTAACAACCCCACAGGTCACCCACACAGTGCAGTCACTAGGAGGGGTGTTTGACTGGGGTGGATCACTTAAGGAGTTGGTGTGGAAGTTTTGAGAATATGCAGGTTGGATAAGACTGCAGATCAATGTTATTGGTAGCTTGTAAAGCTACTGAGCCAAACTTGGAGTTATTCAGGTTGTTACCTGTTTCCTGGTGCTCTTCTTGCACGTTAGCATCTTTGCATGTAGCTGATTTGACCAATGCACTTTTCACTCCATCTGGCAGCAGGGTAAAGAGGTGGCCTCACTTGTACACAAAAATAAAAAGCCCAGCTTCTGTGGGTAGGAAAGATGTCAATGAATACTTGAATTGACATTTTACACTTGGCAATAAATAAAAGTGAGGCAGCTAGAAGCAGCAAAGAATGTTTGTTAAAAACAAGCGTTACATGCTTGGGGATAGGATAGGATAGAATATTTCAATTGGAAGGGACCTACAATGATCATCCAGTCCAACTGCCTGATCGCTTCAGGGCTGACCAAAAGTTAAAGCATATTATTAAGGGCATTGTCCAAATGCCTCTTAAACACTGACAGGGATGGGGCATTGACCACCTCTCTAGGAAGCCTGTTCCAGTGTTTGACTACCCTCTCAGTAAAGAAATGCTTCCTAATGTCCAGTCTAAACCTCCCCTGACACAGCTTTGAACCAGATAATATCTATCTGTGTACTTAAGAGTGTTTCCTGAAAATGTGTGGAAGAGCTAACAACACTGAGCAGTTGTTTCAGCTTCCTTGTTTACATTCTGCTTCAAGTTCCACTTGGTTCACTTTATTCTCCCCATGGGATATCTCCATTGCAAATGAGCTGGATTTGTAATGATCAAGTACTAAGTTTCCAATATTAAGTGGACAAAACCCCCAAATGTTTCCTCTAACAGTAAAAACCCAGCATGCTTCTCTGTGGATTTTGAACATCTGCTACCTGGGGAGTTGATTGATGGTGGTGTGTTACCAGAGGAAAGAGATGGTATGTTTGGGCACCATTTGTTCACGTCTTCCCATGGCTGCCATTGAGATCTTTGTTTCAGTATAGAAGAAAAGAAGGGTTAGTGGCTTTGGAGATCTCTGTTACTTCAAACTCCTAACATGAGAACTAATGAAATGGTAGGATGAAGGTGTAAAACATAGGCCAACAGTGACTTAAAATATGGGAGAGATGGCCATGCAGTTGGAGCCTGCAATAAATAGTCAAAGATAAAATGGAAAAATCTATCCTTATTAAAAGTGGTGTGTGCAATATATTTATTTAGGCACTCATAATCAGCAGAGCTGTGGCTGCTTTGAATGAAAAATGTGTCTTCAAGAAATAATTTTTTCATTTAAACTTAATTTGAGGAGGTTTGAAAGTAGAATTCATTCTTGTGGAATTGAATTATGCCTTGATTGTTGTATTTCCCTCTTCTACGTGATCTTTTCTTTCTCAGATGCACAAATAGCTTTTGCATCCTGGTTGCTACTGGCAAAAGCCTGTAAATCGGATTTTTGGGCACATACAAGTGAATCAAAAATGCTGTGGTTGGAAGTTTTGCAGTCATTAGAAGGAGGCACTGAAGCAATACAAGGTCAATTGGCCAGATTTAAGCAAACTCAAAAGTTTTTTCAGAAACAGCATGGTGATGAGTTAGTGCCAGCAACCTCACTGCTGAATCACAGTATCATCTGCCTTTCTGCAGCCTGTGTAAGCTGTACCGTGCACTCACTCTCTGCAAATATTAGGTTGCATATCTTACCCACATCACAAGTATTGTCTGGTGACCATTGCTGGCACGAATGAACCTTGAACCACCACCTAGTGCATTTAAGTACTGACATCCTGTGGTGAACAAGTGAACATGGGCTTATCTTTCCCCTTTTTCTGCATCTCCAAAAGATGTGGTGATAGACTGGGAAATACATGGCTCACTTTGCCTTTCCCCTGGGGTACCCTGATACATGGCAGAGCCTGTGGCTCGTGGCTGGGGGAGGTGAGGGAGCTGCCCAAGAGCCCGGGAAGTTGTTTGGTGGAACAATGGAAAGAAGATGCTGAGATCCTTCATCTTAGAAGTTCTTAACCTTAAGCAGTGACTGTCTGGTCCTGGAAGAGTGTGAGGCCACTGCTCAGATCTGCTTTCTAAAGGGCTTTGGATGGCCTGAGCAGTGTGTTGTTCACCAGGCAAAATGGGAAGGGCAGCTGCTGAAGTGCTCCGTCCCTACTCCTCTGCTTCCAGCCTTACCTAACACCCCAAGGCTCACATGTGCTATAGGGAGGACTGTTAGGGGAATGAAACAATGCTGTGGGGATTTGGGGCAGAGAAGATGACAAATTACATAAACCTTTGGTAGCTTTAAGAGCACCCAAGTGAACTGTCAAAAACGTTCGCTGGGCCAGCTTTCCAGCAGGAGTACAGGTGCTCGCTGTGGCTGTTCTTTACCGATTGAAGCATAAGGTACCCAGGCTCTCTTAAGAGGGTTGCCTTCACCTGCCAGCCCTCCCTCTCTGGCCAAGTTGCGGTCCCAACTGTGTTTGCATCCTCCCACTTAGCAAAAGAGTCCTGAGGCAGTGAGCTTTTCTCGTGAAATGGTGCAGTCACTGCTGTGTAATTATTACATCAAGGACTGTAAAGTATTTGCCCTTATCCGTGACTTGACTTGTGATGCTGGCTGGTCAGGACGGCAGCTGGCAAGTTTTTAAGGCAGTGCATGGTATCTTGCTTTAAAGCAGTACATGTGAAATGCCCTGGGGGGTAAAATCTACTGCTAACTTTGCAGATTGCTGCGGTAGAAGCAGCAGCCTGTCCCCCGCCCTTGCGCACGCTTTGTCCTGTCCCTGTCTGCATGTTGTTCGCTCCCCTTGCAGCTCAGGAGATCCTGTCCTTCAACCCTGTAAGAACCCAGTCACTGGTAACTTTCAAGTTCTGAAGTATTGAAAGGAGCTGATCTCTTTTTTTAACACCAAAACTTAAAGAGGCTTTTACTTAAAGCTAGTGATAAGTAGTAGTGAGAGGCATTTTTGTGCTTGTGTGGGCCCTCGCTGTCTTTTTACAGCTTAAAGCAGATAATACACCAACATTTATAGTTAGTAGTTTCTGCCAGGTATCTCTGATTGCAAGTCGCCTTTAAATACATTCCTTCCAGTTCACCAAGTAGCATGTGAAATTACTACCTCTCTGATTACTGTGTGGTAAAATCTCAGTTAAGGTATGTAATTCAAATTACAACTTTTTTCTTTAAATCTAAATGGGATCTTTATTTGACACACTTCACTTCAGATATGACCTCTGTGTCTCTGCGGGGTCATTTTCTGGGTTTATGACGCACTTCGCATTCCTATAAAGCCCTTCACTGGGTGATCTTAAAGTCTTTACAAGCTTTAATTAACTGAAGTGCTATGTCTCCCCTGTGAAGTCAGTAAATATTCTTAATTGCTCTTTGCAGAAAGAGGAAAATGTGCAGAGAAATTTTAAAGTAATTCACCCATGCTGGGCGAAAAGCTACTGAGGAGGCAGGAGCAGAGGCGGCTGTTCCTGAACCCCTGTTGATGTGCACCGTTTCTCTTTATTACATAAGCATGCACAGGAAAGATGTGACCTAGCGTAGCGAGGCAAGATGTAGGTCAGGTTTCCTTTGTCAGTACATCATCTGCTTTTTGACCTGTAAGTTGCTGAAAGCAACAAAAGCCTATGGATGAGGGAGTCTTTTCAAAACTGGTTAAAAAAGAAACAAGCAAACCCTGAAAGCCTCATTCCCCTCTAAAGAGCTATTTTTAGGAAGTTAAAGCAAAGATGAATACCCTTGGGGTCTGTACACAAAGTTTCTGTCTGGCTGCCTTTGGATAGCTTAAGCTGTAATGCACTTGTCAGGCTGTCGCCATTTCCGCCTGGTGGAAAGCAGGGACCAGACAGAGCGGGCCGTGCTGATGGCACAACATTGCTGCGTGGTGTGCTGCTGCGCAGGGAGGAGACGGATCCTTCTTTGAGGCTGCTGGTGCAAAGCCTGTTAACGGGAGGTTTTGTGAAGAGGCAACATGCAGCGTTAAGACGGCTCTCGTTCCTATTTTGATCACAGGATGTTGTTGACTCTGTCCTGAGCAAAAGGGAAAAGAGATTTCAACTGTGTTGTTGCTGACTACTTTATCAGAAAAATGGCAGTGCGTGGAGCATGAACAGAAGGTACCGTATTTATTGATAACAATATGTGATACCCAGTTGTAAAGACTACCAAGGAAGGAGGCTTAACAGGGCATCATTGTTGCCCTTCCACAGCTGTGAAAATCAGTTAGTTGTGTCGGTCACTTCAACCATGCTCCATCCCACGTGGAAATTCTTTTCTTACCCTTGGGTACCTGGTTGTTTACTTTTGCTGAAGGTAGAATGACTGTAATGACAATGTTGGAAGGAAGCTTTATTCTGCGTTTGAAAGTCCTGAATGCAGGATGTGGTCTCCAAATTCAGGGGCAAGAAAGGACAATGAAAGTGGCTCTGTTGTTGAGAAAAAGGGGAAAAAAGTGCTCACACTGGTGTAAGAGTCGCAGCGCAGCAGAAGTGCCGTGGGAAGGCAGTCCTCGCTGCTGCTCTTAAACACTTCACTGGGAGCTGAAGCACTGGCTTTGTACAAAGCAGGCTCTTGACTGTGGAAGTTGCAAAGAAGCAGAGAGCAGCTGGGGCAGGGAAGGCAAAACCTTCATTTACTGAAGTCCTTGGCAGTGGTTGTACCGTTTTCTTTTATCCAGCACATGATAAGTAGATATAATAGTAAGTGCAGTCGTGCAACAGCAAAGTTGGATGAGCTGATTTAGGTGAAATGAGAATCGATGAGGAGTTAACTCTAGATTACTATTGCTTTGACGTTTGCAGCTCACATATTTTCTTCCTCTCCTATTCTTCCTAGAAAATAAACCCCCTTTTTTCTACAGGGACACTAGAAGGAAGACTTAGGCACAATTGATTTGTATTTCAGCTTGACAGATCAGTAATAAAAGCATGACCCTCTCATGTGAGTGGAGCTGCTCCCCTCCAAGAAGGCCTCGTTAAAGCAGGGAAGGCTGGAGATGTTACAGCAACAGAGTCCTGTGGCCTTGAACTCTGCTGCCACAGGATAGTAGTTCAGTTTTGAAACAGCAGTTAATAATTTTAAAATTGCTTTCAATTCTTGCCTTGAGACTTTAATTGGGGAGTTGATACAGAATTGGCTGATAGAGAAGAACTGTGATAGATCATAGGGTGAGTTAAGACAATATAAACTAAAACAAGAGCAGGTGATGGTAATACTCATTTAAAAGCAGACAAAAGTAGCATCAAAATGAAGAGGGGCAGACCTACAGTCTGCTATGTAAATGCTGGGAACCACTTTATTAGCAAACAGACCAACCCAGTCAGCCATCCAAACTGAAGGGAAGCTTGAGGCGGGAGTGTATTACTTAAGGTATGGGAAGATACTGGAAGGTGAAGCTTTCAGCCTCTCAATTCACAGGCACCAACACAGGACATAAGTTTGGTAGGTACTGTTCTGTATGACAAATTGGAGTTGTGATTTTGCATTAAGGACGCTTTGCCTTATCTCCTGTGGTTATTGCTGTTAAATTTGGAATGTGAGAATGATTTAGTTGGTTAAATGAAACTTAAACTGATACAGCTAATGTGACTTTTTGTCTGCTGTAAGATTGTGCATCCATAGTTATCTGATGATTTGTAAATCTAGAAGATTGGTATGCAGCATGTTTTAAGGCACATTGGTGTGTGAATGTTGGATACTCGGTACTTCTAGGTAAGTTCACAGCTGCGGTTCAGTGCTTAAAACTTGTTAGCGCCTCAACAGATACCAGGCAGCAGTCCTGTATTAACAAATGCACACTTACATTTGGTGCCAGTTACAAAAACTCTGTCTGCTGACATGATGCTCTCAGAGGACGCAGCAGCCTGGCATGGCAGCATGGTACTTCCCATTGTGCGGCAGGGAGCTGTGCATCACGGTGTCGGCTGCCTGCCCTGCTGCTGTCCACCCTCCAGGTCAAAGCAAACCCAAAAGGAGGCCCTGCTGCAACCAGGAAAAGGAACAAGGCATTGCGAGCTGGGACCTCACACCTGGCGATGCCTTCGTTGGATGTTAAACCTATAGAAAAGAACTTACTGTTAGCAAGCTAAATGTCTGGGTGGTTTTCAGCCAATTCCAGGTATTTTGAAATTTTGAAAATACTGGAAAGTTTGAAATTCCCTTAGTTATGACAGCAGGAAGTTACTAATACTGGCAGGGGACTTCAGTGTTAGAACTCTTCCAACTTGGAAAAGCTTGCTTTCTTTGGGGAGGAGGGGGAAAGCCCCACAAACCCTTCTGCTTCTTATCCCTTTTTCCTGTTGTTTGCCTGTGTTGTGTCTGCTCTGTTGCAGATGGAACCAATGTTTCTCCTGCATCTTATTATGAACTAGGGTAAGTCTGTTCCCTTAAACAGGCAGGAAAAGGGGCAGGAGGACAGAGTGGACTTGACCTTTATTTTTGACAGCCTATCTTCCGAGTTCGTGGTAGGATTCCTAGTGGTAGAGCACCTACATAAGGAAGAGAATCTTCCCCTCTTACGTTTTTCTCTGACTAATGTGACTGAAGTGGCTTAGCAGCCACAGTCTGGATCAGAAAGTGCTTCTTGGCCATAAACAGGCAAGGTGCAGTACTGCAGAACTGATTAATTATCGGATCTGGGGGAGGAAATGCTGAGATGTCACTGCTTAAAATTTTCTTTGGTGCTCTGTTAGCTTCCAGTTTGGGGAAAACTGACAGGCTTGAGGATGAAAATGTAGCTTTAGTGTAGAAAATCTGATGTACTGAAAAATGCCCTGTTGGTGGTAGGTACCTGAGCATTTTCAGTACTGAGATCCAAGCATCGCAAAAATGGATGACAGGCATGTTCTTTTTCTGTAATCTGTAGGATCGATGTCATCATTGCTGTGCTGTCCATCCCTTTTGTTACATGCTGCATTGGGTTTTGTAGCTGTTTTATCTACTTCAGCACCTCCCAGCTCATTGATGTATTGGATCAGTATTTTGGCTACTTCTGAGCGCATTGTGTACATTCAGAGCACCCAAAATATTCTCCAAGTGCAGCTGAAACCATGCTTTGATCTGAATTGCTTGACTAAACTGAAAGAATCCCCTTAGATTCATTTTTTGCGCTTAATATCCAGAGAACAAGGTGGTTGTGTACTCATATAGTATAAAAGAAGTAAGCAAGTCTATCTGGACCTGTGTAACACTGTGGATTTAAGTAGTCCACTCTCTTCCCCTTCACCACCACCCCTTGCAGGCCACTTTTACATCTGGCAATTCAAAACTGCGTTTTCTAAAGTGGATTTTTAAAAAGCCTTAAGCAGCAGCCCGAAGAGAAAGCTTGTTCTCTGGTGGTTGGCAGCCAGCTGACCTGAGGCAGACCCGTCTTGCTCCCCCTGCCTACTTCAAGGTCACAGGGACGCTGCTACAGGCATGACAGGCATTAACAAGAAATGGCTCTCCATGTAGAAACCGCTGTGGCAGCGTAATCTTTGTCTGGGGCTGTTTAGGCAGCAGACTGAGCTGCCCTAATGGGAATAAAACATACATTGGACCAGTGGTGGAGAGCTGCACGGATATGGCCTGTTAACAGCTGAAGGTGGGGCTGTGCCGGGACAAACCAGTGTCTCTTGCTATCCTGAAAGACTGGGAAAGAGGTTGGGAGTTGAAAGGAGCAGCAGCAGCAGTAATGAGCAGAGGTACTCCGTGTGCTCTTTGGTTTCGTACTGGGTGAGTAAAAGGAGCAACAGTGATTAGAGGGACATTGTGTTTGTGGTGAAGCGAACACGTCCCTTCTTCAAAAGATTATACTGAAAGCTACGAGTTGTCCGACGGTAAATAGCATTTCTCGTTGAATGTGTTTGCCAACACTGCGATCTGTAATCATATGAAGACATTTACATCAATGCAGCATATACTGAAATCTGTTTGCAGAAGCCTGCATCTGCTGAAACTTTCTGTAATGTGGAAATTTCTTGTGTCAGTTCCTCAGAATGAGCATGTAGGAGCTGTGGCTATAATGCACCTCCAGCTGGAGGCAGAGCTGTGCTTCCTGGTGAGAGATTTCCATTGTGTACTGGAAAAGCCTGCGTGTATGTCAGCATGTGCTGAGAATAATTCCCAGTGCTCCTGACAGAAGAGAAGTCTTGTTTAGGAGTTTCACAATTTTTAGACAGTAGAAATACAAATTATTTTTCTTTCCTGGAGAGAATCATTTCAGTAAGTCCTACAACAAGAAGGCAGGATTATTTGTGGGCGGGTTTGGGTTTGGTTTTTTTCTTCCCATTAAAAATGAATCACAAGACTAAGGAAAAAACCTCTGGACTTCTCAAAATAAGATCAGAATTAGAACAAATCAAGAATGTGTTAAATCTGTGCTGCAGCTGTGCCAGCTGGTAGCGGTTACACACCACACTGGCATAGAATTGTGGTAGTTTGGAAAGTTGTCAGCAAACAGCAACATTAACGTAACTCTCACACTTCCTATATAATACCAGCTTCTCATGTCAGAGACTTCATAAAAATCACTACTTTTTTTAATAGAAACCTTCTGTGGAGAGATTTTAATGTGGCAGAAATAGAGATGCTCAGATTTAAAATGAATGAGGTGAAAAAGAATTATAGGGTAAAGTATTGTTCTTGTAAATATGCAGGGGAATTAACATACTAAAATATGTAAGTACTCAAGGGTATTCTGAAATACAGCTCTGAGGAAAAGCTAGCAATGTAATTCAAGAAAGAAATTTGGATTTATTGTGATTGTCTCTCAGAGGATGACCTGTGAAATATTGGAAGGTTTATTTGTGGCACCTCTTCCTTACAGTGCTATACTTCAGCTGTCAACCTTTTTGTCTGAATAGAGCAGTTGACGAGATGGGAGCTGTTGGAGAGGAAGCACAGAAGAATAACCTGGAAGGAATAGCTGCATCTGTATCACCTCTGTACCCTGGCTGTATCAAAGGCCAGGAGAGGTCAGTTGCCTCAGATGCAGGAGTTGCCCAAAAGCAGAGCTCCTGAGGGGAGCCTGGGGATGAGCTGCAAGTGACAGGCTACTCTGCAGGGGTTACAGATGTGGTATTTTGTATCATTTCGGCAAAATTTGCAAGCTGTGGGCAGGATGAAGTTAGATGTAGTACTCATTCAATGATCGGTGGTAACTTTTTAGATCTGGATAGAAAAGACTCCTTACTCTGATGGTCAAATTCCTTATTTTTCCCGTCCCGATTTTCAGTCTTCCTTCTGCTGGCTTTGGTATTGAACTGCATGTAAGCTTTTTTTCATCCTCTTTGCTACCACTGAGTTGGAAGGAGCTAGCTCCCCCAGTCGGTTCAGCTGACTGTGCTCATAAAGGACTTTGCTTCTAACCCAGATGCTGAGGAAAGCAGTTTTGCTCATGTGTCAGATCCCTTGGTAACTCTTTTGGTATCTCATGCTTGAGCTGTCTCTCATTTTCAGGGGCTGGGCTCATATCAATGCGTTCAGAGAAAAGGCGGTAGCATCTCACACCTGCCCTCTCCTTAGCCCTGTTGCCGCATCTGCATTGAGATTTCATGGAGTGTGAACTCTAAAATGGGATCTGGATCGGCTGAGGCCAGTCACTCTGAAGAAAGCAGGATCCCAAGGTGTGTAAAAGCCATGCAAGCACGGCTAACCTGAATGCCTGTCTTTCTGTTAGCATAAGTTTCTGCTCTTTGTTATTAGTGTAGTGTAATTCAGTTGCAAGGTTTAGCTCACCAGTTCTGCTGGGAGCTAGAGGGATTTCCCCAATATAATTGTGTCTTGGACTATCTAAAGGATGTGGTCTAAAAAATTTCGTAACTATTGTGAGGGTCAGCTTAAATGCATGTGGTGTAGGGAGCAACAAATGTCTTGCTTTGCTCTAGTGCGCTCACAAAAATGCGCTTCCCTTTCCATTTATTAGGCCTTTCAAGCCTTAGTTTTATATAAACCACATGTCCACTAAATCCGTTCGTTAAAGAAATATTAATGGCTTGTTTTTTGTCATAGCTTGATAGCACACTACAGGGAACATATGGGATGCCTGGGACAAACGAGGTCCTTTACAGCACCTGCACATTGTACTTTCCTGGCCCTTTCCCAGCGCCTGGAGGTTTCTGTTCCTTAGTTCATGTTCGTTTGACTGTGAGCAGAGGCTCATACTCAGAAACTTG
The DNA here is from genome assembly GCA_013400755.1 of Pelecanoides urinatrix. Classification (NCBI taxonomy): domain Eukaryota; kingdom Metazoa; phylum Chordata; class Aves; order Procellariiformes; family Procellariidae; genus Pelecanoides; species Pelecanoides urinatrix. The sequence continues at coordinate 32,510 of VZTQ01005572.1, forward strand.
CTGTTCAGTGTGGCTTTCTGGGAGAAACCTGAACTCAGTAAGTGTCCCTGACCTTTCTGTCCTTGGCCATAAAAATCTTTCCATTGTATGCAGCTGCATGTACGGCAGTTGGCATTTGCCTCCTCGAAACACATCAGGGATTAACCTTTTGCGAAAGCAAATTGCAGAAAGCAGAACCCGCCTGCCAGTGCAGACTGCCCGTTGCCACCTCTCTCCTTACTGGGGCGTACATTTGTCCCTGCCCTGGGACTCCATTTGGTTTTCTGCAAATAAAAACATCTGCCTTGCCCCAATGAAAGGAGCATTTTAATGAGGTTCTTGGAGACCTTCTGTGCTTTCCCTTGAAATCTAAATTTACTTTGGAAGAGCAGGTGCAAGAAAAAGATGCCCGTGTGAAGATGAGAAAGCAGCCTGTGGTGGTTATGTTAAAGTGCCTGCACCTTTAATTAGTATTGACTGAGACTGCTCAGAAGAGAATGGTTATATTGTGTGCTGTGGCTGAGGGGATGTTGAAATACAGGTGGGAGTTATCAGGCAGGTTTCAGTCAGGGCTGTCGTCGCTGTTGTGTTTCTTTTTGACTTTTAAATCCTTTCCCTGTTTGTTAAAAGAGCAAGTCACAGAACAGCTTTCCTTGTGGAAGCTTGTTTTATAGTCCTAGGATCTGGCTTTCCATTCCCAGCTGAAGAACTTTGGGAAACTACAAGAAATGGAAAACTGCAAGAACTACAAAGTGTAAATGAGTTGGAAATAAATATTTTGCAGTATGTTAAATACTGTCTGTGTGCTAGGACACAGTCTCCCTGTGGTGAAGAGTGATGGACGCATTCCTAAGAAAATCAGGATGAGGTTCCTATGTGGGAACGGGTGGGAGAGAGGGAGAGGAGAAACGAGGCCAGGAGAAGCTGTTACTGCCCAAAGGTGCCTTGGGCAGGCAAGTTCGGACAATGAGGAAGGGCAGAGGGAAAGGGGCCATGCTGTGGATTGCCTGTGTTAGCTCTGGAGGCCAGCTCTGAAGGCCAGAATTGAGGGCCCAGGTGCTGCAGGGTTTTGGCTCTCCAGAGTGACCTCCAGAAAATGCCCCCCAGACATGGTAATGCTGGCCCCAGGAGCTCAGCTGGCAAGACATGCTGAAGTAAAGGTTAGAGTAAGGGAATGACGTTGGTGTTTGCTAAGTTGACAGATTGTCATTTTTATGCCTTTTCTGTATAACTTTTTAAGCAAGACTAACTCAGCACACAGAGTGTGAAAAGCAGACATGCTTTGTGTTTCCTCCGGCGTAAGGAACCCAGGGACAATGGTGTTACAGATGGGACGACTCAGGACAAGCCAGGGAGTGCCAGGGGTTGGGATCAAAACACCTGGGGCAGGGCTGCCCCACTGAGTACCAATAAAAAGGAGAGGTCTCTGCACAGGGATATTGCTCAGTAGCAGAAGCCAGGTGAAGAACTGACGCTGCTGACTGGCAATGTGTAAGGGTGCAAATGGATTACTGCGAGGGTAACATTTCAGAACGTACATTGCTTGTTTTCTAAATGTCTTTCCTGAATGCAACAATGAAATGTCATGGTTGAAAGGTGCATGCAACCATGTACCAACTAGGGGAGAGGCACTACTCCAGAAGTATCCTAGTCCAAAACTTCTAACCAAAAGTCGCCAGATTGGGATATTAAACAGTAGTTTGCAATTATTCATTTTCCACCTCAGTGATTATACATTTTTTTTTCAGTTTGGCTATTGAGTATACATTGAGATCGAAGCTGTGAGGGCAGAAACATTTGTTTGCATTATGAACAAAAAGGTTTTAAATCATCATTTGGGAACACTGGGAATTCAGATCAGCTTTCATGCTGACAGTGAGCTGCTTGACCCAGGTCAAGAAACTGGGCTGCATTTTATGGGCTTCAACCCAGGCTGGACCTGCTGGCCTAGAAGGCCAGATGCCATCCACTTTCTTGCTGCTGGGATTCTTCTGTTAAACCAAACAACACAAACGCACCTGCCTGGATCTGTGCAGTGACTGACCAAAGAAATTGCTCCTGCTCTTTGTGCCTTATATTTAATTCCTCATATTATATATTAATTTGCCCTTCTTAATGGCTTGTTACTGGAAAGACAAAATGCCAGCTTGCTTGCAAAATACCGCAGTTGGCAGCCAGATCCCAGGTAATGTGTTGCCATGGTATCAAACCAAACTGGCAATGATGAGTGCGCCCGTGGACAAGTTACCAGTGTGATAATGAATGTTTAAGTGTTTACACTCCTTTTACTCTAGTCGGTAAGACCAGTGTACGTGGAGCAGAGTGGACCTGGACAGATGGCAGCTGGAGTCGGTGCTTGGTGCTGCGGGGAGCTGTGCCCGGGCTACGAGTAGTGCTTGCAGCCACAGAGAAGCCATGGCACAGTCACTGCAAGCAGTGTTTTATTTATTCAAGACCAAATTTCTGAGACTATAAAGGGAGAAAAAGTATCTTCTGTTAAGCAGTGCTTGGGTGCTGTGGTAAAAGAGGGCTGGAAAACTTGCTTGATATTCTTGGTTGACTGAAGTTGACTTGAGTTCACCAAATGGGTCAGGTAAAAAATATGAGTAGATTTTGTTTGATGCTTTCAACAAATAATGGGTTTGGAGGTGTTTTTCCTTTTGAAAGAGCCTTTTAAAATTATGAAGTTTGCTATTAAAATATGGCATAAAATGAAGAAAATACTTTCATATTGGATTACCATGGTTTTTTATTGCTCTGAAATGAGCATTTTCAGTTTTGTTTTACCAAGGAAGCCAAAAAGCTTGTCATTTTGAGTCAGTGACGTGACTGTTTGGTTTTCTTTGGCCAGCACTCCACAAACTCACTTATTCACATAGCTATAAATAAGGATATCTTAATATTTTCATATCTACACATTTTGATTTATAGCAGCAGCAGCTAAAGAAAATAATCACTTTCCCAGTCTACAGCAAACTGTTGAAAAATATGCTCACATATGTGTCTTTTCCTTTCTTAATTGAGTTATTCACATCACAGAAAAATCCTGATGATGTGAAAATGTGAGTTGCCTTTGGGCCAGAGCCCATGATAGATATTCGAAAAAAGATTTATGTGGGGATCAAAGGTATTTGTTGAGAGAGATTTTTCATAAGGAAGAGTAACAAAAGCAGAGGTCCCTCAGACTCCCCGGTGACACAGAGCAGACTGAATTCTGAGTTGTGGGGTAAGTTGAGGAAATGCTGACTTTCCCACCCTCAGTCTCTTCCCCAGCTAAGAGCAGGTTCAATTGGATGCAGGCCTGGCTGCTACAGCTGTTGATTTTCCTGTCCGAACCATGTTTTCCTTCACCCTTCCCCTCCTTGCCAGGCAAGTATGTGTGAGGGACACAGGGCCTGAGGGACTGGAGGCTCCCTTTATATTGCTTTTCTAGGCAGGGTGTTGCAGGAGTCTCAATGACTGTGTTTACCCTTCTATCTTGCAGCCTCATTGAAGGAGCCTGTTGCTTTTTGCTGGCTGGACTGGAAATGCATTTCAAAAAATAAAAACAATGATCTTGTGCGTCACAGGTCATATCTTTCCTGTGGAGAGTTAATTCACAGAGCCTGGGGAAGGCTGTTGACACCAGGCTGGAGACAGGATGGGGGAAAAGGCATGCTCGCGCTGCTAAATGTGATCAGTAGAGCGGAGGGCTTTGCTTGGGATGGAGCCATTTGTTTTATCTTCTTTCTGATTTTTTTAGGGAAGCAGAGGTTTGTTTCATGACTCTCCCTCTGAAGCAGCAGGTGATATGATTTGATGAAAATGAAGTGGCAGTGTTTCAAGGACAACACAGACGTGATGCATTCATTTAATCTTTGCAGCCCTAGTGGGAATGAACAGCTACCTGGGTGGGTGTAAGGCCGTCTGGACAGCATTGCTGCTGGGCAAAGGCTTCTGCCATTCAGAAGTAGCTGTTGCTGCTTCTGGTGCATCTCCTCCTGTTGCTCCAAGAGAGCCAACCCCAATGGCATCTGCTGAGGCTACTGGTCAAGCACTGGCTCTGATTTCATCTTTGTGAGGTCATTAGCAACTTGGCATCTGCTAGCAGCTAGAGTCCTCACCTTCTTATAACTGGCTTTTATTATCCTTCCACAATTATAAAGGGGAGCTCCACATGTGCATTACAAAAAGTTGTAGCTGTGAGCCAAAGCTATGCTGAGGCAGGAGTTGTTGTCACCCTGAGAGCTGAGAGTTAAGTCTCACATTCCCTTCTCCTCTGTAATGCTTGCAACACAAGCCTTACATCAGGTGTTACATGAAAAATAGCATGGACTCAAGGCACAAAGTCCTGATTCAGATCTTAGCTCTACCAAAGTGTTTCTGGGGGAAGGGGCTCGGATGCTGCGTTCTGGTCCAGGGCAGTCGCAAATGAGAATGCTTCACTTGGGTAGTTACTGCATTTCTGTCTCTCTTAATTTCATCTGCTTTGATGCTCTGTTGTTGTCCAGGTTGCTGCAGCTATGCCAGCATGAATCTGGCTCCCCTGCAGGAAATCACGAAAAGAAGTGGCTGCCTTTCTGCTCTCTTACTAAAATATGCCAGGGGTGCTCAGCAACCTGGAAGGCCTGTGTTTTTTAGTAAATCCATGGCTGTAGTAGCCAGTTCTTCAGCACCTCTCCATGCTTTTTTGCTGTAGTAATTGTAGTGGTTATTAATGCCTTTTGCAGGTGCTGAGAATAGAGTAGAGCTGCTGAACAACAGCATCAGAAGTAATCCCTGTGTGAGGCAGTCCTGGCTATTTAACCTGCTTTAAGGGTCCTTATGTAGGAAGAATGTCTTCAGTGAAAGCCCATCAAGCTGCAGAAAACAGCACTGCTGATGGCAGCAGCAGTCTGCCTGTTTTACTTGTGACTGGAGGTATTTCCTTGGGGTATCATCAAGAATACAAGGTGCCATTATAGTTGCTGATTTTATGGAGAGATAAGAACATCTGCTTCCTACAAAAGCTGTTGCCATAGCAGCTATGTGCTTTAAGAATGGATTCTTAATACAATCCAGGTATTTAGAGTATGCCATAAGGGTTGAATACAGTACAAAACAATTAGTTTAAGAGCCAACATAGTTGGGACTTATGCTAAACCATGATTATAACTGGAATCAAGCCTTTGGGGCCAATTCTCCTTATCCAAATACCTCCACACCCATCACATCAGCAGTACATAGGCATGTCATGTGCAGAATTGCTTGTTGTAAGCTGACTTATCTACCTGCGTTAAAATAATACCACAGGTTACTTTCACTGCAGCCTAGGAGAGTGTGCGAATCTGCATTTTCCATGACTAGGCAGATTTTAACCATAACAAGAACTTTGAAAGTTTTAATGATGCAACTAGACCAAGTTTAAGAATGAGCCACCTGAGTCTATGGAAATGGTGGTACCAGAAATGGGGCTGAGGAAGCCAAGACAGAAGCTGGTTTGCATGTTTTTCCTCTGCACATATATGAAAAGACATACTAGGAAAGAAGGGAGGCTTGAGCTGCAAATATCAGGCTTGCAGCATGGTTAACTTCCTGACTGACTTTTTTTTTTTAGCTATATCATGTCTGATACCTAATTTCTACCTATTGGGAGAGGGAATGTCAGTGTAAACTGTTTTCATTCTCCTCCTGCCACATTAGCATGGAAAATGGTAAAATGTCATTTGTTTGTAGAAATATTTTACATTCTCATTCTTCATGCATATTGTCTAAACAAATCAAAATTCCTTAGGATTGTAATAGTCTAATTTTACTGAGTTCCATTTGTGAATCTGTAATGAGAGGATAAATAAGCAGAGAAGAGGGGAAACGAGAGTTTTGTCAGATGTTTGCAGTTCTTGGCATAAACCACAAAATACAAGCTCAGGACCATAAATCCCACTGGTACTTGCATTTGCATTTGGAGTCTAGGGGCTGGGTGCAGTGCAGGATTACATTCTGAGTAAAATCCTTGTCAAAATAGAAGTGTATCTATAGCTGACTAATGGGACAGAGTGCTCTTTTGTGTGCCTGGTCCAGCTTTGGGCTGGGGACCACACGCACTGTCTTCTGTTAGCTTTAGTTGTCATGAACAAGACCAAACATTACCCCACAGATACACACATTTCTAGACTGGTTGCTTTCTTCCCCTGGTTTCTGTGCTGTAGTGAGTAGGTTTTGGAGACTTTTTCTTCAGTAATCAAGCTTAACTGTGACCATTGAAGCACCATCTAGGTCTGAGGACCAGGTCAGAAATGTGCCACAATCAGCTGTTGGTGGAGGTCCTCTGATGCCCGTGTGGCAGGACGCACAGGAGGCTTTCTGTGACCTTGTTCAGAGCAGATGCTCTCCCACCACAGCAGGTAATAAGTGAAGTGTTCGTTTAGCCCTGAGACAGGCTCCTGCCCACTACCTGCACTGAGCCACAGCCTGCTTCCCCACCACAGCTCTGTACTGTCTTTCGGGGACCCATCTGCAATAATTATGGCTGTACATATTTATCCATATGATTTAAAGCACCTGGTAGAAATTGCAGCTGCCAGTTAATGTTTGTCTGCAATATCTTGAATACAGAAAACTAGGGAAACACCCTTCTCCCTTAGTCTCTTTCCTCTCCCTACCATTAATTTTAGCTTTGCAGGCAAATACGTCGTGTACAGCCCCTGTGAAAAGTGCCAGAGGAAGAGTTGGTGCACGTGGGCCTACGCGCTGTCCTACGCTGGTCATCAGTGAATAAACTGCTTTGTCACCATGGTCATTGATTGACTTGGAGCCAGAGGAATCACCGCATGCCTCTGTAGCCTGTCCGCTCCAGCTCAGTTTGCGCAGACCACTTGCAGCTTTGTACGTTATTACATTTCCAGCCCCAGGCTCACAATCTCTACTCCTTTGATCTCACAATTTACCAACTGTATTTTTTTTTTCCAAGTGTGTCAGAGTAAATTAAATTTGTAATTCCATCTCATTTTTCTTCAGTAATTATACCACTCTATGCTCAAGGTTATATGTTACCAAATTCCACTCTTCAATTACAGAGTGTGTCGCATTGGAAGTATCATCCTCGATAGGTATTGCAGTCACTGTGCAATAATAATACACCTGTCACATCAATATGTAGGGAAGCCTAACAGCACGGTTTAAAGCCTTTTTAACTGTGTTCTTTCTACCAGAATTTGGTGTGGCAATTATATGAATCAAAACTAAGGTAAAACGTCTATTAATGTAAAGCCTGGAAGACAACTGCATTCCAACTTGGAATGCCATCTTGGTGTGTTTTAATATGTGCTTTAGGTGGACTGAAGAACTGGAACTGTATCTGAAAGAACTGAATGACTGTAAGAGGCAAGCTCCTTTTTAATAAATGATAGCCTAGATTCTGCTTTCTTCCCTTCAGAGATGTGGATGTTAGTGCTGTCTTCATAGCTGGATCCCTGCTGCCCTCTAGGAATTTTTATAATGAAATTTTGTCAGCAATATCACTATACCCGTATTGCAAGCTGTGGATTCCTTTATTAATGTTCATAATCGTATTGAAAATACTTCAGATTTCTACAGGGACCTCTGAATTATCATATCCTGTTTTTGTAAGACCTTCAGGAGTTCTGCAAAGCCTCTGTGTTACTGATGAGTTCTTTAAGGCATTGGTAAAGAAAGCAGAAAGTTACTTGTAATTCAAATAAACTAAGAATTAAATCAGCTTTTCATTTTGGCTTACCCTTCCCTGTCAGCAGAATAGAGGTTGTAGCATTGAACGACACTCAGTTTCAGATTTTCAGTAGAGAGATGGTATGCAACGAATCTAATAGAAATGTAATTTCTATCATTAGAAATGTTTTCTACTCTTAATAGCCATTAGCGGGATATTTAGCAGGCAGTGGGAATACCAGCTCCATATATTGTAATAAGAGGTAGATTCAAAGGAAATCCCAAACCATGAAGAAATTTTATTGCAAACTGGGTTTTGTAACTCTAACAATAAGAATCAATATTGATGCCTCATCGTCCTTTCTTTTACATCTCCCCTCATAGGAAGGAGTAAGTGGTATGACAACATTGTGTGGGATCTGGCCTCTGTTATGAAAATAGTGGATTAAGTAATTGTCTGTGGTTAATGAACGCAGCTTGATTAGCTAGGGTTAGTCCAGAGATAAATGTAATGAAAATGGCTAACCCTGGACAACCGAGTATCCTCTTTAAAGGATTACAAATTGCAGTTTAAATTAATAAATGTTTGAATATGTTTCAGGATAGATATTCAACTGGTTATTTAAGAAAATATTTTAATTAATATTTAGTAAGCGGGAGAAACCCTACCACACGTGGTTGACGTGTGGCATTTAAAAGTGCACAGCATCAAAGGTAAGACTGGCTACCCTGAATTTCCTACACAGGAATGGCGTGTGGACAGCTGAGCAGAGCCTGGCTGTTGGCAAGGCCCGTCGTGTCGGTATGTCCAGGCTTGTCAGGGCAGCAGGAGACAGCAGAGGGATCAGAAGGTTGAGTTTGCGCGCTGCAAAGCTGAGAGATGGATCAGTAGCCTGGTTTCCAGCCCAAGTTTTCCAGGATTCTTGCACTGAAATGAGCTCGATGATACCCAGGCACTTCACAGTGGTAAGGGTTTTCTGGAGCATGCCCCGACGCGGTGCGCATATGCAGCATAACTGCAAGAGCTGGCTGTGGTGTCGCTTGTGACTGCTGGATTTGTTTTCACAGGCCTGTGCGATAATGTGGGCTTTGCAGAAAAAAAGAAAATGGGATCTTTTGACTGCAGTGATGAAATGGTGTAACAGAAGAGTCTCTGTCCTGCACTATCCTTAACTGTGTCACAGTGTTCAGTGGGCCCTTACTTTTTTTTTCTGAATAGTTTCCCTGATAAAGTTTGTTTGAAGGCATAATTAGGTAGTAAAATTCATTTTTACAGCTGATTTAAAAAAAAAATCAGTTCATCTTTTATGATAGCCAAATGAGAGAGACTGCAGTGTTTTCCGTAAAATTGAAAATGAAAGATTTTTGGAGTAATGTTTTTGGCTTCAATATATTAAATTGTGCATTCTTTCATGATTACTATTGATATCAACAGGTGTTTGAGAAAGAAATAGGAGAGAGATTTACATTTTTATTGTTATTTAAAATATTAGCTTGCAAAAGTCTGCTGCTAATATGTTTGGACCAGTTTAACCCTATTGTTCGCAGTGCAAATATTCCCAACTTGCACCTTGTGTTGGGGTTAGAATTGGCTGGTTGCTTGTTGTGTAGTACCATAATATATCTGTCATTGTATGTGATACAGAAGAAGTGTTGATCCAGAAGCATGTGTTTCTATTTGTATGTTGTAATCAGTGAAACAGTGATGTCTGAGGTGAAATAGGCAGCTTAAAATCAAGGTTGGTGGAAGCTAATACAAATATCTGTAGTGAAATTAGGGATTTAATTTGCTAATTTACTGATTACTTCTATGACTAATTTACACGCAGGAAAATATTATCACCTACCCAGAGTTGGTAAAATACATAATGACTATATGCTTATTGCTGTTAATGGATGTCCCTGGAAGTTTGACTTCTGTCAGCCAATGTAGTCTGGCATGTGAGGTTGTTTGTTGAGGAGCAGATTAATCCCTAGCACCTTTTTGAGCAGCTGGGCCAAATTCTAGGCAAGTCTCAAGTCAAAAGAGGAGCAGCCTGGGCAGCCTCCGGCATGGGGAATGCTTCACAGGGTCACTGCAGCCACTGACCCTTCTGTGGTGGTAAGGTCTGTGCCCACTGGTTATGAGTGTCGTTTCTGTACAATGCTGTGCGATTTCCATCCCTGACTGCCCCCCATTGCAGTGTAGCATCACTGCAGTCTCTGGTTCCTGGGGGCGTGGGTGGGTTTGGGTGCACGTCTGCTACAACTGCAGTTCTGTCTGTCTCTTCCTGCCCAATAACCCCAGCACATGGCATTTCACACAGCTCAGTGGTTCTCAACCCAGAGAGGTTCTCTGTGCCCAGCTTTCTCTTTCACAGACTTCACATGCTAACATTGCCTGGCACCCATCCTCTCTTTCTGTTTGAGGCTTGTGGATGCTACCACGTCTCATACATGATCAGTGATTTTGAAAACCTCAGGTGCCTGCCTCCTGCATCCTCCCACTGCTATGTGTCAGTCATGTCAAGGGGGGAGCGAGGGCCATTTTCTAGGTCTGGTTAAGAGCAAAGAAGCAAGTCTCAGCCCATTGCTGCTAGGCAGGTACAGCCTGCTGGAGTCCTCAAGTGTGTCCTTCAGGAAGCATTGGGGTCTAAATGCCATTTATTCCCGGTGCAGAAGAAGCCAGATGCTTTTCTTTTTGTGGCCCATACCTGAGCCTTTTTTTCTCACAGAAGAAGCTGATGCTGCTCCTGGTAACTGGCATTCCCCTCTGTTGTGTGGCTGGTGCACCTCACCAGCCAGGGAGGAGATGGGAGGCACAGGGGGCACGGCGGCTTGGTCGCTATTGATTGAGTAGATCAGCTTTCCTGTTGAAACTGGATTCTGAAGCTCGAAATGGAACGGCGGTTCCCAGTGGGCAACTGAGCTTGAAATGCCTCCACTGTAAACAGCGTTCAGCAGGCTCAGGGAGACATGGAGAACTGCTGAGTTCGGTTCTTTGGGTGATTGCAATGACTTTTATGACTCTGTAATTGCATTAATTTCTCTGATGGAGAAGTTATGCTTTGGGTTTACTTGGGGTTTCTGTTGTTGGGGCTTTTTGTTTCTATTTTTATGAATCAAATACTTAATTTTTTACTTTTAATTTCAAGTACAGACTGTTTGTGTACTGTATGTTTACAGTATTTTTAGTGGAGGATTTAGGCTGAGAATAGCACCATGACTGCATGCAATATGCAGTCCATTCAGAAGGCAGCTTTTTCATACCAATAACATCATATGTGCCTTGAAAACTGGTGTGTCAGTAAATTTCTGTTCTTTTGGTAGGCTAGTGGAAAGTCTGTGCTTACTCTATAGGGCTAAATCCTGCTTCTCTATCTCTTTAACTTCACAGACCACTCATGGAGCTTAGTTGGATCAGGAGTTGAAGTACCTCCTTATTTTTGAAGTCATCACAAATGCTGAGAAACTCAGAGACCTTTTAATTAAGTATTTCTGATTATCTTTGGCCATTTGCAGATCACATGATAGGAAAAGCTATTGAAATTGTGTGCAACTATAGATAGAGGTCTCGCCATCTGCCTGTATTGCAGATCTGTGTAGCGGCCTCCTTGTTTTTCCAGTACCTTGAACTTTTGGTGATGCCACTGGGGGAAACTGTACTGCATGCAGCAGTGTGTTCAGCATGCAGGGTACAGAAAGGAGAGCGTATTTCTTGGGTAAATGCACCCAAATGTTATCACCTGGTGTATAGGATGGTGATATAGTTGGTGTTCATTAATTACTGTTTCCAAATACATCTGAAATTTTATTAATATAGTTTTCTGTGTTTTGATGAGTCTGTCATAAATTTCTAATGCAGTATAACTTCCAAGTCCTGGCCTTCACAAATGAACAAATAAATTACTGGTTCCCAGAACCTGGCTGTGAGACTTAGCCATTTCCCCGATAACTCTGCCAAAAGTGACTTTCTGAATGTTAATTGCTTTATGGAGTCCATGTTCAGGATCAGCAACTCCTTTACCCTTAAATTAACAGCTCAGGGACTAAATACAGAGGAAGTGGGTTGGGGTATAGGAAACATGTTTGGCTAATTTGTTTGTTTGTTAAATAAAGCCTCTCTACACTTGCCCAGGTTAGAAAATGCAAGGTTTTCTTTCAGAACTTGAGCCAGTATATGCGTTCTTTCTCCCTTCCGCAAATGCAGCCTGGGAACAATTTCAGCGTGGTTTGTCTTCAGACATGATTTGCTTTTCTAAAATGGTTGGCTGCTGCAAATACCACGGTCTTCCTCAACTTTCTTCTTTTTACAGTAAGGTTTTTGGCTTCAGAGGAAGTTTGTTATATACCTGATACTTGCACGCATTGGGGTAACTTATATAGATAGCATTTAATTTCTTGGGAAAAAAAACAAAACAAAAACAAAACCCAAAAAAACCCCAAAAACCCAAATGCACAGACAAACAAAATACCCAGCAAAGATGTTTTAGATGACAGCTATGTTTCAATTCACAGACCTGCATCTTAACCCCAAAATGAAGTTCCTCATTTCACTCAGCTAGCTGAACTGCTTCACCTCACCCTCTTACTGCAAAGAAACTGTTTGACCTATATAGTTTGTGATGCAAATGACACAAACCTCCCAATTTCTTTTCTAACCCTGTATATTGGATAGGATTAGCAGTTTATCCCAAGCGTAGCTTACCATTGTAACTCTTCTCTAATGGAATTGCATTTTGCTAGCCCAGCACTGGAATCGGTCTCCCCCCTTTACCTTCCAGTGTGGTTCCTGCACCTCCATGCACACACTAGAAACCTCCTTTCACCCTTGAGAAATACCTTCAACCATTCCATCCTTCCTTATCCTTGTCCAAGGAATAATTATGTTTTCAAGGCTAACAATACCTTTAAAAATAATTTATACACAAGGACACTGAACTCTAAGGCTGGAATGGCAAGTAACCTAGGATAGCATCCAGGCAGCTGACTTTGAGGACCCACCCACCTCCTTTCATAAAGTAACTGTTCTGAATTTACTCTTGTGAATTTACTGGTGGGTTGGTTTGTTGTATGCAGGCAAGATTTTCCTCTGTGTAGTGAGGGTACTTCTTTCTCGCCATGTTAAGTGTCCTTCCGGCTAATCAAATACCCATGCTGGGAATGAGATAAGACGTAATTTTGTTTTGACTGCTTCCAAGGTCAGAGCTGTTGTTTGCATGGCTTCGAGCAGATTTGGTAGGCTGCTGATATCCTTGTCTGTCTTCTTTTGATTGTAAGCCTCCTTCACCCCTTGCAGGGAGGGGAGTCAGAGAGGCAGACTGTGAAGAAAAATGTGTTTTGCAAGAACCTACAGGTGAATTCTATGGATATCACAGCAAAAAGCTGTGGAGCTGGCTGGAAAGTTGCTTATGACCTGAGCTACAGGCAGCATACAGTATTAGAGCATTTTGAGCAGCATTTCCCTGTTCCCACTTGTAAAATAGTCAGGGTCTCTGTAAGAACCACACAACTAGATTTGACAAGAGCAAGGGCCAACGTGAGCTGGTTTGCAAGGTATGCAAAGCTTCTAGTGGTGTTCTGGGGTTTTGGTAAGCTGTGCCGTGGTGGTGATGGGAAGTGGTCAGAGCAGTCCATCTTCTGGACACAGAAAGTTCGGTTAGGGACCCATAGCTACCACTCCTGGCAAGTGACAATAGGTAGTCTGTTCCATTGCTGAAGCTAACACAGGTGACATGTATCTCTGGCCTTTACAATAGTGTGGGTAATAGTAGCAGTAAAAGGGTTCTCTTGGTGCCTAGCAGTACTAGTTACAAAAGGGCTCTATTAACTCAGGTGGGTGAGTACAGCCTGCTCTAGGATGGCTCTGAAGTGCAGTTCACTGCAGAAATGTTGTGCAATAACTTCCTTTTCAGTGCCTTTAGAGAGCCCACCTGCATGAAAGTCAGCTGAGAATTACCGTCTGCTAAAAGTGTGAGCCTGGCACCTTCCTGCAGCAGTCTCTGAGGGAAGTCTAGCAGTCCCTAGCCTCTGACGCAACAGGCTTGGTGCCCAGCTGTGGTTTTTCCACAGTTGTGTGCTTAAATACTAATAGGGAAACTTGAGTGGTTCTGTTGCCATCTCTGAGAGCGAATGGATGTGCTGTGCTGTCTGGGAGGTTCAATTTTGTTTGGTAGTGTGCCAGAGAAATTTAGTTTGTTTTGCAAACAAACTCTTCTTCATAGGTCTTACTGAGGGAGTTCGCAGCTGCTTCAATAGGCTTGATGCCTTATTTCAAAGCTTAGCAAAAGAAAATAAATGGACACGTTTGTCAAACATGTCAGTGTTGCAGCTGTCTCACACCAGCAGACAGTGTAATGGAAGACTTCATGCAGTATACATACAAGCCTGGCCTTTGGCTAACCATTTTGGTACCTATGGCCCATGCAAGTTGGGTTAGGAGGGGTGGTGGGGTATTGAAGTAGTGGGACCCTTGGATTAAGGGACTGGAGTTGACACTGTTTGTCCAAAATGTAGAGAAAAGAGCAGCTGGAATAAGGTGTCTTAGATGATTATTATACCCACTGTTTGCTTTCTATCTGCACCTCATTAGAATATAACCATTTTCTATTGCACTATTTACCAAATTCATCCAACACCTCATTACTTCAAGAGGGGATTACTGTAATGAGCTCTGCATGGCGCTACATCTTAAGACCACTCATAAACTGAAACTGGTGCAAGACGCCATGACTTGCTTATTAAGTGGAGCTTTATAAGGCTAACTTGACCATAGTACTTTGGGATATGCAGTGCCAGCATGCTGGTATGTAGGTGATAGTGTTATAGCTTTTACAGTTAGGGTGGCAGTTAACTGATGAGCAGATCTCTTCCTGTGCTGGTCTGTTGTATGGAACTGTAAGGGAGGTCTTCTGTGCTGCTGCGAGGAGGGGATTGCTGGGAGGAGATGCTCTTCTCCAGTTGCAGCACGGTGTCTCTCTCCTGATGCAACCTGACTGGACTGTGTGGATGTGTTGGTCCTTGTGCGAGATGTGGTTTTTTTCATCGTGTGATGGGAGGATGAGTGAAGCTATTCCACGTGTGCTGCAGTTGGTTGTTAGATTTCAACGTGCTTGGTTTAGCCTGGGAAAAGTAATACAATAGCAAAGTTAAATGAAGTGAATATTGCCAGTGGTTGGGTTTATGGGGTACCTGAGTTAAAGCAAGTAATGGAGCAAAGCCAGTTGTTCAGTGTTGGTTGGCTGTTCACATGAGCATGTATATGATGTGGAGTGTTGATCCAGAGTTGTCCTTAGGGCCAGGATTTTTGGAGGGGGAATCCCAGGTGCTTTAGATGTCTGGAGCCTAAACAGAAAGAGTCTGGGCACCGCTGTCACCCTCCCTTCCCTTGGCTTTTTCAGGGTATGTGTGTCCTTGTCCAGTAACTCCTCCTTGGAGCTGAAACTTGCACCCATTATCCTGTCCCCAGAGGTCACTCCTGAGATCCTGTCTTAGCACAAACACAGCCTTTGTGATCTCTCTCCACGGGGGATAGCCTTGCGATCTATGGGTTACTTCTTCAGACCCATGAGGTCAGGAGCAGTAATCACATTTAAAAAAAAAAAAAAAAAAAAAAAAGGAGGCTAGACCTTGCATGGAGTTACTAAGCACACAATTGTGTTTACTTAGGGATAAAGCACAAGAGATTAGAAATCCTCTGAAATCAGCAGCATTCCTAAATGTAGTGGGTTTTGTTTGGTCTGTTCTTCACCTACAAACTCTCTGCACATCAGAGTCTGGGATGGCAGGTGGGCAGGCTGCTCAGGCTGAACCTTGTCTGCCTCTGGCAGAGGTGAGAGCTGCTCGTTGCTGTCTGAGACCGTGTGCCCTACAGGCACCACTTTCCCTCTCGCCTGAAGTTTGTTCCTACATCTCTCTCTCACAACTCCTGAAGCCTTCCTTTGTCACTCGTCTTTGTCATATGGATACAGCTTTTCCTTCCTCTTTATTTTTATGTGTTCCCCCTTTGCAAGGGTGGGAAATATTTTCTTCTTGCTCAAGCAACTATGTAGTCCAAGGAAATTCCCAAAGAAGAAGCAGCTGCTGAATGTAATGATTCATGTAATGAATGTAGTGGCTCATGATCATTTCTCGTCTGGCATGGATGGGTCCCAGTCCTGGCAATCTCGGGTGGATACACAAATGGAGGCATTTGATGAAAAAACAGCTTTCAGACTAGCTATTCATATTCCCAGACAGATTTCAGAAAAGTCCACCAACGGATTTCACAGATCATCACTGTTAGTGTATGTGGTGTGGGCCTACTCCAGACAAGTAAAACAAGGCAGGATGATGGATAAAAGAAAAACAGGAATGAAGGATCAGGGCTGTATGGCTTGGGATACTGAAGCACACAGAAACAGCAGGGAGAAAACAAAGAGTTAAATGGGAGGTGAAATGAGTTTATGTTTATCTGCCACTAGATTAACATTGTTTGATAAGCCCTAGCTGTTTTCTTAGCTTCTTATTGAAGTAAGTGTTAATTGGTCAGTCTTTTTTTAAACTATTTGCAAACTGAACTGTAGCAAGTTAGTTGGTATTTCATGAATATAGTCTTCTACTCTATCACTGTGTATGTAAATGCTGAATTAAAACAAGTTTGAACACCTACGCTTTATTGTCTCATCATCTGGCATTCCTTGGCAGAGTCTTAGGACTCTCTTTATGCTGTAAACTGAGTCAGCCCTTTGCTTGCAGCAGAGGATTGCAAACAAGGACAGAGCCATGTGCTAGGTAACATGAAAGCTGAGACCACTGAACTGTGCTGGAGTAGGGACTTGATAGTTCCAGGGGAGAGCCCCAAGCTTACCATTCTTGTGAGCTGTGTGTCAGGATGCCTTGTAGCCATATCACCAAAGGAACCCTCTCATGCCTGGTCACTTGATGTCTATGGAAAATAAATGGGGAAAAAAAAAATTGCCCTTGAGAATGCAGGTTGTTTGGATTCAAAGAAATAATTATTTCATGTTGTAGCTAAAAACATCTTCTAAACATGGCAATATTGTCCCCCATTTTAGTTAAGAGTTTAATTTTTTTCATGAGGACTTAGGCTTCAAGAGCACCATGTGGTAGGAGACTTTTCTTTATTTCTGAGTATCTTTGCTTTGGAAGCCTCAAGTTTTGATGCCTAGATGGGTCTGTTAGGATTTCATCCCACAAACATGGTTGCATTCCTGTCCACCCATTCATGTGTAAATAAACACTGCACGCTGGAGGAGAGCTGCTGGACATCATATCTGAGTCTTGCTGAGAAGCAAGAAAGAATTAACCTTTCAGTGGTCCAGCCTCTGTGGTGACAAATCTGTCTTCCAAACCTAGGCACGTGGTGTATATTTTGGTGCAGTCATGGAAGTTGCCTGAGAATGTTGAAAGCAGAGATCTGTGAGCTTAGTTACATAGCTAAGCAAAATCTATTTTAGGGAGAAAAGCAATTAATGGAGAAATCTTACTAGCAGTCCTGAATGGTAGACATTGCTATTTGTTTTTTAAATTGCAATCTTGGTGCGTTTGAGTTCATCAGAGTTATTTTAAGGCATTCTTGTGAGAATTATGCCTACATGGTAAGAATGCATAGTGATATTTAGTTTAATATAGTGATTCATTACCTCTAGATTTGTTTACTGCTTTAATTGTATCGTTATATTTCCACCATCCTTTTGAACTAACCTATACTCTCCCCTCAGATCCCGCTGCCTTTTTCATTTTCTCTTCCACAGGATGTGTTACCTACCATTTGTAATTATTTTATCAGCATTTAAACGGAGTGTTTCATCTCAAAATAATGAGCAGAGTAAGGCACAAGGTAGTTGTCCCCATTTTGCTAACAGAGTATCTGAAGCTCAGAAAAATGGTACGACTTCGCTGAGATTCCTGGCTAAGTCAGTAGCAAAGAGCTGTGTGACTGTGGAAAACAAGAGGTTGTTCTCTCTCCTCTCCTGTGCCCAACTATTGGAAAACTTATGTGGCAATTGGGGCATAAAAAGCATAACTACTATAGTAACTGGCTAGTGGAGAAAAGGACCAACCCGGTCACTGGGGTACAGAGCTGGATCTGTGGGCCTTTGGGACTGTGTTAATCCATTTGTTGATCTGTCAGCATGCTGTTGGCTGGAACAGAAGTTATTCCTCTAGTAGTCCAGCCCCCGAAGAAGGAAGGCTTGCAGATTACTGCTGCCAGATGCCTTTCAAGGCATTCATAGTTAATCCTTCATTAGAGAAGAAGTCATCAAGTTCTTATGTGTAAATTAAGTTTACTCTGTGTATACCAGTTATAGAACAGACTAATCTGAATGTCAAACAGGCCACTTCCCCTCTCAGAAGTCTCTATCCAAGGGCTAAACCGTAATTCTCTGGGAGTGATTCTGCACGAAAAGTGAGCCTAGTCAGAGCGTGAAGAGAGAGGAATTGCGGCAGAGAACAAACTCCCCTGCCACAGCTGACTCGGGCAGAAACTCCATCCTATAACAGGGCAGCACAGCATTTCTCACAGGCTGACTAGCACATATACATGAAGGACTTTTTCTTAACTGTCGTCCCTGAAGTGTCACATAGGGTGTCTCACCCAGGTGAGATTTCACTTGGCTCACTCAGTGGCTAGCAGTCTGGGCACAGCCAGCACAGATCTCGGTACAGCCTGGTTCTTGTATTATGTACCCTGCTTCCCAGGTGGGGATTTTTAGCCTGGTTTGAGTTGCTTCCTCCCATTGCCAGGTCACTTCTTTCTCCATCTGTGGGTACTGTAGCAGCTCCGGACGGATAAGCTGTGGAGTAATGTGGCTTCTTGTCTTTTTAGCAGGGTGTCCTTTGGTCATTCAGCTCACTTCTTGTGCCATTCACTTAATTTTTCTGCTCAAAAATACCCCAGCTTCTGGGCAGTCAAGCATTACTCTCTCCAGTGCTGTGTAACCACAGAGTAATTTGTAATGCTGGGCATCAGCTGACATTGCATTTAATATATAAGGAATATATAAGTGAAGTTAACTGGATATGGCAGTTGTCCATGGCAAGATCTCTTACACAGATCTGCAAAAATTAAGTTGTATTAAGTTTTAGTCTCTTTCCCTGTTTAATTAGCCATAATCAACTTGAGGTTTTCTTTTCTTTGTCAGATTTTATTGCGGAATAAAGAGTTAATGTGTAGTTCTTCTGGGAATATTTGTGCTTACAACTTCAAAATGTAGTGTGTGATGGAAACTGTATTCCTGTTCACCTTGTTATCAATAAATGTTTTTATAGTAGAATACTCACAGAAAGAAACACAGAGAACACAGTTCCAGGGAATTTGCTTAAAAACCTGAACATTGTGACTTTGTATCCAATTTATTTTCTTAACAGTTCGGGAAGTGACAGGGAAAGTGTGCTTGCAAAGGAAGCACAGCCCTAGAGATTAGATCACGCTGCTTTTTCCAGAGCTGGACAATTGATTTTTTTTTCTGTAAAGCTTTGAACAAATTATTTGCCTTTTAGGTGCTTTTATTATTTTAATCATAATTTAAAGATGCTGTATCTCTGACCACAGAGATGTTTTGAAGATGAATTCTTTGAAAGGAAGTGAAAATTGTGCTGCAATTGTGCTGTGTGCTGCACGCAGTTGGGTCTCATCTAAACGTTGTCTTTCAAGTATTTTCATTTGCTCTCCTTCATTTTTCATTTTGAAAACCTAAGCAGTCACTGGTACGTAGAAAAGCACTTCTGCATCTCTCAGCACTGGCCGAGCAGCCCTTCAGAGAAGAGTTCGATGAGACTGGTTGCACTTGATCTCCATGTAGGAGCAGGGGGACCCCCAAGCTGCAGTCATGCCCACAGACTGCTCTAAGGCTGCTGTACTGCCTGCTGTTGTTGGCTTTGGGATAGATAGCAAACTTACAATTTGGCCTGTGGGAGTGCATAAAACAATGCTAAACTGAATGTTTAATTTTGGAGAGAAAACTGCAAGGGAGGAAGTTATTTCAAACTGGGGGCTAATCGTGTTGTGTCCGATAGATTGACCACAGCATCCAGTAAAGTCTGAGGCTGTTCTGTGGCGCATGGGAGAAGCGACTTGGCTTTCATTATGATAGGGAACTTCTCTTTGTCTGGCAGCTGCTGGCTATACCATAAAATACTTGGAGAAATAATTTTAAAGTGCTGTGTCAGGCTTACCTGGGATTTCTGCTCAGCTCTTGGGAGCAGAGCTGTGCCCCTACATTGGGTGTGTCACTTAAAAACGCTGTGCTCTTGAGGGCAGCCTCCCTCTCTCCCCATAATGAGTGCCTTGGCACACTTCAGAAGGGCTCAACAGTTCAGCTTGGATAAGCATTAGAGAGTTTGTGTTCCTGTCAGAAAATTTAATTTCTAGAAATTACGTGGGAAACCTTGCAAGAGCTGGCTCTCTCACAAGCTTTCTGATACTTGCCAGTTCAAGCTGTGCAACTGATACTGAGAGAATCTTTCTAAGATACCAGAGTCACCTTTCCAAAAAATCGCTCAAGTTTTGGCAACTTCCATGCACAGCATGATATGGGATCCTGCAGTTCCCACTATATTTGGAATAGGAGGTCTTAGTGATAAATTTAGTCATCTTACTGGCAAATATTTATCTCTTACTGACTTCTATCTTATCATATAATTTTTATTTCTGTTCTTACAAAAATATCTTCTGCCATATATGCTGCATAGTTTAGGGACAGTTGCTTGCTGTGTCTGTCTTCAGCACCCATAACAAAAAAATATTCCATACCCTCTACATGGAAATAATATCCTTAGTGAATAGTAACCTGTCAGTGAACAAATAACCCTTTTGTTAAATTTATAAACTTAGTCTAAGCATAAGACAGAATTTCAAAGAATCCATTAAAAGAACATAAATTACTATTCAATAATTTTGTAGCTTTCAACATAGCTAGTTGTTAAACTTCAGTGAAAACCTTTTGGCTAACTTCCAACTAAGATTAGCACGTTCTTCTATTATTCTGTGAGGACATCAGAAAGTTGTACCAACTTCTATATAGAGGCCTCAGTTTACAATGCATGTGGTGGTTATGAACAGTAAATTTTTCAAAGGAACCAATGGCAGTTAAATTCCCATCTCCTGTTTTGTCAGCAGCAGATATTTGCATGTCATCATTAGGTCCTTATCCCAAGCTTATAAGTTTTTCCTGGTTCAGGCTTTGTGCTTCTTGAGAGGGTCAGTGATTACCTAAAGGATAGATGCTGTCTCTTCAATATTAGCCAGTGTCTGCTGAGTGCGTGGCTTTGTTGGTTGATACATTGCTGGTGTCCAGGTTGTCATTGATGGATTTTTGTCGCCTTTCCCAATGTCAGAGTTTGAATCCTTCCAACGATGTACAGAAACTTGCCAAAAATTATGTGCTGAAATCAGAAATGCCTACTGGTTACCTCTCATGTTTGTCATGCACTGTCGTAACTTTATTATATGAAGTTTTTCTTTCTTTCTCAGTAGGAAGAGCAAGTGTCTTGAATTCTTGAATAACTTTCTTCTTAATTACAGATTATTTACTTTGTATGTTTACTGATATTTCTTAATAAGTAAATGGTTTGTAGATACTTCAGGAATATGTTTTCAACCATCAGCCATTTAAGAAATGCTAGTACTTCTTTGAGTCCTCACAATCATATACCTGTGCATGTCTAAAAGTTGGTATGCAGTCCAGAACAGCCCAGGGGACAAGGTGCTAACATTCGCATGTAGAAACGGACCCTTAAAGCATGCGTGTGCACACACAAACGCATGTGCACGTCCATGAACTCCCAAAGAAAGCCAGTGCGAGTGTGCCTGCATGAACGAGTGTGCCTGCATGAACGGCTCAGAAGAGAAGTGATATCTCCGCAGTGTGATTCATCTCATCCTAGAAGAAGCTCCAAAGATAGTTCAGATGAATCACCCTCTGGCAGCTCTTCTTCCTTGCCATAAAAAGAGCGTACAGTGACTCGTTCAGATTTAACTATCCGACCGCTTTCTTAAAGTATATCACAGGAGCATGTTTGTGAGTTGTTCTCAGATGGACAGACAATCTGGGGGCAAAACCAGGAAGTATGAGGAGTTGAAGCTCCATTGGTTTGCAGTGGCCCTGAAACCACTTAAGCCTATGACTAGCCGAGCCTAAAATCCTTGATAAGCTCTCTCTGACTAGCCCAGTGATGTACTTGTGAGTGAGGAGATAAAAGAAACAGCTTTCCTTTAAGCTAAACAGCTACTGTTGAAGTTATGCATAATATTATCCCCCCTTGCCACTGCCTGATGGAGGGAGGGCATTGATGTCTGCTGTTTCCTTCTTCATACAGATGGCATCAGTCCTCAAGTGTTGTTTAATTTCTTGGGACTGAAGAATTCACGGCACTTCTCCTAAGAAGGAGTGGACCCACGATGAGTGCTTCCCATGTTGTGCATGCTGCTGCCAAACAGTTTTTGAGTTTGTTATGCATATGAGGGTTTCTGTGGGTTTCCTCTGTGTGGGAAGTTGACTGAGTGTAAGCAGAGAGGGAAGGAGGGACCATCTTCACCTGTCAGACAGGTCTGTGGCTGGCAGGAGTCTCATCTCATTGGTGGTCCTCTTCCAGTGTTTCAAAGAAATGGCAAGTAGACAGAAGACAATCTTTTCTGTGTACAAGATCTATCTATGAAAATCTATGTATATTATCCATTTTACATTTTTTCTGTACCATGAACCAAGTTGGCATTTCATCCCATATAATGTCCTTTAAAAAGCAATACTTCAAAATATACCGGGTTTCTCCTTGCAAGTACTTTCTGGTAGCATACACTGCTAGAAACGAGACCCAAGTGATCTTTGTCTGAAAAAGACATCCTGTGGTATATAGGCTCCAGCTGTAAAGGTGAAAGTATAGACCTACCCATATTAGAAGTAAATGCAGTCTGGGATCATTCTGTGCTCTGAAAAGGGAAATGTGGACCATATTATCAACATGTGTCTGTCTGTGGCATATATATAACAAAACAAAGATGAAATGAGGTTTCTGCTCATTTCTCAAGATCTTAGCTTGATCTGCTTTATTGCAAGGTGTGGAGATTTACAGAACACTAAGCACGGTTTGTGCTCTGCAGGTAACTGGTGTTTGGTGGCTCTTTCTTGAGGAAAGCTGCACTTGAATTAGAAATTTCAGAGACATTTAAAGGACTGGAGAGTTGAGCTGATAATTCATTAAGTGGAACGCTTCTGTCTGAGTTAATATTGAACTGATATCCCAAAATGGTGCTAAGAGAGAGGCACAGTGTTCCTGGAAATGGTTGATTTCAGATGAGCTGTGTAACAAATGTCCTGAATTGGTGACTAAAATCTCCTGCTACTTTAGATAAGCAAGATCATCTTATGCTGAGACTTAACTCTGAACTAGGTAATTGTCTTCTGCATATGTCAATTAGCCCACATTTTATTGAATAACTTATTCTTGATTTATTTTCTAAACTGCTAAAACATGACTTTGCATTATTAAACAAGTGATGTTATGATGAAATTATGTATATGCATAATACTTACTTGCTTAGTTGGGATATTTGCATCCTTTCAGTTTTGTATCTATGCCACAAAGAGCTGTTATTGTTATCTGTGATCAAATTTGAAGTCAGATATGAGTTGAAATAACTGGTTGCTCTCTGAAGAAATGAAGTATTTCTATGGGCGTAGTTCAATGCAGACTGGAAAGCACCATGTCCAGAAGTTGGGAGAGTATGGTCAGTTCCTGCTGGAGAAGGGAAATTGCTTTTCTTGGAAGTTGTTGGAAACACAGTATCTCTTCTGTCTGTTTATAAAATAATTGCCTGTAAAATTAGAAGAAAAACATTTTCTGTGTTTGGCAGATCAGTTTTGTTACCTGAGAATTAATAAACATAGCATTTTCTGCTTGTCTGTATGCAGCAATGGCTGTAGGCCACTGTATGAGACAGAATTTCAAAGACTGGCTCAAGTTATAGCTTAGCCACAATTCACTCTCCTGGGATACTGGATGGTTACCTCCTGATCAAAGCTCTTCTTTTTGGCTGGCCTCTTTCTAAAGGAATATCGCAAGAATTTAGCTGTTCAACTTTGTTTTTGTACTGAGTTAATTCCCCTCCTTGTGTTGTGCACACAAGAGCATGTTTAGACTGATAAAAGAGCATCTTGGTTTGTACCTGTTGAAGGCTCAGGATATTCCATATTCATGAAGAACAGAGCTTAATGAGTACATGCTGAGAACCGAAGTGAGAACTGAACTGAGAACTGAGCGAATATTGTTCTTGTTAGACTCTGAGGACAACCTAGGTCTGGCATCTTGGCAGCTTTGCAGCCTAAAGTTCACATGCCAATGTGTATAGGTAAGTCCTCCCAGTCCCTGGGTGAATTTACACTTGAGGACTTCCATTCAGGTATTGATCCTTTCTTACTTAAAATCATCAGAAGTTTTAATTTCCTGCTAGGTCAAATGCCATATAAATACGTGCTGTGGAACTGACCTTTCAAAATAATCCATTTCAAGTTGAGTCTTTGGACTTCAGTGCAATTCATGATGTGAGGCTGAAAAGCAAAGAAAGCATTTGGTAGCGCAGAGCAGCCTTCTCTCCAGCAGCAACAGCTCCAGGATCTTGCTTTTTGCCAAAACAGAGTCCTTGCAGTCAGCTTCTAAAGATCTTTCTACTTTGTTGATTATGTCTAGACCAGCAAATTCATGGGGCTTTTTCCCCTCTCTCCTTAGAAGTAGAGATGGATATATGTTTGGAGAGACTTTCTCTAAAATAAACTTAGAGATCAGCCAAATTTCAAGTAACATGGTCATTTTGGGTGTCCAACTTGAGACGCTTCAAAGAAGGTTCTTATTTTCAAATGACAGGATTGCAGTAATTTATCTGTAAGGTGTGTCATGTAGGACAGAGAAAACAAGTTTGCTACAGTAATTTGTATTTATGCTTTTGTCTTAGAATAAATCAGTTACAATAGGTAACAGCAAAGTTATCCACTAAGCCTTGCACCACCACTGATGTTTGATGTTATGTGACCCTCACACTCCTTCCCAACTACATAAATATATTGATTCCCTCTTGGCAAGTCATATTACAAGCCATATTTTTCCACAGATTTTAACTGTTATTGGGAGGAGCAAGTAAAATAGTAATTTCAGGGGGTGAGAACTGTTAAATTTGAGAAATTGTCTGTAGACACTGCAGCAATATTCCAACAATCAGATGGCAACCAGTGGGCAGATGAAGCAGTTAAACGTGGAGCCATTCCTGTAGTTCTGCCCTCCCCCATTTCTAACAAATACACATAACAGTATTTGAAGAAGGTTTCAATTGCATAGTGAAGTCTTCCTATTAAAGACAATAGGTCTTCTGGGTGGAACTCCTCAGTGCTGAGGACATTCAACATCTGGTTGATGAACGTCTGTTTGCCTGGAGGTCTTTTGCATTCCTCCTTAAAATCACCTACCCTATAGGCATAGGCTATAGGCATAGTATCAAATACAACCCCGTGTGGTCAGTGGCTGGATAAAATGCTGTACCACAGACCTGGCTGCAGCAATCCACTCCTCTCTTGGTTATTGCAATTCAGATGTAGAAACGACATAGCCTGATGTGAAGTTGTAGAAATAAAGCAGTAAAATATTTGAGCATCACAGGTCATTGAAAAACCCATGTTCTCTCTATGTTGTTTCTTCTGGGAGGTTACAAGTTCTGCTGTCTATAAGAATCCAAGCTATAGTTCAGAAAGCAAATCTCTCTTGTCTTTGTTCCCAGGAAACTATTGACCAATGTCAGAAGAATGGGGAAAGAAAACTCACAAAGATGGACTTAGTCTACTTTCTTTGTCAAAAAAAAAAAAAAAAAAAGCCTTGACAATTTGATTTTATATCTTTTGTGTGTACAAGTTTTAACTAAAAAAGCCACAGTATGTTTTTAATAGTTTACGGAATTAGGCAAGACTCTGCTTTATTTTTACTTTCTTGAACTCATAATTGCAGAGGAAAGCTCTTTATGGTTGAAGTTTTGAAAATAGGGCACTATGATGGCGCTGTACGTGTACATAGGTGAGTGAGGCCTGCAGTGTTTTTTTCTATAACTGGATCAATACTGTATATGTCTCAAATCCTAGTAGTAATGAAGGACATAGAGTGGATTTCTTATGGCCAATCTCTGTTTTTTTGTTTATTTATATTTTTTACATCTTCCTACTAAAAAAGCCCATGTGAGATTCCATTGCAAGAGACAAGGAATGAGAAGACTTCATGAGAAGTGATACTGAGTGTGTCTTTCGTGTATCCATCAAATTATTTCTCTGCTTCCCTGCACTAAGTGTAATAGTTTGTCAAGACTGGGTAAAATTATAATACATGCTTTGTCAGAATGTTTACTAAGTTTCATGTTAATGTCAGAGTGTGTGTTCAGAATATTTGCAGTCAGCTGCACTGATGCAGTTTCTTTTCTGTAAAGCTATAACTTGCATACTGTAAATCTGACCTTTTTTTTTCCCTGATCCATCTGCTTCTGCGAGTTCATCGCTAGTTTTCACTATACAGGCAGAAGAATGTGATTTTCATCTCCGTTAGTATGGCTGAAAAAAAATGTAGAAAAATTTTATTTTTGCTGTTGTGTTGTTTCACAGAACTTCAACGTAAATAAGAAAGTGGAATCATTAATGGATGCAGAAAATGTTACCAGCAACTCTGAAAACAACTGAAAGTCAAAACAATGGAACAGCAAACATGACAGTTCAAACCGCATTTTATATCACAATGATGCTGACAACATAGAAAAATTTTGGAAAGCTGGAAACTATCAACAGCAGTGCAAAAGAAGCATGCTTCTGACTTCCATGTGGTACTGATTCACTGGGAAGGCAGCGATGTGTGCTGCTGGTCAGGGGCTGGTGAAGTGTAGAGCTGTGATGGGGTCCACACAGCTTTATGGCCTTTTAATGCAATCTGTAAGCAAAATGTTCTGGGCGGTGTGCCTTGAGCAAGAAGAGAGATGAGACTTTTTCAAGTGGGAATGGCACTGGGGAAGGCCAAGATACAAAAGTTAACTGTGCTGGCACCAGCATCTTAGTGACAGGGAAGGGTAGGAGGAACAGACTTCACGAAACAGGTACTGCTTAGAAGCTGTGTCTGAGGATGAGGTGGGTAACTGAAATCTCTTTGAAGCATAGCGGAAGTTCAAAATAGGAATAAAGGAAGGGCAGCAAAAGTAGGGGAGAGGAAGAATGAGACATGCCTGAAAAGATTAAGTGCTCTGAAAAAATCAGAGATCTTATATTGTACAAGGAATGATTTGAATTCACATTTCTCTTCCTCATTAATTACATCTTTCTAACACAATAGTAAGTGCTGATGAGCAAGCATCACAGTTTTTTGCTCAGATATTTAAGCAATAGTTATTATGTTAGGAGAAAGACTTGGTAGCTGTGCAAGACAGAAAATGCTTAGATATGGCACTGATTTTATGGTTTTATTGTGCAAAACGCTAAACTGCTCTTATAGACATATGTGCTGCCATTGCAGCCTTGCAGCATAGAAGAAAGCTACCTGTACAGAGTATTCATCGTGTTACACATGATGAATACACTTCCTGAGCCTGATTTCAGGTATCCAACAGCAGCTGGTTCAGAGCTTCATGAAAACAACTCTTTCTATTGAAAAAGCCCTGCTTTCTTCCAGGCATTCTGAAAATTGAGATAGAGCACAATGCCCACCAGGGAATGTACTTGTTTTAGCAGTCTTTTGCCATTTAATACTTAAATTAGGCTGCAGCCTTTATGTTGAAAAGCTAATATACCCAAAAAACAATACACCTTTGGTGCAGAGAAGTGCTGTTCAAGATTATTAATGCAAAAGATCAGCTTGGAGACTAGCAGCAGAAAAGGATATTTGTACTGAAGTATTTAAAAAGCAGTATCTTCATTACTGACTTGTTTGCAGTTAATTCATTCCCCTCTTTAGGAAAATGTGTTAGTTCTTTGTGAAGAGAGAAATTAAATAGTGCACCTGATATGGTTTGGTAGTAAAACAATGGTGAGTTTGGTAACTATATTTCAAAGCTGAGGTTTCTCAGTGGTGGTATTATTAGTCATTTAAAACACATAGGTGATACAAGCGTATCTTCTGGCCATCTGTCTCCTTTCAGAAGACAGAGCAGCATTGAGCCAAACAAGAACAGAGGATATAATAGGACAGTCCTGGGTGAAAAAAATTGAAATTGTAATTTGTATATCTTCCTCAACCCAGTCTACTACCTGTCATCAAGGCTTTAGAGGTAATGCAACTATGTAGTGGAACTTAAAAGAGGGAACTGGGTCTGCTACCTGCTCTGGTTTTAACAGAACAACAGAGGGTATTTTTCAAGTTTCATGGAACACCTTTTGAAAATGCTTAGGAGTTAAATTCTAATGGTAGCCACTCATGTGTTGTAACTCCCAGACATTTGCTAGAAACAAGTTTCTGCACTCATTTTTTTCATGAAGGTCTTAAAAACATGGATCCTAAAATCTCAGGAATCATCAAATAATAAGCTAAGATACATTATTGCCCAAATCTCTTTGATTTTAAGCTGGACAGGGTTTTTTTGTGGATCTGAATTAAATGCTAAGAGTTGACAGATTGTACATTCAATTTGGTATCTGGGGAGCTCAGTGCAAAATACAACAATTGGGCATTTTATGATTTGATTGTTTGGCATGCAAGGAGCCTGCAACTTCATCAGTTCAGCGTAGCTTAGTGCTAGTTTTCTATTTCCCTTGGCTCTTGGGGTTTCCATCACTGATGGCTCTGATAATGTCTCTTAGAGACCTTTCCAAGGTGCTCTTTTTTTATGCTCCACGTTCAAGCTTTTCTCCCCCCCACCTGCCTTAGTCTTAGCCTCCCTGGTTGATTTTCAGCTTCACAAAGTCCAACATCACATCTTCACTTCATGGACATCTTTCTTCCTTCATAATATAGATATGTTTTAGACAAGCTGTGCCATTAAAAATGTAAGTTGGGTGTTGTTGGAAAATAAAACAATGTTCTGTGTAGTTTCCACAGAGCAGGTCTCTTCTCATGAGAAGATACAGCATATATTCTGTAACAGTCACTTCAGAAGTAATGCTGAAGCTCCTGCAGATACAGAGTATTTGTCTCTTATAATCATACAGTGTGGGTTGTTCTTTTTGACATGAGTTTTTGCATGATCATTAAGAACTTGGTTCTCTGGACTACCTTAGTTTTGTGATAAAAGCAAAATGTGGCAGTGACTTAAACTTAGGCTGTGTACTCCTTTTTTTTAATCCTAGTTGAACTAAGAGGCTGCTGTAAATTCTTGGTAAAGTTTTACGCAGTCAGAAAGAGCAGGAGCAATACCAGGCATGTGCAGAATAGAGACGCTTTTAAGAATTATTAAAAAAACCCAAACAAAACAACAGAAAAACCACACCACCACCACCCCCCCCAGCTCTTGTCTGCAAGCTCCGTGTTATACCTGTATCTTCAGAAGTAAGTCCCCAGCTGATATGCAGAAATTCATTGTCCCTACTTCCGCTCCACCAACACATCTGTAAGAACCTATGCTTGGCTGCTTAGCAAGCAGTATGCGCAGCTCAAAAATGTTGCAAGTTTCAACTAGCTGTGTCTCTTCCTACACTTTAAATTGGTAATGTGTGACCTGCTTTCAGTTGGGATAGAGTTAATTCTCTTTCTAGTAGCTGGTAGCTGGTTTTGGGNATGATAAAGAATGGTGGTGTTTTTTGCACTCTGCTGTGCTCTGCAGGAATTAGTGATGTTTTGCCTGGGAGATTTGTTATTAAAACACTGACCTTGGATATCATTTCGTATTTGGGTTTTGTACTGAAGCCATCACTGTATTTTGGGTAGCACCTCATGGAGACCATTAGCAATTATATCTCTTGCTCTGAGAGGTTTTTTGTGGAGGAAATAGAGAATGGCACCTTCCCTACCTTCTTATATGATGTTTTCTCCTTAGTTAAAATAATTTGTCATTACCTTGAACATCCTTGGGTAGTTAAGACACATGTATTGGTATTTCTTGGGAATATTGTTTCGGTTTTGTCCAAGGTTAACAAGAACTCCCAAGGGGAGGAAAAGGTCTCTGCATCTGATGACAAAACAACAGGCCCTGTGGCTACCCCACCCCCCACGGCAGGCACTGCGGTTACCCCAACCCCTGCGACAGGGAACCAACCCATACCGGTATCAGTTACCCCTATACAAACAAGAAAATACACAAGAAAATCAGCTTGTTTAGTAAGGGATGGAAATGAACCAGGGCCATCATGAGCATAGGAGGAGGAAAAAGCAAAACCATAAATGAGAAGGTAACCACC
>VZTQ01005573.1:5073-17686 GCA_013400755.1 Pelecanoides urinatrix
CTGGGGTCGCTGGGATACTGGGGACACTGGCATCACTGGGGACACTGGGAATATTGGGGTCACTGGGGACTCTGGGGATACTGGGGACACTGGCATCACTGGGGACACTGGGAATATTGGGGTCACTGGGGACTCTGGGGATGCTGGGGACACTGGGGTCACTGCAGATACTGGGGATACTGGGGTCACTGGGGTCTCTGGGGTCACTGGGATGCTGGGGACACTAGGATACTGGGGACACGGGCATCACTGGGGTCACTGGGGATGCTGGGCATATTGGGGTCACCGGGGCCACTGGGGACACTGCGGTCACTGCAGATACTGGGGCTACTGGGGGCACTGGGGGCTCTGGGGTCACCGGGGTGGCTGGGGACGCTGGGAATATTGGGGTCACCGGGGACACTGGGGACACTGTGGTCACTGCAGATACTGGGGACACTGGGGACACTGGGGTCTCTGGGGTCTCTGGGGTCACCGGGGCAGCTGGCCGCAGCAGGGCCTCGGGGTGCTCTCGGCTGGGTGCCCGAGCTCCCCCCGGCCGCGGGGCTGCCCCACGCTCGCCCGCTGAGCCCGAGCTGTCGGCTGTGGCTGCTCCAGCTCCGTCCCGGCCGTGGCACGGGGGCCACGCTGGCCGGTGGCACCCCTGGCCTGGCGGCGGGGCCTGGGCTCCGTGCCCTCTCCCCCCCGGGGCAGGACCCCTGGGGGTCCCCCCGCTCCAGGGCTGTGGGGCAGGTCGCCCCGGGTGGGCGCCTGGCTCTGTCCCGCGGTGGGAGCGCGGCACGTCCCTCTGCCCCGCGGTGCCGCGGGCAGCCGGGAGGCACGTGCGGCGGGGCTGACTCAGCCCGGGTCCCGGCACTCCCTGCCCGCTCGGGCACCCCTGACTCCCACGGGAAGGTAATTTGCCGTCACGGGAGCCTGAGTGTGCAGGGCCCGGCTGGGAGCGGCGCTGCCCGCGCGGCGGCACCGGGGAGGTGCCGGGGTCCCCGCACCCGGAGGGGGTCGGTGCAGGCAGCTGCCACGAGCACCGGCCCCGTGGCGCTGGCGGGGCCGGCGGGCTCTGTCCCAGCAGCGGGGGCAGCGGGCATTGTCCTCGCAGGGTGCCGTGGGCGTTGTGCCCGCGGTGCTGGCAGCAGGCACCGGCATCGTACCTGCGGTGCTGGCAGGAGCCACGGGCAGAGCCCCGCGGCGCAGGAAGCTTTGCCCCGGCACGCAGGGCCCCAAGGGCCATGTTTGCCCAGCAGCCGGCTCCGGAGGGTGCGGCAGCCGAGCCCTCCCTGCTGCCGGGCGCTGCCTGTGCCGCGCTGCCCGGCTGCTCCGTCCCAGCCCTGCCTTCGGTGGTGGCCTTCGGTGGCCGGGGGGCAAGCGGCACCACGCCGCGGTGCTGTCAGCGCGGCTCCCTTCCCCGAGGGCCAGGCAGTCCCCGAGCTGCCCGTGCTGGCTCCCTGCCCGTGCCGGCTCCCTGCCCGTGCCGGCTCCCTGCCCGTGCCATCCCACCACCACCGCCGGTGCCGCTCCCCGGGGCCACGCCGCATCCCGCGTCCCCAGGCAGCCCCCGCTCACCTCCGCACCCCGCGGCGCTGGGGGCCATCACCGACGGCACCAACGCCTCCACCTCTCTGGAGGGGCCGGCGCCGCCGCCACTGCTGTCAGCTCACAGCCACCGTCCGCTCAGTGCCACCGCTTGGCACGCCACGGCCTCGGCACGCTGCTGCCGGCACCGGGAGCTCAACAGGTCACAAACATCCGCTTGCCACTGGGCCGGACTGGGCTCTAATCAGCTCCGGCCCCAGCCGTGCCCGGCTGCCATCCACCCCGGCCAGCCGGCCGGCCGCATTCCTGCCGTAGGTGCGTGGCAAACACCGCCTGCCGCCGCCGGCCCCGGCAGCCCCCGGCTCCCACCTCTGTGCCGGGCCGTGCCGCCAGCCGCGTGCTGGGGCACCGCGGGCCGGGCAGCGTGCGGGCAGGGGTCAGCGGCGGCGGCGGGCAGGGGAGCCGGCGGCCGCTGAGCTGCTGGCGCTGCACCTTGCCCGGCCGGTGAACACCCACGACTGGTTTTCCCAGGGCTGTAACCCCTTGTCTGCCGTGTCCTGCCGGGCAGGAGGCGGCTCTGGCAGCGAGGATGAGGAGGGGAAGGTCGAGCGAGGAGGGATCACAGCTGCCTCCGCCGGCGCCTCGGGGCTGAGCCACCCTGTCTGAACCCACCGTGGCGCTGCCAGGACACAAAGTGTGGGGGGGGCAGACCCCGGTGGGGATGGGGGTGCCCGGGGGCCCCCAGACCCCACAACCCCCCATGCAGCAGCTCGGGGAGCCTTCAACCAGCCACCCTCCCAGCCGCTGCCGTCACCTTCTGGCAGTGCCGGTGCGGGGTGGGGGGGGTGCCAGGGTGCCCTCCCCAACTCGCCTTCCCCTGGCACCATCCCGGCATCTCCCGCCCCAGGAAAGGCAAACGCCCCGGCCCCCGCTCGACCATGGCGGTGGTGCCGGCTGTGTGGGGCCGAACGCGGCACCTCTGGCGTGATGGCTGCGCCCCGGCTGGCCTGCACCTGCGCGACTGACCCCCCGGTCCCTTCGCCGTGCCCAGACCCCAGCGTGGGGGTCCACTGCACCCCCCTCACCTACCCGGGTGCTGCTGCGTGCTCCCACCCAAGGGGCGCCCGCTCTGCCGGCACGGCACAGCCCGGCACAGCCCGGCACGGCACAGCCCGGGGCGGCAGGGCAGGTGGTTTCCCTCCGTGTGGGGCTGGCCCCGAGCTGCCCCGTTTCCTGCTGCCGCTTCCCCTTCCTGCCGCTGGCAACGAGCGGCCTCACAGCCGCGGGCAGGGAGGGGTCCCCCCCTCCGCACCCCAGCACCCTCGCCCCGGCCCCTCCGCTGGCACCCCAGCTCACCCCGGCGCGAGGGTGCCAGTGGCCGCGGTGGGACCCCCACCGCAGCC
The DNA here is from genome assembly GCA_013400755.1 of Pelecanoides urinatrix. Classification (NCBI taxonomy): domain Eukaryota; kingdom Metazoa; phylum Chordata; class Aves; order Procellariiformes; family Procellariidae; genus Pelecanoides; species Pelecanoides urinatrix. Next base: position 8,007 of record VZTQ01005573.1, read on the forward strand.
CTGACCCCTGGGGCGGGGGGGGGACGCTGGGGCGCATCCCCGCTTTCGCTTCCGCATCCGACCGGCTTCCCCTGCCCGCAACCGAAAGGGAAAGGATTGCGGCCTCATCGGCAGCGTGACCCTCTCCACCCTGGCACGGCTGCCTGTGCCGCTGCCTGCAGCCCCGCTCACCCTCCTGCGTGGCTGCCTGCACCCCGGCATCGCTGCCCGTCACGGGGGTGTCCCCGAGCAGGAGCAGCAGCAGCGACGGTGGCACTCGTGGTGCCTGTCGGGGTTGTCAGGGCAGACAAGGGCGAGGGTGCTGGAGCAGGTTTATTGCACGGTGCAGGGCTCCAGCTGGCGATGGCACTGGTGCCAGCACAGGGTCTGGTGCCGGTGCAGGGGCCGGTGCCGGTGCCGGTGCAGGGGCCGGCCCAGCGGCTCACCAGCGGAAGAGGGGCTGCCCGTCCTCCCGCGCCAGGTCGTGCAGGCAACTGAGCAGCACCATCGTGTCCGGCTGCGCTGCCGCCGGCACCGTCTCGGCCACCACGCGGCGCAGGAAGGCCAGGCTCTGGCAGGCGCGGGCGTCGGGGCCGGCCGGCTCTGACAGGATGCCGTAGGTGTTGACGAGGGACTCGGCGAAGGCCGGGTGTGCCGTGGGGCTGTAGCCCAGCGCCCGCAGACGCCCCATCAGGCTGACATAGCGCCGGGCTGCGGTGGTGCAGCTCTGCTCGTCAAAGGTCCCCGACGTGGTGCTGAGGGTGGTCTGCAGGGAGAGACGGGGCAGGGTCAGCGCCCTGGCACCCATGGGTGCCCGGTGGAAAGGGGATTGGGGTGCACCGGGCTGCAGGCATGGGCACCGTGCCCGGCTCCCCGGCTCAGCTGCGCCGGCCTTACCGCTATGATCTTCTCGGGGATGTTGGCGACGGTGAAGCCGTAGAGCTGGCTGCGGTTGGGGAAGACTCTGGCGAGGATGCGGCGGTCCAGCTGGAAGGCGATCTCACCCACCAGCTGCTGCCGGCCGTCTGCAGGAGCTGCCGGCGTCGGGAACTTATTCCGGACCCCGCGCTGCCACCCCGGTGACCTCTCCCTGTGCCCCCCACCACCCCGGGGACCAAGCCGGGCCTTGCCGCTGGTGCCGGGGCTCCCTGCGGGGGAGAGGGAGGCCCGCGTGCCGGTTTTGCAGGGCAGGAGAACCCCTGTGCCAGCTTTGCCGGACAGAAAGCTCGCGTGGCAGCCTCGCCCACGCAGAGCTGTCGTGCGCCAGCTTGGCAGGGCAGAAAAGCCGGCGTGCCGGTTCTGCCTGCGCAGAGGCTAAGCCCCGGCGTCCCCGGGGGCCGTGGCTCCCCGCTGTTCCTGTGTGTCCCCCGGCACAGGGTGGCCGTAGCCGCTCGCCTGGGACCGCGCCGTCCCCCCCCAGGGATGAGTCCCAGGGGTGCAGCGCCCCGGGGGCACCCCGGCGGTGCCGTGCCCCGGCCCTCACCTTGCGGGCTGGAGCTCCGCAGCAGCTCGTTGCCGGAGACTAGCCGGCTGGCGTCGCGGGCCGCCCTGTGCCAGGGCTCCCTGCTCCGGGCGTCCGACAGCCGCAGGTCCGGCGACTGCTGCTCCGCTGGGGCTGCGGGTGGGGAGACCCCAGCCCCCAGCCCCTGCGTGTCCGACAGCCGCTGAGCGGGGCCGCTTGGCCCCGGCGCCGAGGGGTCCCACGGCGGCTCGGAGGGCAGCCGCTGGCTCGGGGGGGGGCCGGCAGAGCCAAAGCGGTCGATGGGGCAGGAGAGGCGGTGGCTCTCGGGGGCAGGGCTGCCGTGCACGGTCACCGGGAGGCCTGCCAAGACAAGGACGGTGGTCTCAGTTCCCGCAGTGCCGGGGGGCCCAGCACCCCCCTCCCCCCGCACTGCACCCCCGCAGCTCCTGCCTGCGCTGGCCCCGGCCCCACAAACGCTCACAGGGAGGCACAAGGCCACGGCAGAGGGACAGGGATGGGATGGGATGGGGATGGGAAAGGATGGGAGGGGGATGGGAATGGGGATGGGGCTGGGCTGGACTGGGCTGGGCTGGGCTGGGCTGGGCTGGGCTGGGCTGGGCTGGGCTGGGCTGGGCTGGGCTGGGCTGGGCTGGGCTGGGCTGGGCTGGGCTGGGCTGGGCTGGGCTGGGCTGGGCTGGGCTGGGCTGGGCTGGGCTGGGAATGGGATGGGGATGGGATGGGATGGGGATGGGGTTGGGGATGGGGATGGGGATAGGGATTGGATGGGATGGGGATATGACAGGATGGGATGGGAATGGAATGGGATGGGATGGGACTCAGCCCACCACCCCTCCTCCCATGAGCTTTGGTGTCAGACCCCCCTCCAGGCCCCCCCTGATACTTTTGTTCCCGGTGAGAGGCGAAAGCCCCGCGATGCTGCTGTCGGTGCTGCTCGGTGCAGACAGCGCGCTGTCCTGGGATTGCTGGCTCCAGAGCGTGTCCCAAGGGGGGACCTGGAAGACTGAGCTCTGCTCCAGGGGTGCCAGCTGCCAGTCGAGGACACTGGCTGCAGGGGAAGCAGGGGGTGTTTGCAGCCGCGGCACCCACCGGCCGGGGACCGCCGCGGGGCCGCCTGTGCCCCCCACCTGGGCTGGGGAAGGGGAAGCGTCCCCCGCTCCAGTGGTGTGTGGAGGCGAGGGGGGGTGCCGAGCTGGGTGCCATGCCGGGCTGGCCACGCAGGGGGTGCCGCTGCTGCTCCTTGAGCCACCCCACCATCCGCTTCAGCTCCTCGTTCTCTGCCAGCAGCGCCTGGATCTCGCGCCGCAGCTGGTCGTAGCAGGTGAAGACCGAGAGCCCCGCACGTGGCAGGCGGCCGCCGGGCACCGGCTCCATGGCAGCCCCTGGTCCCGGTGCCGGCACTGGGCTGCGCCGCTCACACCCACACGCGCCCCGTGCCAGGCGGCAGCGCCAGCGCCAGGGGCTTGGGAAGGCCCCTGGCCCACCGTGGGTTGCCGGGAGCGGCTGAGGCGTCTCTGACGGTGGGTGCCGGGGAGGGCCAGTTCCAAGGGGATGTCACAGAGGGACGTTCCGCCCCCCCCCCCCAGTCCCCCATCATGTGGCCGCAGGACCTGGCCCCCCAGCACCACCGCGAGGACGGTACGGTGGGCACCCAGTGACAGCGGGCGAGGGGGGCACCACGGGCAAGGGGAGGGCAGCAGGTGGGCAAGACCCACGGCCTGGACAGGTTCACTCTGCGCTGGGTAAGAAACTGGCCGGACAGCCGAGCCCGGAGAGTTGTGGTCAATGGGGTTAAATCCAGCTGGAGACCGGTCACAGCGGTGTTCCCCAGGGCTCAGTGTTGGGGCCAGTGTTGTTCAATATCTTTATCAACGATCTGGACGAGGGGATCGAGTGCTCCCGCAGTCAGTTTGCAGATGACACCAGGCTGGGCGGGAGTGTTGATCTGCTGGAGGGCAGGAGGCTCTGCAGAGGGACCTGGACAGGCTGGATCGATGGGCCGAGGCCAATGGAGGGGGTTCAACAAGGCCAAGTGCCGGGTCCTGCCCTTGGGCCACAACAACCCCAGGCACCGCTCCAGGCTTGGGGAAGAGCGGCTGGAAAGTGCCCAGAGGAGAAGGACCTGGGGGGGCTGGTCGACAGCGGCTGAACACGAGCCGGCAGCGTGCCCAGGTGGCCAAGAAGGCCAACGGCATCCTGGCCTGTATCAGCACTGGTGTGGCCAGCAGGAGCAGGGAGGGGATCGTGCCCCTGTACTGGGCACTGGGGAGGCCGCACCTCGAATCCTGGGTTCAGTTTTGGGCCCCTCACGACAAGAAGGACATGGAGGGGCTGGAGCGTGTCCAGAGAAGGGCAACGGAGCTGGGGAAGGGCCTGGAGCACAAGTCTGATGGGGAGCGGCTGAGGGAACTGGGGGTGTTCAGCCTGGAGAAGAGGAGGCTGAGGGGAGACCTCATCGCGCTCTGCAACTGCCTGAAGGGAGGTTGGAGCGAGGGGGGGTCGGTCTCTGCTCCCAAGTAACAGCGATGGGACGAGAGGAAACGGCCTCAAGTTGCACCAGGGGAGGTTTAGGTTGGACATCAGGAGAAATTTCTTTAATAAAAGAGTGATTAAACCTCGGAACAAGCTGCCCAGGGCAGTGGTGGAGTCCCCATCCCTGGAGGGATTTAAAAGACGTGGAGATGAGGCGCTTGGGGACATGGTTTAGTGGCCATGGGGGGGTTGGGTTGGCGGTTGGACTCGATGATCTTAGAGGTCTTTTCCAACCTCAGCGATTCTGTGATTCTGTGATTCTAAGGTGGGAGGGCTGCACCCCCTTTCCTGCCGGATTTTGGCTGTCCCCTGGCCGCTCCAGGCACCGTGTCCCAGCCACGCTCGGAGCCGATGGCCGGGCTTTCGTGGTAGCACCGCTGGGCACGGGGCGATCCCTGTGTGCTGCTGCCATGGGGGACGCGTGGCAGTGGCCCCGTCTCCATCACCCTTTTTCCATGGTTACCGGACCCCCCCAGGAGCAGTGCCGTGCCACCGCCACCTCCTCCTCTTCCTCCCTGGAGAGGCTGCGCTGGCACAACTGCCGCTTCCAGCAGGTCCAGGAGTGCTTCCAGGGGCAGGGCTGGGTGCCGGCCACTGGGACAGACTGGGGCGTTAGGGTGATGCCTTGCCATGGCCAGCCCGGCAGAGCTGGGACCAGGCGAGTGGGCACAGCCGTGCCGCAAGGCCTGCGGGCACCTCTGCCATAGCCTGGCCTGACACGCCACCCACGGCTGCTGTGCCTGGGAGGAGATGGTGACCAGCGCCCGCTCGCGGCACGGGGACCGGGTGCCATCTCCCGCCCCTTCTACAAGCGCTGTGGCGAGCACGGGCACAGACCGGCTCCCCCCGCCCTGCCCTGGCACCCGGGCACCAGCCCGGAGTGACCCCCCCCCTGCTCCCGGCAGCGCCCCGAGAAGTGCTGGGGCTCCCCGTGGGATGTGCCGGCTGCCCGGCACCGCGAGCGTCCCCGGGCACGGCCAACTCTCCTGCACCGGCACCGCCTGTGCCACGCTGGGCTGGCAGCCCGGCCCCCCTGGCAGGCAGCGGCAGGAGGACGCCAGGCAGCGGCCCCCCCGCCCCCGACCCCAGACCGGGGGCTTCCCCAGAGCAGGACCCCAGCCCCTGCCTGGGCACCACGAACATGGTGCGGCTCATTGCCGGGTCCTTTGAGCTCAGGGCCCGGCGGGACGCGGCGTGAGCGGAGGGAGCGGCAGGCCCGGTGCCGCCAGGCCAGGATTGCCCCCGGCCCCCCCCGGGAGCCCCCCGGCCCCCACGGCTGCTCCCGGGGCCAGGGCTGGCTGCCGGCAGAGGCCGTTGGAGCGTGGCGCAGCCAGGGCACAGGCAGCAGCCCAGCCGTGACGGCGAGGAGGGCAGGCGGCGCGGTGGATGCAGCTGAGCTCCCCGGTGCTGCCGGTGGCCGACCCCGAGTGCCGCGCGCTGCCGAGGCTGGAATGCCCGGGGGACACGGGGAGACGGGTGACGTGGGTCCCCTGCCCGCCGGTGACACCCCGAGCCCCCAGCCCTACAAGGCTGCAGCACCCTCGGCGGGTGCTTCCCCACCCTGGCCGCTGCTGCCTGCCCCTGGGAGCAGCCAGGCACTGCAGGCTGGGGGGCAGCCGCAGGCAGGGCGCAGGCAGGGCGCAGGCAGCCCCTCCAGGGGCTCAGCACGTTCACTCTTTATTGGAGGGGCGGGAGGGCAGGGAGAGCCGTGGGGCAGCGGCCGCAGGTACAACCCCATCCCCAGAGGGTCCCCGCGGCCCCCAGAGAGGTGGGGGGGGGGCCCTGCCTGCAGCGGGGAGCCGGCAGCCCCCGGCTCGGCCGTGCCGGCGCCTGCCAGCGTCCGCCAGGAAAGGAGAGCCGGAGCTGGCGGAGATGAACTAGGCGGAGGTTTATTAACAGCAGGAGCTGGAGCCACAGAACAGGGCAAGAATGGAGCTTTGGCCGCGCGGGGAGGGGGCCAGGGCCCCCCACCGCCTGGGCAGGGATGGGCAGGGACAGGCAGGGACGGGCAGGGATGGCGGCTCGAGCCCTGGGAGGGGGCCGGATCCCCGCAGGGACGCTCTGGCAGTGACTGGTGCCCATCGCGGGGACCCCCCCCTGCCCACCCCGGTGTCGGGACCCTGCCCTCAGCCCTGCCCGCAGCCCGAGGGGGGGCCGGGGGGCCGCTGGCGCTGATCCTGCCGGCGCGGCCGGGGGGCAGCGAGGGCAGTGCGTGCGCGGGAGGAGCGGGACGGAGGGGGCGAGCTCCACCGCAGGCGGGGGGGGGGAAAGTGCTTCCAGTCCTCGTTCAACGCAAGTGGNGCAGCGGGCAGCTGCGGCACCCTGGCAGGGGGACAGAGCTGCCACCCGGGGACCCTCCCGCCTCCGAGGCCCCCCGTGGCCCGGCGAGCCCCTGCCAGCCGCTCCCGGCAGGAGCCGGGGAGGCGGCCGGGGTGACAGAAAGTCTAACGGGAGAACCGTCGAGGGGGCGCGATGAGGACACCCAACAAAACCAGCTACGGGGAGGGGGGACACGAACCGTGACGTGCGCCGTGGGGCGGCGGGGAGGGGGCCACGGCGGCAGCGGCGGGGCCGCTACTCCTTGGCCCTGCCGATGATGGCCAGGATGTAGAGGAAGATGTTGATGATGTCTGTGTAGAGATTGAGGGCGGCGAAGATGTACTCCTCGGGGCTGAGCGCCAGCTGCTTGTTCCCCAGGATCATCTGCGTGTCCACCGCCAGGAACTGCGGGAGAGGGGGACGTTGTGGGGGGGACAGGGAGGCGGGCAGGGGGTGGGGGGGCAGGCCAGCAGCACCACCCACGCCCCACACAACCCAGCAGCCGCCCCACGAAAGGGGCTCCTGCCCCTCGTCCTCCCAGCTGCGCCCCCCGGGATCCGGCAGACGGCTCGGCCCCCCCGGGGAAGGGGCAGCAGCAGCAGCAGGGGAGGACGGGCCCCCCCGGCACTTACGCAGGTGAAGAGCAGGGCCCCCAGGGAAGCGTAGATGATGTCCATGATGCGGTTCCGGATGAAGATGCAGAGGATGGAGAAGACGATGAGGACGACGAGGCAGATGATGAGCACGCCCCGGCAGGAAGTGAAGTCGTACTTGGTCTGCGGGACAGGGGGGAGTGAGCTGGCAGCCGGGGGGGTCGCACACCCGGTTCAGAGTCCCCAGCCCCAGCAGGGGGCCGGGGGGGGTTCATACACCCAGTTCAGAGCCCCCAGCCCCCGCCGGGAGCCGCGGGGGGTTCAGACCCCGGGTGCGGAGCCCCCGGCCCCAGGAGGGAGCCGGGGGGGGTCATACGCCGGGTGCGGAGCCCCCGGCCCCAGGAGGGAGCCGGGGGGGGTCATACGCCGGGTGCGGAGCCCCCGGCCCCAGGAGGGAGCCGGGGGGGGTCATACGCCGGGTGCGGAGCCCCCGGCCCCAGGAGGGAGCCGGGGGGGGTCATACGCCGGGTGCGGAGCCCCCGGCCCCAGGAGGGAGCCGGGGGGGGTCATACGCCGGGTGCGGAGCCCCCGGCCCCAGGAGGGAGCCGGGGGGGGTCATACGCCGGGTGCGGAGCCCCCGGCCCCAGGAGGGAGCCGGGGGGGGTCATACGCCGGGTGCGGAGCCCCCGGCCCCAGGAGGGAGCCGGGGGGGGTCATACGCCGGGTGCGGAGCCCCCGGCCCCAGGAGGGAGCCGGGGGGGGTCATACGCCGGGTGCGGAGCCCCCGGCCCCAGGAGGGAGCCGGGGGGGGTCATACGCCGGGTGCGGAGCCCCCGGCCCCAGGAGGGAGCCGGGGGGGGTCATACGCCGGGTGCGGAGCCCCCGGCCCCAGGAGGGAGCCGGGGGGGGTCATACGCCGGGTGCGGAGCCCCCAGCCCCAGCAGGGAGCCCCGGGGGGGTTGTATGCCCTGTTCGGAGCCCCTCAGCAGGGAGCTGGGGGGGTCGCACAGCTGCCCGCCCACCCCTGGAGCTGACCTGCAGGGAGAAGATGACGACGGTGAAACAGACGACGACGGTGATGCCCACGGCCATGATGACGGCATCGGTGTTGTAGAAGCTGGCGATCATCCCCACCATGTAGGACAGGCTGACGGTCAGGATGGACTGGGGGGCAGACGAGCACCACGTCATGCCGGCTCAGCCGCCCCCCACTTTGCTGCCCACCTCTGGGTCCAGCCAGGCGCGGTGACGCCGCACCTCTGCGGTGCCCAATGCCCTTCGCGCCGTGCTCTTGGCTTTGCCAAGTCCGGAGCAGGCTCTGCTCTCGCCGCGCCAGGCAGTCGTTCCCCCTGCACCCCCCCAGCCGTGGCCCCTGTCCCTCCCAGTCCCCGCAAGGACCTCGGGCGTCCCCAGGGCCGTGGGATGTGGCGCTGGGGCTGCCGCCGCAGTGGCTGAGCCCGCCGCTGCCCTGGCATGGCGCTTACCAGGGCCACCAGATTCCAGGGGTGTTTGCGGCGGAAATCCCCGCAGCAGCTGAGGACGATGAGGGAGATGAAGAAGACGGCGTAGGAGACATAGTACGTCCAGACGTTGCGCTGCACGAAGCCTTTCACGCCTTTCATGAAGGTGAAGACGGCCACGAATGCGAAGGTGACGGTCAGCTGCAGGGTGAGCACCAGGAAGACCTGGGGGACGGGGACGGGTCACGGTGGGGCGCCTGAAACCCCCAACCCCCCCGGGGAGAGCCCCTGGCCGGGTCCCACCTTGCGGATGAAGGCCTGCCGGATGCTCTTGTCGTCCCAGTGCGCCGTGGGGAAGTCCTGGTTGTCATAGTAGGAGGGTGGCCCGTCCTCGTGGTAGGTGCTGTGCAGGGGAGCTGCGGGGAGAGGGGGGGGCAGGTGAAGGGGACCGGGGCGGGGGGCTGCCTGCACCGCCACGCTGAGTCCCTGTCCTAAGGCCTGCCTGCCCCTGCCCGCCGGGGCAGCCGCTCACCGACTCGGATGACCACGACGCCCGGTCTCCACAGCCCGCGGTGGGGCCCAGCTCCGGCTGATAGCGGCGAGGGAAGAGGAGAGACGGGGCTGAGGGGGCCAGGGGGGGCTCCAGGGGCCGGGGAGAGCGGAGCTCTGTGCCCCCCAAAGCTGGGCTTCACGCCAGCATGCCCACCGAGCCGACAGCTCCAGGCGGTGTCCCCCCTCCCTGGGCCACAGCCAGCACCCTCCTCTGGTGGGCAGAGGCACCCCAGGTGCCCCCCGGGGCTGGGCTCATGTCTGGGGGCTTGCGGGGCAGGACCCCTTCCCTGGGGGCCCCGCAGCCCTGCTCGGGCATCCTGAGCTGCGCTACCAGCTGGACCCCCCCTCGCCTGCCCACACCGGCCATCAGCCGAAACGGGGCCAGTGCCGGTGAAACGGGGGCTTCCCTCCAGTGGACCCCCCCCAGGGCCGCCGTCAGCACCCCAGCATCGCCCGCTGCGGGGGGCACCCCCCTCTTCGGCTGCGGAGAGGGGACTGCGCCCCGGGATGGAGCCCCCGCGCCCCCCCTGCGCCCCGGTACTTACAGTCCTGGTCCCCGGGGACCATGGGCTGTGGCTGGGCGTACGGCGGCTGGGCGTAGGGGCCCTGGGGGTACGGCCCTGCTGGCGGGTACGGCCCGGGGGGGTACGGCCCCGCGGGGGGGTACGGGCCGGGGGGGTACGGCCCCGCGGCGGGGTACGGCCCTGGCCCCTGCGGGAAGCCCGGCTGGTTGTAGGGCGCCGGGGCGAACTGGGGCTGGGGGTA
>VZTQ01005575.1:0-11653 GCA_013400755.1 Pelecanoides urinatrix
AAATAATAAAATAATAAAATAATCCAAAACGTTATTTAATATTTTTTTGCACATGAAAATTACGAAGTATCTTCTAATTTCTGCAACATTATGATTAAATATTGATGTAGCAGTTGCAGCATAAAGGGAAAAAGTCTAGTACAGCTTTTAATGTGTCTCTACAGGTGATCAATCTACCTTTATCAGTACTCAACAGCTATGCCAGTTGTCATTCCAAAAATCCATCCAGCTTAGCACGTATCTTTACTAGTGGCTAGTAGTAGATGTGGAAGATACAGCCTAACACTACTCATTTTTAGTGTATCTGGGTGCTGCTACAAAAAAGGGTGCTTCTGATGCATGATGCGTTCACACTGGCTTTTTTCTTTTGTGGCCCCATGGTGAGTTGGTTCAATAAGATAATCCTATGGAAAACTAATGCTCCAAAAAAACCCCAAACCCAGAATACCTTTCTAGCACATTGACTTGCAGGAATGACTCACCTGGCAGCCACAAGATTATTAGATGCAGCCCAAGAAAAGGGAGGGGGAATGTGTAGTAAAGGGAGATCTTTCTCTTGCAGCTTACTCTTACTGGAAGTTTATAAAGTCAAACTGTACCCTTAGCAAAAGAATACAAGAAACGGGGCAGGTATAGAGTGATTCTTTCCCTGCCACAGAATTCCAGCTCTGGCAATTGGTCATTTACGGACTACTTGAACAGTTCAACGGGTGTTTGACTTAATCCTCCATGAGTTAGTCTAATCTAGGACCTCTTACATTTTGTTCTTTGAAATTAATTGCATAACTTTCCATTTGTTGTGCGTATACTTTTGAATGTGCCTATTATCTTCTGAGTATGTAATAATGTTACCTTGTGCATATGATAATGCACATGTAATAATTAAACTTTCTCAACCCTGTAGTGAAGAATGAGGAAAACATATCTATGATGTTTATTTGACTTCAGAATTGCTGTATCATTGACTTTGGATTATTTATCACACTGTTCTGCTCTTACGTTAATAGGTTTTGTAACACTATGTAGTAACTTGTACTGCTTTTGCTGGAATGCGTGCTTAATGATGGTCCTCTGTTTAGATTAGAAATATACGGAGGGAATGGGTTCTTCAATTTAGCAAGAATACTCATGTTTACCTAAACACAGGTTTAGGCAAATATGACATAACAATAAGTTGTACCTAATGACAATTTAAAACCTCCTCATTTCACTCCTAGATTTTTAGAGAATATGAATTGCAAAATACATCTCACCTTAATTGTTCCTCTGAACAACCATGCCTGTATCTCTTAGGGTAGAATCTCTCCAAAACTTGTTTTAACGTTTGATTGGACTTGGACTGGGAAGTGACTTGCCCTGCTGGAGTTGAGAAAGGCCGTTCAAAATCTCCAATCTCTACCTAAGCGAAAGACCACGAAGAAGAAAATTTTTTGTTACTCCAGAGTAATTTTATAGCTGGGTATTTGAGCTGTGTTCTCCTCTGTCTTACCAAGTATAAAATGAAAAAGTTGGTCAATTAATGTGTATTTTTCACTGACAGAAAAGTCATGCAAGTAATTTTATTTTTCTTATTTTACATTTACCATGGAAAAAAGACAAATATCAAGTATAAATTGTACAAATATAATACTTACTAGTTCTGCTCTGAGATTGCTAGATCTCCAGCTGACACAAACCAGTTCAGGTTTATTATGTAACACCATCAAATAACTTCCTCAATAACCTTCCCTTGAGCCTTTCATTTTTTAAAAATAAAACAGATCTTATCAAGACCATGTCTAGTAAAGGAGTCTTAGGCTTTCATTAAACAGCTGTTACTTTGGTGTATTAACTTGCAGGAATCACATAAGGAATAGTGAATGAAGAAATGGTACATGATTACATGATATTTCATCAGAGAGGGCCTGACTGTGTAGGAGGTAAAGCACATTTTATCCGTACTGGTGCCAACAGCAGCATACGCTGTAAAGCATTTCCACTGAAGTACTGAGTTAGCCTTACACACAGATTCCAGCCCTATCACGTGTAAAAGGTGGAGGTCACTTGACTGTCAAGCAATTCTGGACCAGTTTCTTTATTCAAGTTTTTCACCTGTAAAACTGCTGTGGGAGTCATTAATGCACAAGGATTACCTGAGCTAATAGAGCTGTCAATTCCATCGCTAGTTCTTTATTTATGGGGAAGAGTCCATTGACTATTTGATCATTTGTCTGATATACTAGCAGCAGCTTCTCTCTGTCTGTCTCCCCATGGACTTGAACCGAAAAATAAAGCCTACAGAAAAGACAGAAAGTTATTAAATAAAGAAGATAGGGAAATGCATTAGCCCTGAGGATTAGCAGTATCTGCTGTGAATATGACTTGTTTACGTCAGCGTCAAAACACATTAGAAGAGCAACACTTGTACTTGAACCAGTAAGCAAATATTTAATTTTAGTCTTCTGAGTTCAGTGTTTCTTTTTTTTATTTTTGGCAGACCTGCTCACCTCTTAAGAACTAGAAAAAATTAACTATAGGTTTTTTTTTTTTTTAAATTCTCCAGTTACACCTATTTACTATTTTTGTTGCAAGCTTTGAGTCAGCCAGTATTTTTCAGATGAAGAAACTCTGCATAAATTAAAAACAAACCTTGGGACAAGGCAGAGATGTTATACTTGCTATACAAACCTATTTTTGTAAGTAAGGCGGACAGTCCTTGTGCCTTCACATTTCCCAGGGTGTTGTTCTTTGGAGGCTTGCTCCCATTTTGAAATAATGTCACAGATCTAGAAGGAAAGCAATACAAAACTGACTTTGCCATGTATTCCTCTTTGAAAACACCTTTGAATGGAAATTGTCTACTTATTTTAATATCTTTTACCTATTACATATCAGAAACATACATACCTTGAATTTTTAAACTTACTAAAAGATAACTTTACTTGCATTTCTTAGTTGAAGCATTTAATAATTAACATTTTTGTTGTTTTTTTATCCTGCAACACACACACACTACCTTTGGAAATGAGCCATAACATGCTTATACGGAAAGGCCAGGTACTTGATTTAGCAGCAGCCAATGAATGTGTAATTATGCAGAGTGAGTTGTTATACAATTAATCAAATGCCTTTGATCTCTGCCTTCTGTTTCTGCTGCATGGTGGAGTTTTTCAGGTCCTTTCTAGTAACTGCTATAAAGTTGGTATGAAGTTGCAGCAAGAGTGGTTTACCACAAGTGCTGTAGGTGAGCAGATGGGGAGGAGATGGAAGGGAGGTCCTGGGCGCTCTGCTGGGCTTCATGTCACCGTTCCTTCCTAAAAAAGCCTTCCTGGAAGCAGTAACATGACCAGCTTCTGAAGTTGCATTTACTATGAAAATAAGTACATTTTTTATACATTTTGCTTTCCATATGGTAATTATTCTCGTAGGGGAAGACAGCTGATCATGGTGACCCTGCTTTTTGTTTATCACTAAGGTCTGGTTGTACCGCACCTTGTAACTCAAAGCAGCTGTGAACATTGGCCAAAGGATGCAAAAAGAACTACTTGATAGAAGCACAAAAAATTCATCTTTCATTAGTTGCTAAAAAGCTGGAAAAAAATCTAATATTTTATTAAAGTATAGATTATATTGCATTTTGCCAATTTTTACTGCAAAAAATTTAATTCTAGCAATAGAGGGAACTAAAATTCAGAATTCAGAACAATAAGCCAAACAATGGAAATTTCCTAAACTGAACCCTAATTATTCTATATTTAGATAAGGAACCCTTTCTTTTTTTCCTTCCCCAGGATCTCCACCCCAGTATGAATGACTTTTTGGACCTCAAATGGTCATTTTTTGGAGTTATACAAGAAATGTTAACTGAAATCTCTAAATGTATCTTGAACTCCAATTGGTTTTTAGTTTTAAAGGACTGTGACTAGTAACACCTTACTGTTTCTTTTTTAGCCCAGCTGCTACTTCTATGAATGAATAATATCAGTCTCCTAGACAAAGCTTTTAAATATAGTTCAATGAATGAATTTCAGCAATTGAAAAAGCGATGTGGTTTTTTTTCAATCTTTCCTTTTACATTATGAGGAAAAAACCCTAAAGACAGTTTTCAGCCTGAAAAATGTTTTCCTTTACACTGTCTGAAGAGAGCTCTGTAAAACAAAGATATTTGTTGTTTTATATGCAGAGCTCATTAAAGGTTTTTGTTTACCTTGATGTTTCCTTGAAGACAGTGCTCAATGTCCTTGCCAGCGGGATCATCAGAAAACAGTGCAAATCCTGACTGAGCTGGTTTCCTCATTCCTGTATCCTGGTTCAGGGTGTTCAGAAATTCCTCCACTGTGGTAGAGGCATCAAACCCAACAACCTAAAAAAGCAGCCAAAATGTATTTTGCTATCAAACTTATTAAAAAAACCCTCCTCCTTGCCCTCTCCACCCTCCCCCCAAAAATCTAAGATATTGAAAGGTAATATCTCTAGAATAACAGTGGCAATATAAGACCCATTCCATCACCTGTGAATAAGTCACTGTCATTGGAAATAAAAAAATTCCATAAAAGGTTTGGAAAAGATTCGAGATCTCCACACGGGAAGTCAACCAAAAAACTTCCAAATGCAGTATTTTTGTTTTTCTTTTCTTTGCACTTGCTACACTTGAATTTCTGTTACAGAATTTATATAACAGAAAACGGTCTAGTAGCTGAGCTTCTTGTGACAAATACTACTTGAAAAATGAAGAAAACTGTAATTTCCTACACTTTTCAAGATGGTGGTGAAACAAATGAGATCAATTAATCATTTTTCATCATGTGCAACTTCAGAGGGGTATTTACTGGCAGTTCTACAATGGCAGATCTGAAATAGTTTACAAATGTTACTCTGTCAGTACTACATAGGCCAGTAATATATGAATTTTTGTCTGTTGTTACTAGTAGTAAAGCATTTTAACAAGAGATGGGAGATGGCTTTTATATAGATACTAGTTGCTGATGTTCACCTTTACCTACTTGGAGGGTGTTTTCCTGTATTTGGTATGTTGAAGAAGGTCCCTTACCTGTTTTTTGTAAAGAAATACCTTGAAAAAGTATCTTGGACTTCTATTTTGGGATTCTTACGGGTTGGAATTAAAAAAAAAAATCTGTTGAATCTAGCTTTAGAGATGAATACAAGAGTTTTCAATACCACTATAATTGGTTATTTGCTGATCCCACTGAAGTAATTTATTTAATTACAATTTTCATAACCCTTAAGTTACATTTTTGAGCAATAAATAATGAGCAGTTACTCCTCTTCTTCAAATTTCAATTTTGAAACCTTTTAGGATGATTTAAATACATGTTGTTTTTTCGGTTTTACTGGGCAAGCAGTAAGCAATTAAGAAACAGAGGGGAAAAAAAGCAGAGGTGTTCTGTGACCTGAAATGAAAAGTTTATTTGATATAGTTTTGATTTCATATAAAAACTTGCTTTCTGTCTAGGAATATTGTGAATTATTAAAAAACTCTTTTCAGCCAGCTCTCACGGTTAGAAACACAAACCAGGATGTGAAGCAGTATGCATGTAAGCCCATGGAGAGTTTCCTACAGGCTTTGACTGATGAAGTCCCAAAAGAGTTAAGAATGAAGCTGTGTTTGTTCTGTAACAAATATGGTTATCTTTCATGACTGATAATGGGAGTTACAGCTGTGCTTCCAGGCCTTCAGTGAGATATTTAACTTTCAAGTCTGATGAAAGGAAGTGGAATTTAATATCTTTCCCTGTTCTTCAGTCTAATTCATTCATCTGGTGCTCAGGTTAAATAAGAAACAGACCTTTAGGATTTCTCATTCTTAAGAGATTTTAGGTTTTTTTTTCTTCTTTTAAAGATTTTTCCCTAAACCTTTCACCTTTGTTGATCAAATCTCATTCAATTACCTTGTGCCTGCCATTGCTAGCACTGACACAGGATGAAACTTGAACCATGTTTACCTTAACAATTGCAGTTCTATTTCTGATATACTACTTCATGTATATGCTAATAGCAAGGGATTGGGAAGTTAGATTTAGTGGTCTACCTGACGTTACCTGATATATGCCGTTCATGAAATGAACTGGAATACTGAAGGGCAGCGAATGGTGGTAGGGGTTTCTTAAAAGAGTGGAAAGGATTTCCATTCTGGAAGGTCTGGCTTCTCGGTCTCCGTTCTGCTGGGTACGCTCTACACATCGCTGACAATATATTGCATATTTCCCAAATTCAGTCCTGTGACAAAAAGAGAAATAAGGCAATTCTTGGGGACTGATTGAAAGGATAGTAAACTGTGAGTAAATCTCTCTGGGGGTGCCAAATCGGAGCAGCACTCAGATTTCACTCTGCGAGATTTCCAACACATTTTTCCATGTGGAATTATAAACAGAATTAGTCCACTGAGACCAACAGAATTGTGCCAAAGATGAACACAGCTCAGAGTGTTTTGTGTAACTGCCATATTTTGGTTTTCATGGTTTTGCAACATACAGTCAGAGTTCCACTGCAGAGTATTTTTCAAAACAAAGGACAACTTTCCCAAGTGATGCATAGAAGTAATGTGTACTACATTTTAGTAGCAGTGGAGCACAATTCTACTCAAATTTATTTTAGAATATATGTCAAAATATCTGAAATATTAAATGGAAGATTGGAAATAAGATACTTCAGAAAGACTAGTCGACTAGCTGGGTAATACTATGCAAGCACACCTGGAATCTGCATTCTTCTTTAAATGAAGTTTAAGAAGCCAAAGGAATGGGTGCTGGGGCAGAAAGAGTCCAACGCAGAGAGCCAAGAGCTGCAAGCCCTGGACAAAAGGAAGACATTCACTGTTTTGAACATCTTACAAAGTAAAACTTCCTGCTGCGGCTGCTGGCCAGCAGCGCAGCTTACTATGCCAAGTCGAGTAACAGACAACTGTAAATAGGAGTAAAAAACCCAAAACACAGAGAAAAAGCTGAGTAAATAAGCATGTCACCTCACTGGAAGGCCAAAATGCTTTCTTTCTATTTACTTGTGTACAGCAAGTTTCTTTCGGGGCTGGAAATGGGAAAGGAGATCAGTTTTTATAAAAAGCAGTTAATACACAGGAAAAAAAAAACTAAGGCTGCAAGGCCAAGCACTAAAAAATGAGGAGAAGCCTGTACAATTTTAATTCACCTCTCCTGTTATATATATTATGAAGCAATCCATAAGACATTTTCCTCCTACCAAGTAGATAGTAACAATTGAAAAAACAATTATTCCATATTTTGGTATATTTTCATTGCTCAATATATATCCATAGGCTTCACTTAATACAGACTGCTCTCACGTACTCTGGATTTACACTTACTCACGTTGCAAGTACTTTTCTCACAATTGTATAAATGCATCATACTGAAATTTAGAAAACAGGGTTTCTCTATCTTGATTTATCTGACTTGCCTGGTATTAAATAGAAAATTGACAGCACAGGCAGATATTTCCCTTGCATTACATACCTGTACTTCGATGGAGGATAGCATTGGCTCTGTTTCAGGAAGGCACTGCAGTAGAAGCAAGTGTGGGAGACTACAGCATGAATTTAGGACTTAAAAAAATTAGTGTGAGGCTACAAACATTTTACTGAACATGTTAACGCTTAAAAATCATGCCAGTGGATTATGATAGCAACAATTTATTTATCTGTATCAGAGGAAAGGCCTTGCCAGTGGTACAAAAGCACCAAAGAAGGATTATGGTTAGTTTAAATTTCATCAGCTGTATGTAACTTCAGTGTGTGCTAATTGACATGAATGTGCTACATCTGTTATAAAAGCTTTGTGGATGTTTTAGTGATGCATACATACTGGCCATATCCCAGATACAGGCTGTTTCTAGATAATAGTTATGTCTCTGGTCATGTTCTACTTTCTACGGCAAGAGAAAAACGTGTCTATTACAAAAGCCTTAATGTGGTAATTTCCTTTCTCGTTTTCTGAGCCATCTCATAGTTCTGTAGGTATTCCTCCGTTATATGCACTGTTGTTCCAGTTCTGTTAAATCTACACAAACTTTAAGTACCAACTTTCCTTTCAATTTCAGATCATTTAATTGTTACAAATTTTGATACCAGTGAATAGCTGGCAATGGACAAAGGTGAAGAATTTTAAGTATGTATTTATAATCTAGCGTGCAGGGTGCATGCAGAACAGCATAACATATAAGAGGTGACCTACCTGAAACCCTGAGCCTATCTGAGATTCCACAACATGGCACTACAGCTCTTCTTCACACTCATGCTATAGAGACATCTGCCATGTGATTTAGCCCACCAAGCTTCCTGATGCAACACCTCTCTTAGAAAAGATGCAGTAAAAGAGAACTAGGTTCTATACATGATGTCTTACTTAACACTTTTCTTGCAGACAGCCCATTGTACGTCCAGCCTTTAAAAACAGCACAGGCACAGATATACCCTGTCATCAGATATAAGTACTTTGATGGAGGATAGCATCAGCACTGTTTCAAGAAGACACAGTAGTAATAAGATGTTATTTCAGGTTTTTATCTGATATTAAGCAAATGCTACAAAAGTGTGGAGCCCCTTTACCACTCTAAACAGTTTGTGCTGTTGAAATAGATACCATTAAAATAAATACTGGTTACCTGTATCGGTCCTGCCTGGTTTTGTGGATGTCGACGTCTAGTCTGTTTAATAAGCTGACAACAGATCTCATTTTGAAGTTCAGGATGTGTGAGGCAGATCTGCAAAGCACTTTGGGCCAAAGATACATGGTAATCAATGGCAGGAGAGTCAACTGCAGCATTTATAAACAACTGGCAGGTCTAGATACAAAATAATAAACAAGTGAGTTTACATACAAAAAGCTCCAACAAATCTTTTAGATGTTCTGTATAACTAAAGTGTGCTATAACTGAGGTCACAATTAGTCAGTTTACCGGTAGACTAAGGAAACCCTGCTGGCCCTGCAAAAAGGCATGAAAAGGGGCCAGAATGGATGAAAAGCTATATAGAGAGACAGGATAAAAACACCTCTTAAAATTTTCACTCTGTATCTAATGGAGTGAGCTCTAGTAGGAGTTGCAACAGTTGTGGTGGTAGGCAAGTTCAAGGACATGCTGAACATAGCTTATCCCTGTACAGGACTTTAAAATGCAAGGTGTACACCTCTCAATGGCAGCTAGTGTAAAATGCTTGTGCAAGTAGCGAGCACAACACGGCAGAATATACACAGATAAGAAAACCATAACTCAGAGCCATTTGTTTTATGTCTTGGGTTTTACTAGTATTTTTACTGTGGGTAAGTATAACCGTTCCTATCCCCAGTACCGTCTTAGGAAAGCCAGATGTTAAGCATTTGTTGTGCTGTATTAGAAGAAAGCTTACATATCGCTCATTGCATTTACTCTATGTAATAGTTGATGAATTTTCAAGGTATATAAGCAAAATACATGAAATGGATGGAAGCCCAATCTATTTATAGTCTATCTGAAAATATGTGGATGCACAGGACTAATTTTTATCAGCAATGGAATAACTGAAACATGACTTTCTCTCTTTCTAAATCAATTCCCTACCTGACTTTTAAACTGTTATACAAAGTTTCAATAAAGGTCATACAAGTAATCTCTTATTTATTTATTTTAGGCAAGTGTCTGTGATTTGAATTAGGTCTGAAATATATTTCAGGAAGTAATTTCCAAATAGATGTAAATTTATTTTTATCAGAGAAGTACATTCCCTTTTAAATTTTCATACTGCAAGATTGCAGAAAATAAGATGGATGTACTTCTTTAAAGTGCTTCAAACATTTCAGAGAAATAAGCTGGAAAGTTTGCCTACAATGACTGAACATATGGTGCTTGTCTTGAATTCCTTTCTAGGTCTGCACCATTACATTAAAATTCTCCAGATAGTTGATGCTTCACGGAATTTGGTCTTTAGACTTGTATAAGTTCTGTGGAGAAAGTTCCTTTATTTAAGCTCCATGCCTTCCAACTTGTAATTTATTTCACAACGTACAGAAAGAGGAACAGCAAGATTTTATTTTGCCTCTGAAATAGACTTTATAGCCTGGCTATTAACGTTCAGGAGTAGTTTTACCTGGGTGAGGGCGGGAGAGAGGAAGAAGGTTCATGGCATTGCAGCATACGCCCTCTCATAGATATCAACCATCTATCTGGCCTTTCACTGGGAAAGATATAAGGTCTTACTGCCATACAAAAATACTCAAGAAACTAGCTGTAGCACAGCAATTATGAACCGTTACGTATCTCTTAATCATAAAGCCTTTTCACTACTACTGGGAGATATACATATGTGTATTTTTAAAGGAGTATGAAAATCTTTAAAAGTGAATTAAAAAAACTGTTGTGAAATACTTTCAATAATTTTACTCTGTAATATTTTCTCTATTTACACTACTAGAATACCTAATCGGTCTTTTAAGAATAGCTACTTTATATGAAGATAAGATTTTCTTTTTATCAAAAAGAGCAATAGAATCTCTGCCTTCTATCTCAAATTTGAAATAAGCCATGACTTGCTTAAACTTCAACTTTGCTTTGTTTTTCTTCTGATTTTTAAAATGTCTTCTAGCTGATTTAAATATATCTACAACAAAACTTTTGCCTACCATTTTTTCTTCCTGAAATCAAATTGAAAAAATCGTATTTCAGATACAGTTCTCTGAATACAGAGACCCATCCATGCTGTTAGGTTCGCTGGGGCTTATGAACTTCGTGATGAAATTATTATCATCCATGGTGGCTGTGGATTTTTCTACTAACTTGCTCTTTATCAATAACCTCAGTAGGAAGGGCAAAAGTTGAAGCCTAAACTGCTCCCTCACAGCTAGAAGTGATCTCTTTACATTGGAAGTGATACTCTTTGGTGAAATAATATGGGGACATTCTGCCACTGTCCATTAGTTACCTCCGCTAAAGATAAAACTTCTTTTTTCTTTTTCCTTATCTGTTGAACATCTCTAGTAAGCCAACTAATAGCCATTCTTTAGCTAAGAGTTAATAAGTCAGTTAATAAAAAAGGTATCTGCTATGGTTTTACCTTAAATAATTTAATTGCTTCGGTTTGCAAGGCTTCTGATGGCAATGTTGTGAGAGGGGAAGCTATTCCTTCTTTGCTGTGGCAAAGGGTAGGATGTCTCCAAATCTGAGAAGCTAAGCAGATAAAATATGTAGGTTTTGCAATTAATTCAGTTCGTAAGTATGTTCAGTAAATAACTATTAGAAGATTAGTATGCTGAAACAAAACCAAACTTACTGGTATCACCTTCCATATTTAATAATTTGCAAATAAGTTGTTCAAACTCAGATCCAACATTTACACTGGTACTTCCAGCTGCAACTGTCAGATGATAAAGCCACGTGTCCTAAAGCAGAAAAACACACAGCAGCTCACTCGTTCTGTGTTGGAAGGAGCTGCTTCATCAAGATTTTGCTCTCAATTTAAAACTGCCATATGCTCCCGTTGAAACCCAAAGGAGTTTGCCTTTGTTTGAATACACCTATATTTATGGTCTCTATGTTAGAAATACTAAGCAAGGAATTCTCCTGGAGAAACTGGCAGCTCACGGCCTAGACAGGTACACTCTTCGCTGGATAAGAAACTGGCTGGACCGCCGAGCCCAAAGAGTTGTAGTCAATGGAGCTAAATCCAGTTGGC
>VZTQ01005575.1:11708-37220 GCA_013400755.1 Pelecanoides urinatrix
CGATAGGACGAGAGGAAATGGCCTCAAGTTGCGCCAAGGGAGGTTTAGGCTGGACGTTAGGAAAAAATTCTTTACTGAAAGAGTGGTCAGGCCTTGGAACAGGCTGCCCAGGGAAGTGGTGGAATCATCATCCCTGGAGGTATTTAAAAGACGTATAGATGAGGTGCTTAGGGACATGGTTTAGTGGGTATGGGGGTGTTGGGTTGACGGTTGGACTCGATGACCTTAGAGGTCTTTTCCAACCTTAATGATTCTATGATTCTAATATCGGACAGGGCTCTCATCAGAAGTCTTTTAGCCTCACAAATCATGGTTAAGTATCAGGGCAGTCTTCCTTTCCTCTTCAGAAAGCTAACGTAAGTGCCTTTTTAGCACTGCCAGATCCTGCTAACCTGGGGATAAGGCCAGAAAGCAAAACGAGGTCTCCAAGATTCCTTGAGAACAATGAAGCAGTAATAATAAAAATGGTTTAACCATACTTCTCATTTCTCCTTCACTTCAGTAGGGCAGTCTTCCCTACTCTTAGTCTTACCAGTGAAAATGGGTAACAGTATCCCAAAACGTCTCAAGAAGGTCTGCTACAGGTCTGTCTATTAGTGTACTGTGAGCAAAATCCTCCAATTACAGCATATTTGATATTCTGCACCATCTCCTTATGTAGGCAAGCCTGCTTAAGTTCATATATTTTAAAAAGGATTAGCCTCGGTAGCATTGGTTTGCAGACAAACTCTGATCGATGTTAATGAAGCAGGACCTCCTCCTTGCTTATTATATCAAACTACAAGCCAGATGACTTGTAGGTCCCCCTCCTCCTCCTCTTTAAGAAATATTCATATCACAGCACCATACTCATAGATGTGTTACTGAAACTGAATAAAAAAATCCTTTTGTTACCTTCTCATGTTTGGATCCTATAAGAAGATAAGTGGGTCCTTGATCTTTGGGGTGAATAACAACAGTGTAATGTGTTGATAATAAACTGCGACTACTAGCCTCGTAATCTTCATCAGAATCACATGATCTATCAACTTCTTCAACCTTCGCCTCAAAAAGCTTGATTTGACCAAGAGGAAACTAGAAGTAAGTATCAGAAGTGGTGAGAGAGCAAATATTTGCTTCAGTGCACACTAGTTTCATATTTCTTATTCTACAAATAGAAAGAAAAACGTGAACTACCATCAATACCCATTTGTATTTATTAATTTTCAGTCCGGCCAAGAAATGTCAGATAAGCCAGTTATTGCAGACAGCAGCAGGAGAATGATATGTACCAAAGTCTGGAAGTAAGATTTTTAAAAATTCTTTTCCAGGTGTGCTTCTGTACCTAGTTAATGCAATAAATGTCTGTAAGGGCAAGAGGAGTAATTCTTCAGAGTTTCCACACCTGGCTCCAAGCAAAACTTCCCTGGGTCAAGCCTAGAGTAATCTTGTCATTTCAAAGGACAGCAGCGTAGTGTTGACGTATCTGTTTTGTTCATACTATAAATTCACAAGATACATTTTTTGTGTGGTAGACCTTCTCACTGGTTTCATTCTTCAGTCTGAGAGATCACAGTACTTGAGTCTTAAGTTGTATATGTAGTAATGATCATTTATCAGGAAATATTTTATACGAAAAGCCATTCAAAAGGAAATTTTCACAGAAGTAACTATTTCATAGTCATTATCAACAGGAAGGCACAACGAACACAAATACAGCATGCTATTGTTTCTGTATTGTTTGTGATGTCTAGCAATGCTTAGTGATTCAGCAGAAAGAGAGGGATGTTTCCCTTTAGTAGGAGGATGGAAGGGCACTACAGTAACTAGCATCTTATTTGTGCCACATTCAAGTGTAAGCCTGAAGTTGTCTTGAAATACCAACAATGGTGAAAAGTATATGAGACTGACTCTTAGCTTCTCAATAATACTGTTTAAAAATTGAAAATATGATACTCGAGAGTAGCTGGCAAGTTTGACTCAATCTAGGGTGGGTTTCTTGAATAATGATTTGATAATGTGAGCAGTTAATAATATAATCATTTTGAAGGAAGCATCACATAGTGGTGGCTCTTTATTCCAGTGCTCTCACTAGAAAGGCTTAGAGATGCATGTGGTGATTTGTATTTTCTGTGGTGCTTCTGAAGCATTCAATGTTTTGAACAAGATAAGATTCTGAGAATCAAGAGATGTCATTTCATATACAAATAGTCAAGACTGATTTATTCACTAAGTTTAACTTAAACACAGTTGGCTGATTTATTAATTTGAGTTCCATTGTGAAAGGAGGCCAATTAAATGGACTCTATTACTGTATTAACCACTGCAGATTGTGTAATTTGTTTCTGCACAGTCACATTCAGCTACAGCAAACATGTTTTTAATTAGCAAATTGTTGGAACATTAGAAATGAACCAGCTTTGGAAAACTTTTCATACCTATTCTGCTTAAAAAAGCAAATTCTTATTCTATTACAAGCTGGCAAATTAGTTTCAATTTTGCTTTAAAAGGGCAGCAAAACTTGTTCCAAATGTGAGGGAATTATTCACAAGAATCCAGCAAACTTCTTAGATGCTTCTAAAGGGTGTGCTAAAACCCCAAAATCTTCAATGGTAAAAAGGTATCTTCATAGGAGTAAATGCAAGTTAATTTTAATGTCTTTGTATGATGAGCTAGAGATTAATACTCTAGACATTTGATTCCCCAGCCCTGTACTACACTTTTAAAGAGTAATTAAAATAAAAATTTTTGATGGATAGTTACTACAGTCTTACTCCTATAGTTCTAGAAACAAGGTTTAGTTGAATGTTTAAAAAATGGCTAAAAAAGGAAAGGATAACAAAGGGAATAACTAGCTTTATACAGAGACTATAAATTACTGGATCCAGTATGATTATTTGGCTAGATTAGAATAAATGAGATTTTCTGTATTTTTTCCAACTGTTATGGATTATCATGGCTCAGTGGACTGTTACCATGTTGTCAAGTGTCAGCAGTCTTACTAGAGCTAAGTAATAAGGTTATGAATCAAATATTCATAACCTCAGCAGCATTAACAAGAATTCTTGTAGATGTTTCCAAAATCTTGTTCCTGACCCACCTCCATTAAAAAGATGTTTCTTGATGGCAAAATGCAATGGCTTGGAAGCAAAAGGACAGGTGAAAAGTATGACTGGGAGGTGTCCTTTGTCCTGTCTCTGTACATAAATATGACTGGAAATATTAGGACCGACAATATTCAGAAGTGTGGGTAGAGAACTAAAGGTCAGGCCCAAAGTGGAAGAGTCAGGTCTTGCTCTTTCTTAGCTCCTTGTGTCCTACAGGGTATGGGATGTTGGGAGGTTAACTTAAAGCTGATTAGATCCCATTTCTTCCTTTTCTTTCTCAAACAGTATTCTCCCTAAGGTTCAGAATTAATTTTCTTTTCCCTTTCTCTTGCCATCCTCCATCTCCATTTCTGTGCACCTCATCAGTTGTAGACAGTGAGCTCCTTCTCCGTAATTCTGATGGGGAGCAGGAAGAGATCCCCCTCACAAACACATATCTGCAAAGCAGCAAACTGCATCCTGCTAGCGTTTTGGGGTTTTTTTGCCTTTCTTGCAGGACTGTGGAGGCACTTTGACATACCGAAGGACAGGATTTGGAAATCATTTGAGGGATAAAAATAACATTTATTTTCTTGAAACTTGCAGTCACTGCCCACTGCAAACATACATTAGAAAGGGTCAGCTTCCAGAAGTAAATGACAGCCAGGTCTTTTCTGATGAGTTTCACGCCTGTCAGAAAGGGAGACCTGACTGTCAGCAAATCAGTGAACTCCTTCGGCTAGGGATAAGAAGATGCAGAATATATATCATGTCCCATAGGAGAAGGAGACCAATGGGCGTGCCCTGGATTACTGTCTATTAGATAGGAACCTTCCAAGCTGACAATCTGTGGTCTAAATGTTTGGTAATCAAGATAAAATGGGCATATACTACTGTGCTGGTTTTGGCTGC
Source organism: Pelecanoides urinatrix (assembly GCA_013400755.1). Lineage (NCBI taxonomy): Eukaryota > Metazoa > Chordata > Aves > Procellariiformes > Procellariidae > Pelecanoides > Pelecanoides urinatrix. The sequence goes on from VZTQ01005575.1 coordinate 15,686, forward strand.
GGTAGAGTTAATTTTCTTCACAGTAGCTAGTATGGGGCTATGTTTTGGATTTGTGCTGAAAACAGTGTTGATAACACAGGGATGTTTTCGTTCCTGCTGAGCAGTGCTGACACAGAGTCAAGGCCTTTGCTGCTTCTCACCCCACCTCACCAGCGAGTGGGCTGGGGGTGCACAAGAGGCTGGGAGGGGACACAGCCGGGACAGCTGACCCCAACTGACCAAAGGGATATTCCATACCATATGACGTCATGCTCAGCATATATGAAGCTGGGGAAAGAAGGAGGAAGTGGGGGACATTCAGAGTGATGGCATTTGTCTTTCCAAGTAACCGTTACACACGATGGAGCCCTGCTTTCCTGGAGATGGCTGAACACCTGCCTGCCGATGGGAAGTGGTGAATGAATTCCTTGGTTTGCTTTGGTTGTGTGCGTGGCTTTTGCTTTGCCTATTAAACTGTCTTTATCTCAACCCACGAGTTTTCTCACTTTTACTCTTCTCATTCTCTCCCCCATCCCACCAGGGGGGAGTGAGCGAGCAGCTGTGTGGGGCTTAGTTGCCGGCTGGGGTTAAACCACGACAACTACGCAGGCCAACTGTACCTTAATAAAGCTGTAACTTATGGTTTAAAATATACTTCAGTATGTTATCTTCCATTCACTGAGGAAACAAATAAGGGACCTACCTTGTCTTCTTGATTACGGAAATAATACAGAATTTTTCCAACTAGGGTACACCAAACTCTTTTGGAATATCCATGTTTCACCTGAAATTACAGAACATTAGGAACAAGTACAGCCAGAGAAATAGAGACTACATTTCACCATCTCTGAACTTTGGTGATGTTGGGAATAAATGTCTTGGCTCAAATTCTTTTCCACATTACTAGACAAATAATTAAAACTGCATAACTCTATTAAGGGTGTAAGAATTAAAGCATTAGATGCTGGTCCAAAGCCCAGTAAAGCCAACGTGAGTTTTTCATTTGGCTTTGGCTCAGGCCAAAGGTAATGGAAGCTGAGGAAAATAAAGAACTGAAAGACAAAAATTCCTTTTATACAGTATTTTTATTTTCTTGAAATAAACTGTCGCAGTGAATAATACTGAAAAAGAGAGCACTCCACTGAAATAATACTGAAACTTATGCGTGTATCAAAGTACCATGCTGAACTAGAATACCACTGAAGCACAAATGGAGAACTCAACACAGGAACTAATGAATTAAAAAGACACAAAGAAAATCAAATCAAACAACCAGAATAAAAATATTGCCCAAAGTAGGTGAGTTGGTAGTCCTTCTGGATTGTTCACATTGTAAAGTACTGGGAAAGTGAATACATGTCTGTTTTGCTTGTATTTATTTTATTGCAGAGCCATTTTCATCAAGATACCATTCTTAAGAAATATGGAATGAAGCAATTTGGGGGAAGAAGTGTTCCTACCTTTGTAAGTAATCCTTTCATGGTTGGCTTGATTTCAGACTGTATGAAAAGTGGACTGGCAGCCTGTATTTTAAGAACGTTCTGTAGTACTTTGATCCATTCTTCTAAGATGTTGGGAGAATCTGCAGTCAAGTAGTATGTTCGTTTTTCTGTGCTCAGCTATTTAGTAACAGAAGAGTCTTGAGCTTTAAGAACATTATACATTCGACCCCACAGTGTGGGGGTTGTAACATATAGTACCCAGTGTAGTTTCACAGCTTTAAGGGATTTATTTTTCCCAAAACACTTTTCATTAATGAAACATTCGGTGGCCAGGCAGAGTAGACAGACTCATGCCTTCTAAGGCTTTATCTGAAAAGTTCCAGGATAGCAGAGTTGAGAAAACTCAATTTATCTCCTTTCAAACAACTTCTCTCAACTCTAATGGCTGGCCCCAAGACTACTCTCTTTATTTGTATCTCATATATGACGATCTGACCTTTGCAGCAATGCAAACAAGACTACGTGTAGGCCTTTCTATAGTTTCTATAACTGAAATGATCCTTCGATTTCAAACAAAGGGCACTGATTAATTCCAAGTCCACACTTGACTTCCAGTCCAATAGGGACTGGAACAGGGGGTCGGTTTTAGGGATGGAGAAAATAAATACCCACTGAAACACAGATGAGAAAAGCAGGCACCTGAATTGTTTGTTTTCCATCACCCTTTTCAATGTGGCTAGACGCATTTAGCTCAATTTGACCTTGAGGTTTTCGAATGACATCACTCTGTACGGAAAGAATGGAAAAAGAGTATTTTAAATCTACCAACCAATAGCAATAAGTAACTATAGAACTCATTTAAAGATTAATCTTGATAAATACTTCCTAGTTAGACATTGAGTACCTTGTACACCTCTTGAGGAACTGAGTCATGAATCACTCTCTTAACAGCTCAGACACCAGGAATGCATTTCTTTTTCTTCTAGCAGCCCTACATTCTCAGTAAAAACAATCTAATATTAAACAGCAAATAAGTTACATGTACTTACTGGAGATTTGTAGTATAGTAATTCACCTCCTTTAAGCACAAACCACCGTCGTTTCCAGGTCTTTACTTTACCACCCATTTTTAACAGATATCCAGATTTTTCCAAAGGTTCCTGATTATTTAGAAGTTAGATAAAAAGTAGTTAGGTACAAATACATACCTGTACCCCTCAGAGATATGTATAAATATACACACACAGAGATACTTTAATGACTTAAAGGCATGCTAAATAATAATTACAGTATTTCATGAGACACTGACAAAGTTTTTACAAGCATCAATTAAGACAAATGCCATGCACATGGGATAACTAATTAATATCCCTACTTACAGTTATAGTACACGAAGAAAATTAAGTGATTTGCCCAGAACTATACAAAAGAATGAAGAGTATGATGATTCCTGATTTTATTTTCTGATTATTTATATTAAACAAGGAACAAAATGAATACAATGTAAATATAGTTTTTTTCCCCAACTTCAGGGCCTAACCTGCAGACCAAATATAGGGCAGTGTAATTCAGAGCTCCACACAGACATACTTTTAGTACGTTGTCCTGGTTCTGGCTGGGACAGGGTTAACTTTCTTCCCATAGCTTGGGGGGTGTGCTGTGTTTTGGTTCGGTGTAAAAGGAGCATTAATGGCCCATTGATGCTTTGGCTGTTGCTGGGTGATGCCTGCACCAGAGCGGGGGGAGCACCCAGCTGGCCAATGGGGTATTCTATACCATGTGACATCATGCTCAGTATAAAAACCAGGGCGGGGGGGGCTTGCCCCCCAGTTCGGGACACGTGGTCGGTGGTCAGTGAGCAGTTGCATTGTGCATCGTCTGCTTTGTATATTCTGTTATTGTTGTTGTTCCCATTTGTTATTATTGCTGTTCTACTTTTGCTTTATTTCAATTATTAAACTGTTCTTATCTCAACCCGGAAGCTTTCCTACTTGTACCCTTCCCGATTCTCTCCCCCATCCCATTCTTCTATGAAGAAAGCTTAAAATAAACTATCTTCATCATCAGGCAGTCAATCCACTTCTATGTTAAGACACTAACTACTAACACAGGCCATTAAAAAACTCGCAGAGACAGACCAATACCCCATAATGGTTTGGTTTCTTTGACCTGTCCTTGCATGTTGCTCTACTTATGATTTCTTTGATGCGTCAAGTTTTCCCTGTATGAGGAAACTGTAGAAATGTATTACTGCACATAGATTTCTACTGAAGCCTCCAACTCCTTCGGTGGAATGCCCTTCTATTCCCTGAATATTCAAATAGTAATTTTAAGCTGATTATGGTTTCAAGAAAGGAAATTCTTAAGCTTTGAATTGTCTTCTGGAGTTGTCTACCTGTTTCCATTCATCATATAGAAAGCTCAGAATTATCCTCCACTTTCCTTCAATTGTTATAGTCTTACATGGCTAACTTATTGTTGGTATATTTTGCTATTTGTGCTCCTAAGGCAGTCTCTGAGTCAGCAAGACTGAATATAGAGATTTGGTAGCAGTCTTTGAACACAAATATACATACAGCATCACAGGTACACTTCTTCACAGAACTTCAGTACTCACGTTTTTTCCATTATCACTAGATGAGGAAGAGGTCTTAGGAAGTTTCTGCTCTGGCTCTGAATAGTCTGTATCTACTGAATATGCATCTGGAGGAATAGCATAATCACTTTCTGAGGTCACAGAAGACAGAGACACACCTGCGTTAAAAGAAGAAAGATGGCTCTTTATATTTTTTTATTACATTAGAAAAAAATGAGATCAGAATATCCATGCAGAAAGAATATCTGAGTAGGATCTCCAGGCAAACACAAGTATCAACATAAATCCATCAGGAACCAATATCAACATATCGAACTATCAGCACAGTGCTAATATCTGAATCCCATTTTCTTCATAATTAAACAGAGTTTAAGTCTGTGAATGAAACAACAAATAAATGTCTTCTGTTATATTACTACAGCTTTTTTAAGGGGGGAGTTAGTGCCATGCATCATACTCATTCCATAGAAAACGAATCCAGGATCTTTAATTAAACTAAGCAACTTTCCCCTTTCCCTTTCTATCATTCGTTCTGGTATCTGGATTTCTCATGCAACTGCTTGTGTACTAAGAAGCTATGCTCAAGATCTGCTATATGTTGAAGCTGTAGGTGACTGTCCTTATTTTGCAATTAGTATGAATTGTTATACTGATGTTTTCTGAAAATCTGAATTCCAGATTTCAGGATTTTTTTTAGATTTTATTAGCTTTAATCCTGAGAAAAAAGGTACCCTGTTTTCAATTCTAGTGAATCAGCAATAAAAATTAAAACTCCTCCCTTATTCATCATAGAAATAATGATTTTCAAACATGTGAACATGTCCTTTTGTAAGCACTGATGTTCTACTCTGAAGGGTTACTCCCAAAGATTGAAATGAAGATGCCTTTTTTCCTTTGTTTCATTAATCTCCAAACTCATTTGCCAACTTTATTTAAAAAAAAAAGCTTTTCTCATTTATTGCTTTGGTAAGCCACCTGGGCTTTCAGAGTGGGTTTTTCTCTTCTCATGTAGGATCTTTAATAACAAATATGCAGCAAGCTAATTATGCGCCTAGTGAAATTTGTGATGGCCTAGCTTTTTAAACAATACGATCTCAACAAAGATACGTACATATGTGTTTTGTGGCTAAGAAAGGCTTCCATGCATGAAACAAAAGCACAAACAAAAGGAATGGTTCCATTTTACAGACACAGATATAAATTGTAGGTGAAACCAGCTATTAAATTAGCTAATTTATCTTTCCTGTTGTGCAAGCATGTAACATGAGATGCATCTGCAGCCATGGCACTGGTTTTTGCTTAGCAAGATGGAGCTGCTGGGAAGCAGGAACTATGGGTCCTTTTCACACTAATGGAGCAAAACTGTAACGGCATCACTGGAAAGAGGACTCGATGCCATGTGTGGCTGGCACTGGAAAACTGCTAGTGAACCAGTGGCTCTATCTACCTGCTCAAGCGTGACAGAGTGGAGCTCCTGCTAACAGGGATTTTAACATGTATAATGGAGACTACTGAATAATGTTATTTTGCATTTCTAAAGCAATGTATAGTGAAGGATCTTAACACTCAGCCGCACTGGGATCTTAGATTTAGTCCCCCTTGGTTTACCCAGTGAAGAAATACTCACAGGGATAAAACACTGATACTGTCACCCCATGAGGAAGCATTATATCTTTCAATGTTATGAAGCATATTATTTTCATTCTGCAGATGGAAAACACACAATTACCTACAGCTGTGAGAGTGTCTTCCACAAAAGACAGAACATTACTAGATTCAAGTGTTTTAACTAAATCTTTGAAGAGGACCTTGAGACAATCACTGTAAAAATGAAAGAAGTCTTTTACTGCATGAGATGACAGAACCAAATACTCTGTTGAGGGAACTTTTCCACTTACTTTCTGATCACATGAAACTGCTACTTTGTTTTATACACTTGAATATATGTGGGGTTTTCTTCTGATGACAATTACTTTTTTCTAGGTCATTTTTATCTACCTACAGTTAAAGGTCATAGGAAGTCCTTGGCATGACACAGTATAGATAGAATAGAGTTTCTTGCTTTAGATGTACAAGTCACTTTTCCCTCCTGACAACAGCCAGCTACTAAATTAATGCCTTAAAATAACAACAACAATAAAAAGAAAGCCATGTGCAACAGTCCTTTTTCCTGCTTGAATAATAGATCTAGGCTTTAATAGCTGATATAAAAGCCTAGATTTAAGATGTCCATGCTGTTAAGGAAGAAATCAATTTCTAAGAAGATCATGTAAACTGCCTAGTTTTCCAAACTTCCCAGAAGTTACTCCTTCTTACGGTTTTTGCCTACCTCGTTTCATAGCCCGAGGACTACCTGGACCAATTCTGCTTCGAGAATCAGACTCAGAAGTCCTTGAGCTGGACCGAGAGCTGTCTTCTTCCTCAGATCCTGATGACTCATCTATAAATGGGCTGTTGCTTATTTGAGTTGCTTTCTGCAGAAATTAACACAACATTCTTTGACACCTTGCATAAAGGGTATCAGTCATTTCCTTCGTACCATAACAGAGCTCTGCTAGCCTCTTAATGTTCAAAGTTGTTCTTACTTGGGTTTTGAGTTTTGGCACACAAATATCAAGGTCAAACTGAATTCCCTCTGTATCCTCAACCACCCCCACACTTTAAAACAGAAACCTGAGATAGCTCAAGGCATGGGTCTTTCCAAATCACAAAAGGCTGCCAGAAAACAAACAATGCTGTGATTAGTTACTGCTGGCTATCTGATTATAAACAGCTTTGGCACTGACACAAAAACATTTCTCCACACACACACACTTTTAATTATGGCATGGAACACCATGTGGCTCTGTTTAATAATTAGCAAGCCTTTGGAAAACATCAGCAAGGAACTGAAGAAGAACTGACCTGGGCTAGTAACATTTTATAAGCTGCAATAATTTTTTTCCAGCTATTTGACATTTCCATTACTTCTGGGGTTCTGTGATCTCTAAACATCATCTTATGACATATTTGGCATGGTAGCATCCAATGTGAAACAGCAAGTTCCTGGATGTGAAGCCTAATAGTATTTAAAAATTTCCTTTAAACAGTAATACAGTTACCCCTTTCAAAGTGGTGTAGACAGGAGTGGTCATGTTCTTGTATATCAGAGATGTATATAATCCAGAGATGGAGTACGAAGTTAGTGAAACAGCACCTAAAAAAGCAACATATTGTATAAATGACCTTCCTAATTTACCCCTCAATTAACCAAATTCTAATTGTATAACTGCTATGAAACGCAAACTAACTCCTGAACTGTTTTGGACATGAGATTTATAGCTTTTTGAAATTTACAATGGTTTCAAGGAGTATAAGTAAATTGTAGTCACGACCACTAACCCTTTTTAAATTGAAAGTACAATCTCTTACCTTGGTACCTGGTATAGAATCTTCAAAGTGAATTGCAAAGAAAACTGGAGTAAACAAAGTACAAATTCAGCACAAAGTCAAGAGGCAAGGTAATAGAAGACAATGGAAAGATAACCAATGGTCGTCTAGGTGTTAAATAGCAGATAACTAAATCTCCTTAGTATCTTAGAGGAACATGGGACATTTGGTTCTTGCTTACAAATCACCATAAAAAGAGGATTTTTGTTCATGAGACAATGAACAGCTAAACCACTTACTTTTGTTAAGAGATTCCATGGTGAAAGCTTCAGACATCCTTAAACCAGATTTGGCTACAGCATAAATTCTGCTTTCCTATATAAGCAGAATGGATTTGATGGTAGATAATTAAAACACAACAATTACTTTTCTTCTGTTTAGCCTCCCCATAGCCTCCCAGTCTTTGTTTTAGTACAACCATGTGATGAAGTGGTTGATAAAATGGCGTTATCAGTAGCAGCTCAAAAATGCATCCTTCTTTCATATGCCATAGCCACTACACCCAATCGCTACTTGGTTATCGGTCAGCGCGGGGGGTGAGCAATTGCATTGTGCATCACTCATTTTGTATATTCTATCATTATTATTTTCCCTTTGCTGGGCTAGTAAACTGTCTTTATCTCAACCCACGAGTTTTTCCCACTCTTACCCTTCCGATTCTCCCCCTGTCCCATTGGGCGGGGGGTGGAGTGAGTGAGCAGCTGCGTGGTGTTTGGCTGCCTGCCAGGTTAAACCACGACAATGACTTTAAAATTTTACTTGGAAACGTGATCAATAACTTCCGTGGTCTGTAGCTGTCTTCTGTCGACTTAATTGTATAGGTTGTGAGTGGTACAGTGGTTATAGCAAAGGCACTGACACCAGCACTCTTAGGCTTTATTGGTGTTAAGATAAATAAATAAATGCAGTTGCAAGCATTACCTCACTGGATATACTCAGAAAGACATACGTAACTTAGATGTGACATGAAAAAAATTGGTCTTATCTACAAAAATAGTGACCATGTTTTTCAACAGCAGAAATGCTGTGCTTCAAATCAAACTTGCTTCTGAGTTTGTCCTCCTAGCTGCAGTTAAGGTAATGTCCTGCCTTGTCATCAAAAACAGAATGAGAAAGGTAGAAGCAACAAAAATCATAGAAGAGAAGCACAAAAATGAGTTAGTTTCACCAGGAGGAAAAATATCTATCATTACACTTACCCAGGAAGGAAACCGATGTAATGGAGGTGTTGGAGGTTTGTTACTAGCACCCTTTTTTGTTGTATCACAAGGTTCCTGGGCTTCAGCATTTTGTGCTTCAGTGCAGTCATAGGTAAACACTCCTTCATCACTGCCAATCTCCATTTTCTCTAAAATATCAGTATCTTCTCCATCCACCAGATCAATGTCTGTTTCCTGAGGTCTCCACGGACGTATCATGCTTATGGCATTTCTGTTTCTACCAAACATTCTGTCAGAACTCAGCTGGGGCTGGCTTAGATGTTTCTTTGCTAACGCTGAATTTATACTAAACACATTAGGAGTCCGTAACTTTGGAGGTGGCAAATTTGAGGGAGAATCTGACGGCGTTGTGCATTGAGAACCTGCAGAAGGTGCTAGAATTGGGTGTTTGGGTGTCAGAGCAGGGGTTAAAACTGGACTTGGGGTATTTGCCTCACTGGATGAGGATGAATAATCTAGCCTCTGAGATTGAAATTTCTTATTCAGTTCATCTGAAGAACTATCTTGGTCTTTCTTTTTACTTGTGAAATCAGAGTTGCACTTTCCACCCGGATTGTTCTGGCCTTTTCTTTGGGACCCTTGCTGCCAGGAGTATAACTTCTTGTGCTGAGTCCTCTGAACACCAAAACTCTCTTCTTCAAACAGAGAACTACTGTCATCAGATGCTGTCAAATACATTTCGCTCCCCATTCTACTGTACCTTGCATTCTCTTCAGATGTGTGGCTTGAGAGAGTCGATGCACACCTGGATTTCAGTCCTTTATTCTCTCCTCCATCCTCGTCTGAGCTCCAGTCACTGCCGGTAGTGCAGGAGTTCTTTGACATGTCGCTGTCTATGTCTTTGGATGAACAGCTCGTTCTCACATTTTTGTTCTGGCCTGATCCAGAGGAACTTTGTTGCAATGACTTCTGACCTGTATTGCTCTCATGTGCAGGACCAGTAAAGGTAGTTTCCAGGATATCCTTCTCTAGAGGAGAAATACAATGAACATGAGAAAATTACTTTAGCAAACTTGACTGCTGAAGGATTTTGTCATCATGTACACGTGCAAATAGTAAGTAGGTAATCATTTCAAATGTGTAAGCACATTTAAGTTTTTTGAATATTGTAAATAATAAAACTTAAGAAAATTATTATAAATTTTTGAATGCAACTGAAGTTGCAATGATGTTTGCCAAAAAGCTGTATCAGACATTACTCAAAGTTTTAGCCAAACTAAAAAAGGCAATAAATGTAAAGATGAGCAGAGTGAAGCCATATTTTGAAGTAAACCAGGTATGTATGAAAACAAAAAACAACCCCAAAACAAAAAAAACCCCAAAAAAGTCTCAAGAGAGCATATAAATTTAGCTGCTTTATTAAATCTAAGGAAAATCAAAGTTTAGTAAAAGCTTGCCAGAAGATATTTACATTAACAAATCAGGTATTCTGAGCATTTCTACAGTGTTTATATACAGAAATTTCTTCTGCAAGCTATTATTGTATTCCCAGTGTGAATGCTTAAGACAGGCTTATGAAAAATGCTTAGGGAAAGACACTGTATTAAAAATAGCTTTGTTTATGCTGTTCACTTTTACCTGGTTTTGCAAGGGAGAGCTATAGCTTGCAGCGTGTCAGTGAGGCCTATGTGCTCCCCCTGAGTTAAAACAGATGTAAGAACTAGGGTTCTTCTACACAGACACTTGGAAAAGTTAATGTTCAATAGCTGTATGAAGTTAAAGTGGATTGGATAAGCCAAAGATTTTAATTTAGTCCACATTAAAGTAATGAAATCACAAAAGTTGATCTGTTTCCATCTAGGTTCTACTTCTTACCCTTTCCCTTGAAATAAAATTCTTACATCAATTTCCTCATCTATAAAAATGGAAATAATAAAATATACCCACCTTTATAATGAACTTGGCATCATATAAATATACAAAATATTAATAGGAACTAGTTCAGTTTCTGATGTTCTACAGATCTCAACTTGCTATTTTTGGTACCATGATTAACTGTGGAGAAAATGCTGAAGTCATGAATAGCACTGTGGGACTCAAACGAAGGACCAGAGCAACAGTCTACTTCCTGGGCTTGTCATTGCTTAAGGGAGGCAGCAAGCTGCAATGGACTTGCTTATGATTATAATAGCATAACAGCATGCCAATTTCCTGGCATTGCCAGATTTCAGGGCTTGTTGGGGAAATTGTATGAACTGATCAGGGAGTTTTCTCCTTCTTCGGACAGGAAACAATGGTGCGAAAAGATGCCTGAGACTCTTCTGCTTTTTCTGACCTTGATCATACTAATGAAAGATTACTGAGCTGTTCTTGTTGAGTTAGGGCATAAAACGAACACTGGGACACCAGTGATAACATAGATAAAATATACAGAAACTGGACTTAGGTGAGACTCTACACAGGCATAAAAATGTCCTGGGGAACTGGCAGCCTTAAACTCCTTACGCTACTGTGGAGCAAACCTGGGCCACAACAAATTCTTTCCTTTGCAGCCAAAGCACGCGTCAGCCATTGCATGCTACCAAACAATGTGTTAGTGGTATTATGGAGACTCTACCGCTCAACAGGATTTCCTCCTACTAATAGAGACTAGCATTGAAGAGGGAGAGAGTACCGTTATGTACTTTGAAAACAGCTGGTTTGGATACACTGACATAGTTGTTGATTTTAGTTTTCCACCCGTGTCGGAATAAAATGTCAGTATTGGTGACTAAGTACCTAGCATGTTTTTGCCTTCAGTGTAGTCTGACTCTTTAGATGAAGACTTGCTTATTTCTTCAAACTTAGGAGATGGCTGAGGACTTCTTGCTCTATTTGAAAAGCATCCAAAAGTCAAACTGCTCAGTCGCTGACACTCTCCAGGTTTTTGTGTTGAAGTAACAGATTTCTTGCCCGTAGCTTCTGAAGAACAGTAATTCAGAAATCTTTTGTTAATGGGATATAGCAAGCTATGCTTCTGGTCTCTTTACTCTGCAGTATAAAGTTGTTGTTTTTTTAAGATAACTAAAATTTAGCCAAAAGATAATAAAAAATTTATAATAGGAATAAAAATCTGCCTGATACCTCCTCACATCAAAAGAAACCCAGAGCTACATTTCTAGTTCTTAAAGATTGATTTTTTAGTATAGAAAGAAAAAAAAATCTTTTAACAATTTCACAGCAATAAGATATAAAACATGCACTTAACAGAATGAAAACCTAGTGGAAATACCTGATTTTAGTCTACTGTGGCTGAACTTAAACCTATGGATTGGTCTAGGATATATAATATGGGAAAGACTGTAGAACAATAGTATTAAAATATGTGGCAGCCTTCCCTTTGGAGAAAAATATTATGAGAATCTGTAATAGGTGCTACAGCAAATACAAAGGAGTAAGTTACCAGTCTTAGAAGGTATACATGGAGGGCTTCAAGAGAATGTGAAAGCATAAAATGATTAACTGCCTCGAGAATATGAAATCCGTCCTTAGGGACAGCTGTTCTGCCAGAAACTGATACGAAAGAATGCTGTCCATTCCTGTTTATAAAAAGTTCTGTGGCAGATCCAGGAACAAAAGGTCCTTTATCCATACCTGTAAACTGCTTAAAACAGTACCACATGATCATAATTTATAGCCTGTTGCCAGCATGGACACTGCAAATGGTAATAAGTTTCTTAATATTTTTGAGCATATCAGTAAATGTGTGTTGAAAACCAGCTGACAAATTCTTAGTGTCCCAAAAAGTCTTTGGAAAGATCTCTTGGAAGAGGATGACTAAAGCTGTTAAGCGCTGAAGTATATAGAATTGCTACCAATCAAAAAATAGCAAAGAAAGAAATCAATCCAGTTTCCTCATTAACAGAGAGGCGCATCTTAGTTTAAAAGCTTCATATTGTGTATGTATTTTGTAAATATTTATATTTTCATATTATTATGCATATTACATGTGTACACAGACATATATATACACACATATACACACATTTCTAAATGTCTGTGTATGTGCATATATACATGAGATACATTATCAAGAAATGAGGGCTAGGTAGCAAACTAACAAGATTTTCATATGATAGTAAGTTGTCGGGTCAACCAAGTATGGAGAGGACTGTGGAAACCTTCAGGGAGACTTAATAAAGTTGGTGAACAGACAACATGGTGGCAAATAAAATTCAACTTTGATTAATGTGAAATAATGCTCTTTGGAGGGGATATTCCTCTTTCCCATATTTACATTTTATGATTTTTAAATTAACTATATCCACTTGGAGAGGAACCTCATGATACTGTGGCTGAATTAAGGTTTTGGATCACTGTACTCAAATGTAGTAATTAAAAAAATCTTATCAGAATTCTGCTTCCCAGCTGAGCATTTGCTAGAAAAAGCAGATGCAGACTGACATTCATCTATTCCTTAACAGTGCTAGGACTACCTATGCTATAAAGAAGTAAAAGCAAAGATCTGACATAAATCCAGTCAACTCTTCCTATTTGCAGAACCTCTTAAATAACAGAGATACCTGTTGACCCAACAAAAACCAGTTGTGGTTTGTCTGCATGTCTTTTTAATAAAAATTAAATTATTGCTCGCCTAGCACTTTCATGTACAGTCACTCTGATGTCAATTCATACTAACTGAAATCTGTGTGATTTCACAGACTATTTCAATTATGTGGATGCACAAATTAACAGGGAATAGAAAGAAGTATGCCACATATAGAGAAGTTTTTAAAAGATTTGTACATTTACCTTGCAGTTTAGATTGTACTGTTTTCATCTCTTTGGTTTGCTTTTGGTTGATCAAGCGAAGGTTCTGATTTTCCACCTCTAACTAAAAGCATATAAATGTAATCTCATCCATCGGTGAAGCAATTTTTAAAGTCATTACATCATTTAGATTTTCTCTGAATTTCTACCTATCTAAGATTAAAGCTAGTTCAAATGGTAAGCTCCTCTCTGCTACTTCTCTTAATGCCAGTCTAGGCATTTGTTTATTCTGAACAATGAAAGTTGCTGCGATGATTATTTGCTCAACTTCTGTTAAAATCATTCCCCTAACCAAGCAAACCCAAGACTGCTTTAAAAAGCCGTAATAATTAAGAAAAAAGAAATCTGCATTGGCATTTTTAATAAAAGCAGAGGACTAGAATTACAAACTTTTGCACTGCTTGGCAAACCCAAGAGCAAGCAGTGGAATTGGAGGGAATGACGGTGCTAATGCCTGCTACCATCCCACAGCAAAAATTTAAAAAATAGGTACCAAAAAACTTTATACAGAGCAGAAGACCTTCTACAGGAAGAAAAAACCCAACAACTCATTGCTGTAGCCCACTACGAGGAGGTAGAACATGTTGGTTCAAACTCCTGCTCCGAATTACGCAAAGAGAAGATGTGAATCTGAGTATCCCATATCACACAGAGGGGAGCCAGCAATTCCACTTCACATTGGGTGACACCTACCCACCTCTGTGAAATTGGCTTGAGATTCTCCATATTTCAAACTAAGTAAATAGTTTGAGTCATATTTGATTTTGTCCAAACTTTTTCAAGATAATTTTAGCTAAACTTGTTTGCATTTTTATTAAATGATTTCAAAAACTCTCCTCGCAGACTAATAGTAAATGTTACTTCTGTTTCCTACTTTAAAATAATAATTTAATTGTTTTTCAACTGGAGTGAGTATAATTTCCAGTTAACCACAACAGAGTAGGAGTTTAACTTTTACAGACAACTTCAGATGTTATACACGCAAGGAGGAGAAAGCACAGCTGCACACCAAAACTGGCAGCCTTAGGCAGGGCAAAGACATGGTTATCTCACCGCAGCAGAGAAACATGGGAGACAACTAGTCTCTTTTGGGAATAGACCTGGTGCCCCTGAAACTATTAATGACTAAGAGTACTGTGGGCATTGGAAAATAAAAAATGATCAAGCCCTTTTTTCTGCCAGGCCCCAGCAGACTTGGTCGGCTTTCTGGGGATTATTCACACTTCAGGCATCTGCTTGAGCAAGCTCAGTTTGCCAGCTAATCTCTCTCAATTAGAGGAGATAAGTACACCTTCCAGAGAGCAGTTCTGGGCCTTTGCTCCATAAAGAGGACACAGATATACTAGCTGACCAAATCAGACATCAGAATTTAAGTGACATGGATACTCTGCCCTCTGTGCTGTTGTTTTCATTTTTCCTCTTTCAAGCAAATAACTATATAGATCAATGAAACTGGAAAGCATTTTTTTTTACTATAGCACAAAGCCCTTTAAGAGCCAAAAAGCCTAAGGGATATCCAGTCACACCATTATATTTTCTATATAAGTATTGTAGCAAGAGTTATACCTCATGGAGCTTGACTGTCACCCATTCTTTTATTTTAGCTGCTTTTTCTTCTATGATTTTTGCTTCTTGCAGTCTTATTTGCTTCTGGAAAAAAATTGACATAAGCATATTTTCCACTGAGTATTATAGTCTGCCTGAGTAGTATCTTCAGACACAAATCCTAAGATTGCTTGAAGTAATTCAGTCTCCTGGGCAATATATGGTGATTTTTTAAAAGACGATGAATAGGCCGTTCACAGAGGCTGCTGTTCCTCTTTCCTCTAGGAAGAATGAAAGCTCTTCAGAGGAGACAGTGAAGGGGAAGAATATCTCTCCCCTCTTAAAAGTTAGGTGTTCTTTCAAAGGAAGCCAGAGCATAATTTGCAAGTAAATAAACCTTATTCAAATTATATACTTCTAATGGGAACCTCTTTAATCAAGCAATAGAAATAATGCTACATTTTTCTGTCCTCTATTGATCTTAATTTTTATTTTCCTTTTGTGTAATTAAGAATAGACTTGATGCTCATCTTTTGTAACACCATTATTTCTGACCTGTTCTTCAAGTTGTTGCTCCAATTTTTGTATTATGTCATTTTTATCTTGTATCAGGATCTCCAGATCTTGACATCTCTTATACAACCTGGTTTCTGATTCGCTCGTTTGAACATTAGCTGCTTTTAATTTTTCTTCCATGACCTGCACCTATTTGGAAGGTCAAACATAAGACTTTAAGAAACATAATACTCGAAGCTAAAGGTAGTAATTTAACCACAAAATGGACTGTTAATATTGTCCCCACACTTAAGATTCAAGATAACCCCGCAAAGTTCTGAAGTGTACTTGAGAAGAAATTCCACAGTTTGTTATATCTCCCTATGCATCTAATACCAATGGGACTGGCAAAACACTGATAGACCTTATACAGATTTTGTTAGTATTAATGAGAGGCTTCTAGGTTTGCAACACACAAGCTGTTAGAAACACCAGTATGGGAAGAATGAAATTTATGTATAGGGAGCTGTTGTTGGGCTTAATAAACGACGTCTGAATAAATAAACAATTGCACAGTGTAAAAAAACCCCAACAAATTATCAGAAGTGTTCTAAAAAATGGCTAAAAAGTACTTGGCTTGTAGTCAGGAATGTTTTCTAACTCCAAATTAGTACATGAACATTTTTTGTTCTTACAATTTTCAGTTTCTATCTGTCTCACAGTAGGATACAAAGGATTTTTAGGGAATACCAGATATGTTCATAAAATGTCTGGAGTAGCTATATCTGCCATTTGGAATCAAAAGGCAACTTTGGTTAAATATTTAGTCAGGATCTCATTCTTTAGATGATGTAACTTTTACAAGAAGAACAAACAACACAGAATAATCATAATTATAGAATAATATTTAGAGACTGTATCAGACAGCCTTGTTTTATTTTCTTCCAGATTTTCTAAAACAGGTCATTGTTTCCTCTCCATTTTGTTTCCATGTGCTTCATATATCAAAGACTTGTAATGCATCAATGATGCATGCTCCTTACATGTATCTATTTTTGATTTGTGCTGTTAGCTTTGACTTTATTGAACTGAACTGGATAGTGAGCAGAGAAAGGTGTTAGAACATCGCTGGTAAGACAAATCAATAGATGTAAAAAGAAAGTGTCTTCTCCCTCTTGAGCAATACTTAAGAAAAATAGCAATTTTCTGAATTTCCCTTCAGTAACATGCATATAGCTAGTGGAGGTATTTTTCTATTTATATATATACCTGCTGAAAAGCTCTCTCTGCTTGACGATCAGCATCTATAACTTGTTTCTCAAGCTGTTGCATCTGTAGATAGATAAAAACATATAGTAAAATGGCCATGCCTTCTGCCCATCGCCAGAAATACCACAGTGAAACATATTTTCATGGTCTGTTTTGAAAAAGAAGAAGACAGGTTGTTGGCAGGAGCATAAAAATAAATAAAAGGATAAACAGCATGTCAGACTGGGAAGAAAATTCGCCGTTATGACTGTATTAAAACATTGTTAAGATTCTTCTACAGAAAAAAAAATTAATACAACTTTTCTACATAGTACAATTTTGTGGCTGCTATATGACATACTGCTTTTTCTCCCTGCTACCAAGAGTAGAAATTCCTTTGACAATAGCCCTGAAACTTTCCTCATGCAGGCTCATAGTCTTAGAAAGTGCTAACTTCCTTCATGTCCTTCCAAAACTGGCAAGAGTAAAGGGTACTCCGCACATAATACAATTTGGCCACTAATTCTTCTGAAGTCGGCAAGTTTAGCCTTTGGGAGGAATTGTGCTACGAGGCCTGTCCCAGACTCCTCCACCCTCTGTGTGAAAGAAGCTACGTGGCAGAAGAGACAGGGTGGATTCAAGTGCTACGCAGAAAAAAAATGTGAAAAGCCACAGCAGAAACAGATAAAGACAGAGACCAGCCCAACATGAGGAGTGAGCCGCAGGTCCCTTTTGAGAGGTAAGAGACCCTGATCTGTTCCACCATAATGATGCCTAATAAATCAAAGGCTTAACCTTTGCCCCGTGCCTCGGGAAACCCATGCATTTCACATGATTTATTTTGAAGGCTTTTCCAACAATGTGGAACAGAGGAGGCCGGAAAGAAACTTTTTTAAAACACGTTGTTACATTTTGGTAAGAGCTCTCGTCTGATTTTGGTGAACGATACCATTATGACGCTTTAAAAAGTAAACTGAGGTTTGAAATCATACTAGAAAGAACCTAAGGAAATTAATGTATTATTTCTTAACTTAAGGACTTATGGGTTCTCAGGAAATACCTAGCCAAGACCTCCGTTCATCTGAATAGGATGAAACATCAAATACTTAACATTAGGATACTCAATATTCGGCTTCAAAATTGTTCATAGAAAAGCATATGATAGAAATAATGCAAATGAAAAGAATTCATTCCTTTTCCAGTTTACTGCTTGGTTTTAAAATAATCATTCTGTCCTGTTTGTACTCGACTTCTGACATCTTTCACTTTCTTTGTCTCTTGTTTTTTTCTCCCCAATTATGTTGTCAATCACAAGAATCGGTTTTGTGTACTTTTAGCACCTCATCCAGACAGGGACAGCAAGTCATCATTTGCTATGAATCAAAAACTGAAAACAGAGAAAATGAGTTTTCACTAACATACAAAAAAGCTGTGACTGACCTTCTAGTACTTTCTCATACGATATAAAAACCCAAAGTCTACATCATAATACCACAACACACTGTTGATAGAAGAGCAACAAACATTTCACAATACGCACAGTTATGGTCGGGTCCCCAGTGAGTTGTTTTGCAAGAACAGTTCTAAGGAAATTATCATACCAGTCATTCATGTACTAACAGTCTGGACAGATGGACAGGAGGAGATGAACCTTTGTTGTTCCTCTCTGGTCACGTGTATTTAATTTTATACTTGTACAACTTCATGTCGAGATTTTAACTTTGAATTTAATTTTTAAAATTTTGAATTCTAAAGTTACTTTCCATCTGTCTTTTTGGTATTATGTTCAAATAGAAGTTTGGTTTACAAGATTCACTTTAATACAGTTTTTAAGATGTTTCTTTTTTAGTGAGTTGGCAATTCAGAAATGGAGGTTATTTCTGAACTTATGGTCAGCTAAAATTTCACTGTAGTAAAAGCACTATGCTAAACCAAGTAAAAGTGCAGCTATTGTATCAATAATGAACATTGTTAATACTCTATGACATTGACAGAAAACTCCTTCAGATACTCATAATATGAAATTCACTGTTGGTGAATAGCAAGTTGTTCATCAGTTTTCACAGTCAAACAATTTGTAAATGCACGCGATTGCCATGGCAGTAATTGGAAATTTATTTATGTTCCATAAGTAAAATTCAGTTCAGCTGTAAGGTTGTATCAGAAACCCGGCAGATTTAATAAATGGTAATAGAACCTGAAAATTCTGCTTGCCAGGTCGACATAGCTGCCAGTGCAGCTCAACTAGCTCTGACTCAGCTTAAACCTGAAAACAGGTAGTCTCTCTAGCAGTATCTAATGATCACTGAACCACTGTACAAGCATTAACAGTAGTGCTGCTCTTCTACACAACAGTTTGAGTTCTGGATAATACAGTGCACTACAGACCTAAGTTCCTTCTGCATTTCTGCACTGAAACTGTATTCCTCCTGCTAGGAATATATACTGTTGCACAGGACCAGGAACATCATAATATGTTCCTGTAGACTACTGGGACACAGAATATGGTTTGAATAAAGCAGTTGCTAAGATGAATGTAAAGCTAGGAGCCAAAGGAGCTGAGAGAATAACTACCAAGAAAAATAGCATTCAGAGATTAAAAATGGAAGTACAAGGTTTATTTTTGCTTCTGTAAGATTTAACTAGTTCAAGAAGGTATGCTTTGGGTGATCTCACACTACAGATAGGTCAGTCAGCTTCCTGGCAACAACTAAGTGTGATATTTTATTTGGAAAATTTCTAAAGGGTCTTCAATTTATTTTAGGAGGCTCCTGTTAAAAAAAAAAAACAATCACCTATGTTATTTAGCAAGAATGGAATACCATAGTTACCAAACACAAGCACTTCTATTACAGTTAAATTGGCCAGGATTTCAATAATTTGATGCTATGTAACAATTACTAAGTAAGTCCTGATTTTCCCTTTATTTAGAGTTTATATAGGTTTGCTTTGCAGTGCCTATTGTAACAATGATGAAACTTTAAAAATATATAATTTTTTCCCATTTGTATAAATAATCCCTAGCCAATCCACAAAATGGTTTTGCCTGAAAAATGAGATTTACATCTATACTCTAACTGCTTTGCTACTCTATGGGCCTGTGAAGTTAAAGAGAAAAAATGATTGCTTTAGGATACTCTGAAGGCTATCAAACTTGTTGGGCAAAAGACTGTAACTGGTTCCAAGGCAAGGATTTCTCTTCACAAAGAAAATACAACCTTAAACCTTCTTCTTAAGTTAGTAAGATTTTTCATAACAATGATCACAGCATTACTGAGAGAGAGAGCGAGAGAGAGGAGCAAGAGAAGGTGAAAATATGTGACTGGAATAGTAGCTAATTGTTTAAAGCAAAAGTCATACTTTGAACTCCTCAAGAATAAAATGCAGCAGTGAATTCTCTTTATCCAGCAACTATGAAAACAATTTCAGACCATGGATAGATAGCTTAAGATCCTCAAATTATAAAAAAAAAAACCAACAACACAAATGATACCTAAACTTAACCTCATGATGGAAGTGGCAGGTAACTGTAGCCATATCCACATTTGGAGGCAAAGGTCAGTGTGCTTTACAGACACAGAAGAAAGAAGTCTTACCTATGGCTGCGACTTGAATATTGTCAACCAACTCTGACTTTATACAGAAAGTGATTAGAAAAACAGAAAAGTCTGTTGAATTAGATTTGTGTCCCACCAGCTTCTTTCTATATACATCTATGCAAATCACTAGTATCACTGGAATTAAATGGTATATATCAGCTGTTAGGCTAGACATTTCTTGAATGAACTGCAGTCTGTAAACTATCAACAGACATAAAGTTGGCTTCCCAGGAGAAACATGGAGGGCCAGCATGTCATTGATAACATTTGGCACATGAAGTATATTTAAGCTTAATTTTCTATCATGTCCTGAATTAGATAACTTGAAATAACGCCCCAGTTCAACAAACCTCTTGTAAGGAATATTCTTGTCATGCACATCTATGATTAGTTCAGACTCTTTCCAAAATTTATTAAGGACTCAGAAGTGTCCTGTCATAATCTATACTGGTTTTCATTTTACAATCTTAAATATAAAGAATAAATGTTTTAGGCCCATGAACAAAAAATACACGCATACTGGCTAAAGAACAATATCAACATAGGTACAGAAGAACAGACTGCTACTTTAACCTGCACTTTCTCCTCCTCTTTTTGAGTGTAAAAATCCTCTTATAATTTCCAGAAAACATGTTAATGAATTATGGAAAATAATATCTATTGTTAAAAACAGATTTGTTTTTAAACTTAGTAAGGAAATAGCCACTCTACATCTGACAGTCATCAAATTGAGCTATTTTTGTTCAAACAATGAACAGAGAAATGCCACATGTGAATAAATACCAAATGCTTTGAAGAAACATGGCAGCAATAAAAACAAAGAGGTGTACTGCCTTGGAGGTCTGGACATTGAAACACAACACACAGTCACTGGGAATTTTTTACAATACAAAAGCAAATCATATAGGGGCTATTTTTCAAAGCTCAATTGGAAGTTTCTTGACTGTATTCAGACATGTTCAACATACATTTTTGTGCAAGTAAAGAAATTTTTGTTTTATTAAAACATGTATTGCATGAAATCACATCTATTTTTGTACCAAAGGGTATAAACTTAAAAGTCATCACTCATAAATTTTAAAAAATACTCCATTTATATGCATATATGTGTATATATACTTTCATACATATATACAGATCACTGATTGTCATGTGCGTTTGAGAGAAATTACAGCACTAAATTGATAATTTTCCTGATATTTGAAAGAACTATTTAATAATTTTAAAGGAAAT
>VZTQ01005575.1:37269-57077 GCA_013400755.1 Pelecanoides urinatrix
TAATTTTAAAGGAAATATTTTTTTTAAAAATAAAAATTGTTGAGATCTGAAAATGTATGTTATTTATAGGAAAAAACCCCTAATTTTTTATCCAAGTCTATTTTAAACATAATAACTTGTCCCATTCACATTTAAAATTTACATTATAATCAGTGCATAATACACTGACTCCTAATTTTTAATGTTATAAATAACACAGTTGTATCATGTAGACTTTTTGGAAATTTTTTTGACATAAATACAGGAAAAAATATGACCATTAATGAATGAAAAACATCACTTCTCTGTAAGCCTTTCAAAGCATGCTGATAATAGGTCAGAGTTTTCAAAAAGGAAAAAGGAGTTACAACCCTCTGAAATACAGCGTGTCTATTGATTAAGTGCAGAACTTCCAGTGACTTGAGAACGGTATGTTTAGAGTCTGCTTTTTTCCTTGCATTTCAATTTTTCAATTCTTCCTCGTCTGAAAAAAGGCCCAAACCATCTGTGGTTGAAAAATAACGTTCCACATAAAAAGCAGTAAATTTGTCCATTTTTAGATTTAGTGAACTATCAGTCCTCACACCACATAAGACTTACCAAAACTGAGGAAACATGGGGATATGGTTGCTTCCATAAATAAACAAATAGGAGAAGCAAGTGAGGGATAAACACACCTAAAACTGTCTTTCAAAGGTGCAAGCAGATATAAACAGGTGATGAATAAACATAGGCTGGAAATTAGAAGACCCTCACTTGGTCTTGATAAGTTTATAAACGGTTTGAAGAATATGCCTGCGAGCTATTCCAGAGCACTGCATGTGACCAAGATTTCCCCTTTTGTTTCTGTATTCCTATGTTTAAACCCAAATATTTCAATAAATCTCTGCATTTCCTTAGGGAAAGAGCCAGTACTGCTTAAAAGCAAGTCATCTGTTTGTCAGTGGCTTTGATGACCACCAGTTTTCAAGATTTAAAATATGCTATGCCCAATCTATACATGTATAAAGCCTTGCACACATTTGTTAGTTAAAAGCAGTGGTAAAACTGTTTTAGAAGCATGATTTACTCTTTTTACAAAAAGGTCTGTCTTCTGGTGGTTTAGCTTAGGAAGACACAGTAATATTCCTCCTATTTCTGTAACTTATTTATTAAAAAGCTGACTGGGTATGTTCCATCCATATTTTCAAATATTACTCCTTCTGTCTTGACACTGATTTCTCTTCTACGTATTATGTATCTTCCGTAAGGACAGTGCTAAATCTTTATAAACTACAACAAACTTTAAAATATGGCCTGACTAATTAATCCACATAGACAAAACACCTAAAGAATACAGATGTAAAATCAAGATATTAATATTTCACAGGAAAAATAAACAGGAAGATAATTTCTGAAGAAGGAATTAGCACATGCCTTGGGCAAGATACACTTTGTTCTTTACTGGATGATTTTTTTATCCCAAAGGCAACACAATAATTAGAAAGACTTATCTTTTATAAAACAGCTTTACATTTTATCTAATTAATAGAAATCCATCTTGTCTCATAAATGGAGACAAGGAAGTGATACTTCAGACCTACCTATATTTATGAAATTAAATATGTCTTCAGTAAAAAATGAAATTGAATACTTTGGCACAAAAGCTTTTCCCTAGAACAAGATGAAGCCTATAAAGATATTTCTCAACAGTGTGGATTTAGTCATGAAGAACTGCTTTCAGAACCCAATCTTCTTTTCATCGTAGATCTCCCCAAAAGGGCTAATGCTAAAGGCTAAGTCTTAATAGGGCTAAATGTTCTTTAGGCTACTCACAGATCAAGCATGGTGAATTTTCTTTACTATTTTATTGGTTGATAGTATATGGAATTTTACTGTTTGTTATTATTTCCTACGTGAAAAAAAATCTCAAGATGAAAGAATTAGTTATCTGGCTTAAAACCGAAAAGCTACAGCCTTATTTTTCCTTCAAATCCCACCTGAATGCCCACCTAAGTTATGACTACTGCAAAACTCAGCTTAGTGCTCACCTTTTCCCGTCTTCTCCATTTTTAATACCAATTAAAAGGTAAAAGGCTACAATTCTTCCCATGAACAAAGCAATGTCAACTATGCCTCTGCAAATTTGCCATCTAACCAACTCCTCCTCTTCATTTTATCTCTTTCTCTGTTCAGACTGTTCACCACAGGGATTATCCCTTTTCTCTGCCTCAGTCGTGGTCAGAAATACGGAGTGTAAAAGCAATTTGTGTCTTTGACACCAACTTTATATATATAGGTATGTATGTACACACACACATATATACACTCCTCCTGCTTCTTCTGAAGATGGCTAGTAGTTCCACAGTCTTGATGTACAGAATCACAATCCTGTCCACTTCTAACTACAGCAAATTCTGACACTGCTCTCTCCTAGTTAGGCAAAAGGCACTTCTTAATTGCAAGTCTCTCTTCACTCACCTTTTTAGCTCTTCCGCTCATTTGCATGAACTATGTTTAGCACAAAAGCCTTTCCTTGGAACAAAATGAAACCTACAAAAATTACCAGTCTCCATCTGATCAGTTTCCAAAATGATCAGGCTCAAAATTTTTACCAGTCTCCATGACATGAGACCAGTTTTACCACTGAGTTATATTTTGCTTCTTTCAAGTTCTTTTCAATATTTAAACATGATTTTAAGAATAATTATTTAGCTCAAAAGGTTTTCCTAGCGCTCGTTAAATGTGTGAGAAGCACATATGAAAAAGCAGTCTTTCACATTTCAGCTGAGTTCATTATAGTAAAATTAATGATTTCTTCTGGAAACTATTATAAATTAAAAATATGAAACAGAAAAGCCCGCGGAGGGAACTCTTCCAGAATTAGTAGTCTAGGACAGCTGCCAGTAAATATACAGACTTAAAAAAGTTAAATTCAGCAGTGGGATTTGGGGAGGCAGTGTAGTAAAGGTCAAATGAGCAGCATGTAATGTTGGCTGAATAATTTTGCTTTTCCCAATATCAGTCACAGGACTTTCCTAAGCCTGGTAAAATACTAGGAACGTTCACTCTTTCTGGCTGTCTTCTTTTCCAACCCACATTTTGTCTTGATAGTTAAGTTGCAGAGACACAATCAAAAACAAATTATATAGACCGCCACTCTAGCACTAACAGACATTACTATAACATTCAAAATCTTGAAAGAAGTGAAGATACTCTTTAGCAAGGTGGAAGAATGTACCAAAGCACTTTGGCAGGCAAGGAAAAAGTAGTCTCACCTAGTGCTTAAAATGAAAAGAGGAATGTATCAACAGCTGGTTGTTCATCTATATTAAAAGGCAGCTGCCTGCTTTGTTTTGTTTTGATCATTGTAGTTCAATAGTGGAAATTCTGCTACTTCTGTCTCACTGAATTGTGAGTTCTAATTAGAGCCACAACATGAACATCTGAAATAGGAGGCCATTTTTCCATGCCACTGCCTGAGATAATCAGAATCAAAGGTACCACTGACTGCCAAAGTTTAAAAAATTGAAAACTTGACTGAAACTGAATTTATTAATGAAATTAAAGTGTATAGGACTCCTAGGAAACACAGACAGTAAAGGAGCAAGAGATGCCAGAAATATATGTAAGGCAGCATAATGCAATTTGAAGACATGACAGCAGATACTTAAGCCTGAAAATACTCTCTGAGGGAATGAAAATTAAATGTGTGATTTCTAAGTGCAAAAAGAGCTCTCTCCACGAAAATGGAAAAAAACCACCTTGTAGCTCCTACAAGAGAAGTGCTAAACAAATATTAGATGAGCTAAGAATCTGCACAGGTGCCTGCCCACTATCACAGATTCCACAACTTCCATCAACTTACCCATCTCAGATGGGCTGGAACAGTACAGATGCCCTCATCTCCGTACCCCCAGAGGGAAGATATTCATCCTCTGGCCTCACAGCAAGGGCTGTGCTCTTTCATGCCGTTACCCAGCCTGGCCTCTACAAGAACAGCTAATTTATTGCTTCCTCAGTTCTTCCCCGCCCCCCCCCAACCCCAGAAGTATTGGGGGGGNATCTTCACCCTCCCTAGAAAAAAAATCGGTTTAAGACATACAAAAACAGTGAAGCAAAAAAAACCCCTCACTGTTATAAAAAGGCATAGCATAAACTTTTAGACAAGGGATAAAAATAGAGTTATAGGGAAAAAGATATAGGTATTAAAAAGGCGTTAACAAACCTAAGACTCTAACAATATAAACTTTTAACTTTTATTCTCCATAAGTCTCCTTGCTTTCTCCTGTTTGTAAGTTCCTAATTGCATCTGAATTATTTTCCATAACAAGAAGTTTTTTAAGAGCAACTGAAATACTGAAAAGTAACCTTCATTTTAATTATTTTGGTACTATGGTATTTTGCTCCTTTTTACTTTACCCTTCATAATCCTTTGAATGCACATGGAAATATTCCTTGTGCTTTTTTACAATTTTCATATTGGCAATCACTGCACAAGTCAAATGCGTTATGGACTTTTCCTCTGAAAACATTAATCTTGAAATTGTTGTGCCACAGATAACAAAACACACTGCTGAAGCATCTGCTTCACTTTGAAATGTCAAATGGCATACCATAAATATGCCTACGAAATGAATAAAAATACAGTGGGACATGGATTTATCTGTTGGTTTGTAAGACAAAGTCAGGAATATGTTAAGCTTTGGAATATACTGGAAATAGTATTTGGCCTAAAAATCAGTTATCATTCAATTTTCATAATCTGTACATAAAGTATAAATATTATTGCATTTGTCATGTACATACTCGGTTGCCAGCTGAGCATGTATACAGAGAATATCCAAATGGAAGGTTAAAAGCAAACAATGAAAATAATCCTCTCTCTTAATCATTTATATTTGTTGAAAATCATTCAAAGCATATAATAATGATCTTCAGCACTGAAGGAAACAAACTTGGAGACATTCATGTGAATGTTGAGCATTACTGGACAGCCCATAATGCAACATTTGGGATCGTGCCATATTCAGTCCTTATGGGGTCTGATGAAAAAGAAATTCAGTGGAGGCTGCCCAAGAGGAAATTTAACACAGCTATGTCGTTCTTCAACTAAAATGATTTTTTAGTGATTGGAAAAACATTAACTTTACACCTGATGTTGCACACACATTTTAGGTGAAAAATGTACTTACTATGAAGAGAATGAGGGTCACCAACTTTTCCTGTGACATGAAATGCTAGCTAGGAGCTAACTTGCAGTAGAATGCTGTAATCATTTATTCAGTGAAGGTTTTTTTAGTAAACTTTTCATATGCATAAGATACAAGATGCATTAAAATAAATGCTTCTACTTACAACTCAGTTCTCCATCCTAAATTTGGCGTACTAGGGATACTTTCTACATCATTCCTTAAATTCCTGTAAAGACCTCTCCCACTTACAGCAGCAGCTTCTGCTTAAAACTCCAACAAGGTCTCTTTCTTTGCATGTTAGATTTATAAATATAGACTTTTTACTTGGCAAAACCAAAACAAATAAAAACCTAAACAAATAAGCAACAGGAATGGATTAGTTTTCTGAAAACGTTGTATATTCCTTTGCTCCCCTTTCTTCTTCTCCCCAAATTTACTACAAAATTAAAGTTCGGGTAGCCATACTGCTGAAATGCACTTAAAACGCAAATTTCTTGAACTCCTCAACCACTAAGGTTCAAGGATGAGTATTTGCTGGACTACAAAACCCAGTAAATAGTTTGGGTTTTTAAATCAGAACATATCTATTAGAAGAATATACTGAAGACTTCCCATGTTGATCGTTCATTTATTTGCAGGGGCACTATTAAATAAAACAACTTTGCAAAGGTATTTGATTTCCAGTGTATAAGAAAAGTATCTCAGTTAATCCACTGCTCGAATATATTTACAGACGCACATAGGTCACAGACACAAATATTGAAAAAGGATAGATCCAAGCAAGCCCTTATTAAAATCTGGCTTTAGACTAAGTTATAGAACAAATATATGGGGAAAAACCCAATGGCAGTTTCTGACAAGTCATACACACAGTGTAATAGGACATAAACTTATTTTCTTGATTCACTGTCTTGAAGAGATACCTCTCAAATACACACAGAGGAGGAAGACTGGAGAATTACCACCAATTCACTTCTCACCTTCCTGCAGAGACCACCTGTTTTGTCGTAGTATCACTCTGTTTTCTACAACAATTACATATTTTAATACCCATGAGGGTTTTTTATGTCTGTGCCATATGCCACAGTACTGTGATTTCTGTTGCTATTTGGAAGTCGAACACTGTCTAGTTCAATGTTTTAGTACACATTTCATAGCATAGAGATTGTAAACAAAACCACAAATAAAGGCCTGCGCTAATCAAAGTACGAATGAGAAATGTTTGTGTGCTTTGCAAATTTGGTTCATTCTGTAACAGGTAACAAATCTAGAAAGTACCTATAAAGACTGACATCAACTGTATTCTCCTCTTGTCATTAGTATCAGGATGCGCATCAAGTATTGGCTGATCAGATCTTCGTTATTCACTTTGCTATTTCCCAAACATATTTTTGAGTAACAATTCCATGCAGTTTAATCTCAAACAAGTGCAAGAGTATCCTTCCCTTTACAAATACCGAGAATTGTTTGTATAATTTAGAATTTTAAAAATAAAAATATGTGAAAAATAACCACTGGATTGTTACAAATGAAACCAACATACAAATAAATACAGCTAAGACTTTAGTGCCCATTTTGAAAATTGTTGGGTTTGAATTGTGCAAGACTGATAAATCTGCAGATGAATATGGTCTAATTTTGTTGAGCACTAATCAGTCTTTGATGCATGTCCCAGTTGAATTCCAGTTTATGAATGAAAGATTCATATTAAAAAGTCTAAGTGACAAAATGAGGAGAAGGATCATTTTTCATGAAGTCTGCTAATGCTCTGCTCTGGAGAGTAATACATCAAATTATCCCAACTGAATACTTGTTGGACCTGTGGTCTTCAATAGAAAATATTTCTCCCATTTTTACCTCCTGTAAACACTTCACTTTTTCTAAGCTTTCTGAGAAAGCTAAGGCAACCTAAAACAAGAGGGCAGTAACATGAAAAGTTCTTAAGATTTTTTAACCTATTTTGGAGTTATGTTTCTCAGAGATGAGAGAGAATAAGTAATTTTCCTTCGAATGCTTTGTTTCAGGCACAGTGCTGAAGATTTGTGATTTTATCCCTCTTACTGTTTTTTTTTAAATGTTGACTTCTGAAATGATATGATTATGCATACATTTCTATTCATTTAAGAGGACATTTCTAGCAGTTAAGAGCCTGTAAATGCAAACTGTAAAGGAACAAAGTGAAAAGTCAAATAAAAAGCAATCAAACTTCTAAAATCTTTTTTTTTAAACTCAGATAGTTTTGTGAAGTGCTGTTCATGAATCTTAGCTTTCTGGTTGCCAAAACTATAATCAGCAGCAGCTGCATAAAACATGGTAGTTATGGCTGCTGGAAAGTCCCTGGAAAAATCATGCCCAGTGTTTGGCCACTTGACTTTCATCCTGAACGGTAGTGATCCAAATGGAGTAAAGACACAGAAGAGATATATAACATGTAACAGCCCCAACCGCATAAGCATCCAATAATCTGTTGAGTGTTACAGCAGACAGTATTGTACTCTTTGGTGGATGTTCTCCTCCAAGACTGATGATAATGGTTTATTAACTCATCTGTGGGCTTTGCTAACTGGAAGGACACAAGTAGTTTTCCTTTTTTTTTTTTCATTTTTAAATGAAATGTCAAAGGATGGCATTTGTACACCTGGTCACACCTTCAAAACCCAATATTCTACAATACCTGTTCAATAAGAGTTTGCCATACAGAAAAAATTGGAGGATTGGGTAAAAACTTAAGAGTTTTCAACTACACTGCTTTCTAACAGCAATAGTTTTATTCATGCCAAAGCAGAGATATTTGGAGTACTAACTGTAAAAACACAATTCCAGTGGAAGTCAGTATTATTACACAATGATTTTACATTGGTGTAAATTTTCATGCTCACTTTAATAAAAAAAAAAACTACTTAATGAAAAAAATCTAATCCAGAGGATACTAAGTTTGTTTATTCAATTTTTTTCCATCTCAAATTGAGGTTTTGTACCTCTATAGAAGAGATAAGGGCATGAATAGATAAAATGAATAGTAACAAACTGCCAAAGGATACTCAGTCAAGGACTGGATGATGTAGTTGAACCAACTATTGATCTAGAAGTCTGGTGTCTGTAGTAAGCAAATTAGTGAAAACTGTAAGAGCAGAATTAGGGGACGCGTGGATAAGCATGATAGACAAGGGAAGAGTCAAAGTGGCCCTTATAAAGAGGAGTGTTGGCTTACAAAGCTATTGAAGTTCTTTGAGGGGACCAGCAAGGCCACAGATAGGGGAGATCTAGTCTATATAATTATTTGGATTTTGTAAAGTGTTTAAAGGAAGCAAACAGCCACAGGGTAAGAGGGAATGTCCCTCCATGAATTAAAAAACTGGCTCAACAATAAAAATAGTAGGTGACTGGTTACCTCCCACAGTGACTGGCGGCTATCAGTGCAGATTTGCAGAGATTTGTTCAGGGCGTACGTATCCTGTTCAGCATAATCACAGACATTCAGAAATGGGCACTGGGCACTGAAGTGACCAAGTTTCTTGATGGTATTTTGTTATTCAGGATAATAGAAGCTTTCTGACTAGAAAGACTTACAAGAAGGTCCTTAAAAAATTTACTGACTGGTCAATAAAGTAACAAATGACGCATAACACAGAAATGTAAAGGACTTTGACTAAGATCCTGGAATTAAGATAGATATCTCCATGAAAATATACTCGATGGTTAATTTAGCTGTCAAAGAAAACAAAATGTTAAGCATTATAAGGAAAGGAACGGAGCACGTAACAGTATACATTATCCACGGTTCTTCACAAATACAAAAATACATGTTTTTCCTGCTTGAATACCATTTAGTTCTTGGCCCCACCAAAATATAGTAACATGGGAATGATTCAAAGAGGGCTAAATGTGGATGCTAAATGTATCTATGGCTTCAAAAGGAGATTGGGTAAGTTCACAAAAGAGAAGCATTAACATAAATGTATGAAATATAAGTATCGTCACTCTAGCATACTATAAAAGGATCTGAATTTTATTTTTCTTTTTGGTGGGAGCAATTGATGGAAAATATAGCTCTAGGGAGAATAGAGTAGTTTTGACAAAATAACTTTTTGACTAGAAATTCATTGAAGTCAATATTAATGATAACAAGAGTTCCAAAGATTCTCTAGAATGTTTTGTCCCTTGTACTCTTTTAGTTGCCTTGTTCTGTGAAAATGTTGCCAGGTAAATACAATGGTGGGTTTTTTATATTTCAAATGTGATGAGCCATAGTTGGAGATGTCTTATTATAGGAAAAACAAGTCTGGTAAATTATATGATTTGGTAAGGAATACTGGGGAAAACAATACTTCTGGACTTTCTCCCCACTGATTTCTGTGTCTTAAATCAGATCTTAAATACTTAGGAAAATGTGTTAAATGTTAACTTCAATGTTGTAAAAGTGATTACTGGGTACATATTTTCCTCTGCAGGAGTTGCCAGTGTGTTCTTATTTGAAAATGAGCATTTCTTGCTGGCAAATCGAATGTGTGAAATTCTTTCACAGCATTAAAACATACCTGTTTTCCATATATTTTGTTTTTAAATGATCTTTTTTTCCCCCTGAAAAAATACCAGTACTTGTAATCTCAAACCATGACATGTGATCAGCCCCCATCATCAAATAAAATCATTTATACAGCATTAAAATTCATACCATGAGACCTACCTTTTCTGCTAACAATTCTCTGATCTTGCTTGCCTGGAGACGAAATTTCATTAACTGTGACTCCAGAGTTAAACATCTTTCCTTCCAGTTTACAGTACCTTCTGGCTCTGAAAGTTCGGCCATATTTATGCTGGAAAAAGAAAGGGAAAAAATCCCCACGTCAAATTGAGTCTGTATTTAATGTCTGACTTTTTTTTAATAAACATACTACCTTATTTCATATAAATCTCAAGAACGTCCCCAAATTTTGTACATGTACAGCTTCGTAAAACTTAGTAAAAGTACATTAATCTGCAAAGGCCCTTATCATAACTGGGAGATATTTAGGTTTATTGTAATTTAATTTCTTCAATTATTTTGGGGCTGCAATATGTTTTCCTTGATAAGCAGAGACACATCACATTATAATCTTCAGTTACTGTATATATCCTTTCTTACATAGAAGAGGCTTGTAGAGAACTGAGCTTTTGCTAAGAAAATGCCTTATATAGGTGTAACTACCTGTGAGTTAGTAGCACATTTGGTTTTATGCAAGTTTAATGTTTGGCAGATGACTCTTTAAAAAGTGTTTTAAAATTCTTATGCTTAATCAAATTGCCTTTAAAATTTAACATCCTTAATGAGATGCAGAGGGGAGTTTACGGTTCCAAATGTAAAGGCAGGTGAGCAAACGGTCCCTAATGGGTCTCCCACAGGAAAAACAATCCCTTTATATCAGCTGTTGCAGATCTCAGGACATCCTGATTCATGCATGTTTCAGGTTCAAATCTGTGCTTTTATCTACATTTAACTTCTGGAAATTAAGCTCAGTGCCCTTTTGGACAAGCACTACTGGAAAAATTATTCAGGATGAGAGCTGGCTCATCATGGTTTGAGCCTGAGAAGCCAAGAAAATCATCTGTGTGTAAGCAGAAGGACTGGGCTGTATTGTATTCCAGCTATTTGTAGATGGCTTAATAGAGACTAAGTGGATGGCTGAATGTAACCATTCAGTCCAAGAAGTTCCCTTGCGAGCAAAGGCCCTGGCCTTTGCAGGGCTCTGAACACATAGGTTTGGCTTTGAAAATAAAGCTTGAATTCCCCCTAAGTATTCAATTTATCTCCGAAATAACAAACAGACATAAAAACACCATTCAGTGGAAGGCAGCTGAAAGATCACAACAAACAAAAAACTACCAGTCATAAGGTTTTGCTGCACGTTCGTCACCTTTGGACGATGGACAACGAGACACTGACAAGAAAAGGCAAGTAGCAACTGTTTTCAGTGTGACGAAAGAGGCTGGCGCAGGAAAATCATATAGATTTCTATACTGCAACTCCTGACCTAGTTAGCATGGATTAATAAGCGACGGCTTTCAGAGCCCCCCTCCCCATGACTACTATAGTTCTTCAGAAGCCTGGGTTCAAGCACTCCCCTTCCTCCCACTGTCGAAGGAGGCAGCCCCAGTTGCCTTCCCCAGATGGGAAGGACCTATGGATCTATCCTTTCCACTGCTCCTGACACCAGGAAGAAAAAAGGAAAAGGCAAAGCATTGCAAGAGAGATCAAAGTAATAAGCAGGATTCCAAAAAGTCCTAACTTTTCTTTGATACATTAATATTTTCTAGTTATCTTCTAAATTTTCCATGTCTCAAATTACTCTCAAGTTCATCATAGCTAAGCAGGTGAAAAACTCTCACTGTCTCTAAACTTTCCTTCCTTTCACATACCCCAAAGTTTTATCCCCTTCATTCTATATCTTAAGGTAGAAGGAAGAAGAGGATCACCACAATTACTTGTCTGAAGGTAGCTGCTCCATTCTTGACTTTCTCTTCCTCTTGGTCCTGCAGGCTATGATTCAAGCTGTTAAGCCTTAGGTTACAACCATCCCTATTCAGGAATCCCCCATTCAGGAATCTCCATGGAATCGCTGGGATTTAAGCACGTTATTAAAATAGTTTCCTGAGCCGATCCTACAACACCCGAATTCTAAACTTTAAGCACACAGTCATTTCGACTGCAAGCCTTCTGGGTGACCCCTGTCTTTTACCATTTCCCCCCTTCTTTTAAGCTTGGCAGAAAACTCCCTGGATTGTCAGGGAACCAGGTTGCTCACCGCTGTCCTGTCCCTAATCTTCGCTCCTCTCTCCTTGTGCAGAGTCCCCCCGCCCACGTTCAAGGGGAGAAGGTGGCACTTCCAAGCAGCAGCTTCTCCGACTTCACGGAGGAAGCAGAAGTTTCAGCTGCAGATGGATTTGGACAGGCAGCCTGGATTCTGCTCTCCTAAGTAACAAGGAATGACAATTTCCTATTAGACTATTTAGGATTTTTTATAATGTTTTTCCTTATTGACTAATTACAGCTAGGTAAGACACAGATTAACTCAGCCAACATCTGGTTAACAGTAGGATATTTCAGTGTTAGTGGTAGTGAAAACACAAACGGATCAAGCAGTGAAAGAATCTTTGCTTTTTTTTTCGTAGGGCGCAATATTACAGGGTGGAGTTAAAAATGTCTTTCAACAGACAAAACATTTGAGTAGATGGATTTCTGGCAGCGAACAATGCGTTCAGCCAAGTTGTTTCTCAATGTCCAAGCTAATTAATATTCCACTGTATAAACATTACAGATAAAAAGTTTGAAAATAACTCTTTTTATTGTGGGATGCTTGCTAAAGATTATAATAATTTACTTCATATTTTCCAACAAGCCAATGGGTTCTGGAAATATTTACAGGCACATAATACACTGTTTACAATTGCAGAGTGAATGATCTTACTTTGAATCAATGACTTCCTGTTTGTTTGATTCCCCAAGGGAGGAAAAAAATGAGTTCATCTCTCTTGGCTTAATGGACTACTCTGAATCAGCAGTCAAACCTACACAGAGTCCTCCCCTTCTTCCTGCTCCAGTTCCCACCGCAAAGCCCTCCGTTTTCCCGAGTCTTTAAAAATAAAATCTTTTGAAAAGTAAACTAAAAAAGCGCACATTAAAGCAGTAAGTTCTAATTATGTCATCAAAAATTAATTGAGACAAGTTTGACAAGTCTGGAAAGATTAAATTCGTCTTTTTCATTTTTTAAGTTTATAAACCTCTTCATAGGCTTCAAGAAGTCAGAATGTCACATTCTCCCCAAAAGGATTGATATAATTTACTTTTCTTTGCCATCTGCTTGGAAATTATCAAAATACATTTCAGGGGGAAGGAGGGAACAACGTTCTAGCTTTTTGAAGCACGTTAAAAATTTACATATTCCTTATCGCACTGTCAGTGTTTTCCTCTGTTTTTAACAAAACGCTGTGTTTAACTAAACACTTCATATTCTGTCCATATGTTCTGTATGTCCTTTCTCTGCTGGAGAAAGCTTGACAAGTCCTTCTGTTTCAATAGGAGTGGGTTTGCGCAGTACATGGTGGGTTCCCTACACCATCCTAAAACGGTCACCAGCCCAAATGCATTTGGGCCATACCTCTCGAATTTCAGGCCCCTTTCTTCCACCCTTTTCACCCAAACTTGGCACTTTAAAATATTTTTGGAGCTGTAAAGGTTGAACTGGAGAAAGGAAACGATGAGACACAAAGTGGACCTGTTTGGGAATCAAGGAAGTCATTCTCAGGTTTGTTGCTGGCCAGAGCCCTTACTCATGTCGAAACACTAGTAACTTTATTTTCCATTTGACTCAGTTTGCATAATTCTGCACTCAGACAAACTGTAGCCTAAGCTATTTAAAACTTCCTTCAAAATCTGATTTACAAACGTTTTTTCTGCTGCTTCCTAGATATTGACAAGGCTGTTCCTGTGAAGCAACACGTCAGCCAGTGCTCTCCCACTCCAAGACTGGGTGCAGACCCCTGACAGCCCTCCGAATTTCAGGGGCCAGGCTGCCCCTTCCCAGCTCATTACTGAGCCACTGCCTGGTCGCCTTCCCAGGGAAATGGCACAACCGATGGCGCACCCGCAGAGCGCTGTCAAATGCAGGTAGCAAACAGCATTTAAGCACAGATCGTTTTACGTCCTTATCCCGACAACAGCAATTTTTAAGGTCGCGGTGTGACATCACACTAGGTACGAACGTTTAATTTTTATGTGAAATTCTGAAAGCTGACAGTGTAGATATTTTAAAAAGAACTTCATTTTGCATGTTAGTTTGGAAGTTGTGTTCTTCTCGCTTTCCTTTTTGGGGGGATAGCAGGGATACGGCAACGGCACTGCCAACCGGACGAGAGGAGCCTGGACCTTAAGGGACCTAGAGCGACCTCAAGCTCGTCAGTCTCCTGCCGTGGGGAGACCGCTTGACGCACCCCCGGGGCACTGTAGTCAGTGACACCGCGGTGACCTAACACAACGTCACCCTCCACCGTGACGGCGCAGCACGACGCCATCCGACGCCCGAGACGGAGCCGCCCGGGGCCACCGCGTCGGCTGTCCCGGCGCGCCCCGCCGCCGGGGAGCGACACCGCGCCGGGGAAAGCCGGGGGCCGGCCCGGACGCTGCCGCCCGCCCGGCGCGGACCCGCTCGCAAAGGGAGGGAAGGGGGCAACGAAAGGGAGGTCAAACCTGGCCGGCCGTGGCTCGCCGCCCTGCCGCACCGGGCGCCGTCCGGGCTGTGGGCGCTGCGGGNGAAGATGCATCCGCTTGTCCTGATGTTCGTCAGCTCCAACGTTGGAGCTTAGAGCGATTTAAATTTCACCTTTTGTGGAAGGTCATTTGTCAAGTGTGAACCCGAGGGTTGGAACCGTGCAGTCACCGGGGCAATGGTGGGGTTATTATGGGATGAACGGGTCTTGCAGAGCTGCCGTGTCTAATAGGTAACGACCCACTTTGCATTTTAGTACTAACCGGGGTGAAGCAGCAGGTGCACGTGCTGGTGAGTCATGTTGGCAGCAGGCTCTTCGTCCCCTCCGGCTGGAAGGAGCTGTGAGTACATCTCAGGTAACCAGCCATCTCGGTCCCTTCTAAAAGACTGCCCGAAGTATTAAAAAGGATTTGGAAAAGGTAATTCCTATGTTGCTTGGCTGACACGTATAGGGATCTTCCTCGTACACACATTGATTCGGACTGAGACTTGGGGATTGTATTTTGTTTGGATTATGATTTAGAGAGGCAAAGTGTTTTACAGATTTTTCTGGCGCATAAACACACTGCACTTCACCCTTCTCCTGGGATTTGTTTCTAACGTAGGTGTGCAGAGTTGTCTTGTGTAAACTGCTCTTTCACAATCATCTGTGAGTCAGTGAAAGTGAAATTTTTTTTTGTTGTTTGCAAAAAAAAGGTCTTAAAAGCTCAAATATTCTCCATCTGGTTATACACACAATTTCATTTTTTCCTATTCAGTTCAGTACAGCCTCCAATTTTCCACTCACTTGCAGTGACCTTAAAGTATCCAAACAACTTCACTGAAACTGCTTCATTTGCTGATACTTTCCTAAGTCCCTCATGTATTTTTTAAACACTCATCGTTGAAAAATGTATTAAAAACATGATTGCTGGTATAGCAAGAAATGAATTGTTTTCTACCTGATACCTCCTGTCTAGAGTGTTCAAGCTACATTAAAAACAAATTAACAGAAAAAAAATTTTTTTAGATTAAAAGATTTAGCCAAAAGAATAAAAATCATAATTCGGTTCCTAATCCTAAATGATTTAGCATTGGTGTTTAATGAAACTTTGGCCATATCGTTTCCTTGAGTAGTGACATGTTCTCTCTAGACACACGGAGAGATTGCGGAGAGCATTTGAATTCAGAGTGCGCTGAGCTAAGGAGAAGCGAAGGCTACGTGAATGACGTGCTTAGACCGCAAGAGGGAGAGCAAAGCCTGCTCGCAAAATGAGTGTTTCTTTCTGTTTGTTTTGTGGATTGACATTTTCTTTGGCCTCAGATAATAAAAATGCTTTGCAGGCACGCAGCTCTGGATACTGATAGGTAAAGAGGCATGAAAAAAATATTCTGGAAGGAGGAATAAGGATATTCAGGATTTTCTCTGAACAGCCCTTACCTGTAAAGTATGTGGATGTGGCTAGAATCTGTGTTCAATTACTGAAGGGAATAAAATTACCAGTAGAACAACTCGGATGCATGGAACAAAATACAACTTTGTTTTGTAATTAGAATGCAAAGGGGAAAGGCAAAGACATGAGATAAGCATATAAAAATATTGTACACAGAAGAACAGTCTCACGAAGAGAGAAGTTTTTCCTTGCTATTGTGACTGATGGAAATTACATACAAGAAATAATAAATCCAAGGTGGAGACTTGCAAATATGTGCAGAAAATGCAAAGAGTATCAGTGCTACACAGTACATTGTAGAAGCAAAATGCAAGGTGCAAACTGAGTATTGGCACCTTGGAATGATCATCTCTGGTAGCTGGCTAACTCTTGAAGTAAAACAAAGTCAAAACACCATGAAATATTTGCTTCTCTCAAAGAGTTACGTGTGGACTGAAGATGCACATGTTGTTCGGTTCTCACTGTCCATAATTGAATTTAATGCAAGGAAGTAAGTTCTAAGTTTCTGGTTGTCTTATTAAACAGTAACCTCATTTCTTTTGAAGTATTACGAACACTGTATTGCAAAACATCTGATCTAGACCATGGAAGCCAAAGAATGACATTAGCTCCATTTCAGAGATGATAAGTTATTGTCAAACCTGCAACTAGAATGTAAGATTTGGGATTTTATGAGACTTTCCTGAGTACATGAACGTGATTCTGACATGCTGGATCAGAACCTTACCCCCACCATTGCAAATGGAGCTTTTTCCGGTTCTCTCTCACATAGATAAACATTGCACCTTTAAGTTCAGGTATTTTACAGTGGTATGTATGTCTACGATTGGAAAATATATTCCAGAAAACATCTTGTGATTCCAAAACTGTCCTGATCCAATATCGAGGAAGGTTCCGATGTGATCCCAAGAGCGAGATTNAAACCTTAGATTAGACAATATCTTCTGTAAGTTCATTTCTATGTGGATTCTTTGAAAGGATGACATGTATATTTGAGACTTGCAATAGAAAAAGTTCCC
This sequence comes from Pelecanoides urinatrix, assembly GCA_013400755.1. Lineage (NCBI taxonomy): Eukaryota > Metazoa > Chordata > Aves > Procellariiformes > Procellariidae > Pelecanoides > Pelecanoides urinatrix. Next base: position 54,117 of record VZTQ01005575.1, read on the forward strand.
GTAATATTGTTTATACTAGTTGCAATTACAAAACTGTGGTAGAAAGAAATAGACCGTCTTCAGACACTGTTCAAATTAATTAAAAAGTGTCACTTGATCTTTCTTGACAAAAAACAGCTTTAAAGGTTTTGTTTAAGTGGAGGAGGGGAAGGGAGAAAGATCATTCCTGTTCATGTTATTACTGTGACACATCTTAAAATGTTGCTCTTTGAAGGCTATGGCTTGTCTCTCAGTGATAGAAAAATGGCATCTTATCTGAATAGCCTCTAATATTTGTGCTTTGGTACTTTTGAATGGAAAAATCTATGGTTACTTCCGTTACTAAGAAAGGCTTTTTCTACATAAGAAAAATATGGCTTATGAGAAGGTCCGTGGCTTCCCTTTAAAAGCACAATCTCTTTTTAATTGTTTGGCGCCACGGAGTGGTAAAATTCTATATTGCTCTAAATAATCAATTTCTGAGAGTTTTCAAATTATAAGCTCATCATCTCCCTCTGAAAGAAACTTAAAATATAAAATATTCTACTTGCTGGATATAGGCATAGCTCAAGAAGACTAGAATTTACAGCTTAAACATTAAAGTTTCCAACAGTGTGGGTTAGAATATTTCCTTTCAGAGGGATTTTCACTGGTGGATGTTGATTTGTAAAAACTGTAAAGTCTGTGAACATAAATCCAGCACTTAAAAAAAAAAACTTCTGATGAATTGCAGAAACATGCTGAGACATTACAGTAAAAATGGCTGTGCTTGGTCAGACCGCAGCGGATCTAGGCTGGCATCCAGTTGCTCGACTGTCATCCTCAGCCAGTGCCCAGGGAAGTCTCATTTCCCCAGAATACTGCCCCAGTCTTCAGTTCAGGGACTTTGTAAAACCGAAGTTTTGTGTTTTGAAACTTTTGCTGGTTTTTTTTCTTCCATTATTTAGTCCAGCTGCTTTTGAACAAATGCAGTTTTCAAGATCCAAAATGTTCTAGGATGATGAGCTCCATGGTTTAAATAATTAATTTTGTTGGACGTGCCATCTGCTTGTTTCATTTGATGCCCCTTAATTTTTGTAGAGACATTGAAAAATTATTTTAGACATTTCTGTCGTATTCAATTTCAGTAGTTTCTCTTTGAAAGTGAAGCTAATGGCTTCACAGAGAAGCCCCTATCTACCTCTGGCCAGCCTTCTTACCCTACCTCACATCTTTGGCAGTCCTACTATATTCTTTTTGTGTAGGGATGAACACTGCACATAGAGTTCAAAGTGTTTATGTATTTATACAGTGACATAATGATGCTTTCTAGTTTGTTTTTTATTCTTTCCCTAGCAATTTCTAACACTGCATTTGCTTTTTTGGTCTCTGCAACATCTCTGGCACACAGCAGAGCACAGCAGAGCCATGACACCAGTAATTCAAGGGTCTGTTGCTCCTTACCAGCAGAACAGAAGTTATGAAAACAGAGTGACTTAATTTTTCAAGGTAGTTAAGCGTAATAACCCATGCCTGGTGAGCTGCTCAGAGGTGATATGTGAGCTAGTTCTAAATAAGTTATTTTGATTACTGGAAACTTGGTGCTCTTGGAGAACAGCAATTGAAGTGTGTGGGTCTTCCAGCCAGCTGTTTCATGTCTTGAGATGACTCTTGGCTTTACATTGCACTACGAAGTGTGGATTCCAGCGTTACCTGATAGCTCCCTGGCATTGGTGCTTCCTCTAACTGGAAAAACTTGGGGAGAATAAAGCTCTTTTGGAAAGCAGAAAAGTTGCTGGAAAGTTATCCCTGTTGTTACACAAAATGAGCTGGAATACATAGAGCTGGAACCCTGAAGAGGGTTGCCCTGAAATTGGGGAACCTGTAGGAAGAAGATCACACTGAATGTAACATGTGCAGGTATTGAATTGAGCACAAGGAACTTAGCATAGCTGGTTGGAGACTTTGCTTACATTAAATGAGGATGCACTGTCTGATTTAGCTGGAAGGTTAAAACACATATGAGCATTCAATGTTGCTTCGAGCTGGAGATAGTCCAGCATTTTAAGTAGGTCACTGCAACGCACAGTGCCACATAATGGTGTGAGTTTCCTAAAAATGGCTGAACTTGTGTTCAGAGGGAAAATCAACCAATCAACAGAGAAAAACTCGAATTATTTTCCATGTGTTTGGATATGGTTAAACCTTTTCTCAATTCCTTTGGCCATTACCATGTCAGAAGTCAGAAGGTACTGGGAAACTTCAGTGTTAAAGGGGGATCCAGAAATTTGTTGAAAGTCTGAACAGACTCCCATGGACTCCAGCTGCTTTAGGTTGCTAAGACAGTTACTGTTGGGTGAAAGTCACACGGCAAGGAATGTTTTTTATTGTATTTTCCCCCTTTTCCTTACCAAAATGATGTTGTTCTTAAACCTTAGTGGAAGCATGACTGCTGTGTTGAGCTGGCATTTTACAACCACCACTTTTGCAATAACTGCTTTCACAAGTGCAAGGTTTCCCTTTTGCTAGATACAACTCATGGACTCGGGAAGAACGTCTCCATTTGGTAGCCAATTGCTTGCAAATTACGTGTTACTTGAAGTAGACAAGACTCGGAAGAATTGTGAAAGGCACATGACATACGTGTTGAAAAAAGACAGCTCTGGCTAACAATGAAATGCTTATATACCAAAAAGTGATTTTTTTTTTGTTAATAATTTTACAATTTAAGAAAATGTTGGTTTATCTTTTTGTTAAGACGAGTATTTTCCAGGGAAAGCCGGCTACCTGCTTGCGGGTAGCGGCCAGCGCCGCTGAGGACGATGCTCCGGGTGGGCGCTGGAGCCGGCAGCAGGGCGGCCGCACCGCGGCGCGGTCAAGCGGCGAACAGGGCCGGCGGCCGCTGCGCTGCAGAAGCCGCGCTACAGGAGCCTCGCCGAGCGGCACCTGCCGGGGCTGCCGGCGGCAGCAGGCCGGTCGGCCCCGGCGTGAGGCGGCGCCGGG